>CM057143.1:3000000-3496000 GCA_029964075.1 Patiria pectinifera | reverse complement strand
AACACTGCCATTGCCAGATCCAGTTCCTTTTACGATTCCTTTGCAAGAACCTGTTATTGAGACAACTTTTCACTCATGAAGTATTTAGCGAGAAATTCAACAACAATTTCCTTGAACCACAAGTGAATTATAAATTTGTCAACACCAGCTTGTAAATCTTTCAGAACAAATCTGTATGGATACTCAAAACTTTGAGGTGGGGAGGGCTTCACACACCCCCCCCCCAAAAATGCCAATTTTTAATATTCCGATATAAAATGTCAGGCCTTCTCGAAAACATGTGAACTGCAACAAAGGACTGTTTGCCATTAAGTATAAGGGGTCTTCCAGTGTAAAAAAGTCGGACGGGGGAAAAAAAATTGACAAGATGTACAAAAAGAGAGGGTTTGACAAGTGCCAAATCAAAATGTCACGGCTCAATCCGTCCTGTCCCAAGTCGTTCTCTTTGAGGGTCTCCTGCCACGAGCCACGGGAGGTAAATACAGCCATTCAAACGGCTCGCTTTGTCGCTCAGAAAAACAGCCAGCACAAAAATAACCAACTCTTCTCTTATCACTGACATTTAACGGCTTTTTATTCCCACTTTTTTGTATGACAAATTGGGTCAGGTAAATACATGCGTTCCATCCCTGAGATTTATTTTTGCACAAAATGCTTATTTGGAAAAAGCACAACACAAAAGAATGATTTTCTGTTTAAAAAGTCCATGTTCCAAAGAATTTAAAAACTAAAGTGGGCTACATGCTGGGCATGTTTGAAGATTACCAGTTTGAAGATTTGAAGCTTAAAAAAAAGAGTAGGTTTTAACATTTACAACATATTTTTGTAAACAATTTTGTCAAAGAGCTGAAGTAATACTGCGTATCAGCATGTATACATGATCTAAACAGTACTTTGAACTATGCCTACCAATACATGTCGGTATTTTTCATCTCATGTAAATTTATGCAAATTGACAGAAATTAAAACTGTAACAGTGCTGTGAACCACGAAAATACTTAAAACCCTTCATGTACATATACAGGGTCTACCAGTACCAGCTAAAAAAAAAAATTTAAAAAAACCTGTTTGGTTTAAAATATGCGTACATGTTCATTTTGTTTCACATGTACCTGTTCAAAATACATACATTTTATGTAAAAGACCCATAAATATACAGGTACTGGTACCATGCACACAGTAACACTTGTAAATTAAGTCGCAATTTGCATTTTCACAAACTTGTTTTTATCAACTGAAACCCATCGTCATTATTGAATTGCTAATTAAATAAGCATAATAGCACATACCAGTATGCGTTTCACTCGTTAACAGGTTTTTACGTTAAATGATTGTAGAACCCCACAAGTACACCTATGGAGTAACTTTGTGTAAAACCTTTCAGTTTCAAAGTGTTTTTTTCCGAATTGTATTTCCGCCTCAGTGCTTGTGTGTCAGTTCGTGAAAAACAAAATACAATGTAATCATACGCGTTACTTCACGAAGTGCGCGCACACAGTGCTTGTGTGTCAGTTCGTGAACACAATGACAGTAATGGTCTAAGCATTTCTTCTACATGTGTGTTATAAGTAATTGTCCCCAAGGAGAAGGGTGGGAAAACAGCTTTGAAATAAACTACTGAAGGACCACTTTTACCTCCTGCCAAAAGTAATAAATGAAGGGTCCCCCCCCCCCTTGGCAGTGTAGGGTGGTTTGTCTGCCACTTGATCAAGAAAAATCATGTCTCATTTTTCTTCTGAAACTTCTTTTCCTGAGTTTTTTTTAGTGTGTTGAAAGTCTGACTTCAAAGACATCCGGCAAGTGTACGCTATGATTGCTATCTCAAAAATGTGGAGAATTATTGTGTAAGCATAAATGATTTTTCTTAATCTTATTTTTTCCATTGTTGCAACTTATACAAAAACAGTTAAAGGGAATGTACATCATTGGCTTTTGCTGTAATTTTCAGAAATGGAGTATTTGAGGGGTTAGTATAATATATCAAATATTGTTACACTGACATGTTTGGAGTTTAATGTTCGAAAATGCTGGAAAAACCAAGAAAAACAAAATTGTTCAAGTAGTCTGGTTCCCTGACTCCACTAAGGATGAAATGGATCAATTTATAGTTGCCAGAAAATTGTAAGGTAAGGGAACCAGTCTAGCTGGCCTGCACCCGTTCATGAACATGTAACAAATACCAAACAAAATTTGGACTAAAAAAAGGTACATTTTTGAGCAGTAGTTGAAATATAGTTAGGTTTTTCCAACGGTGGTCGGCCGACCACCGTTGGAAATGTATACAAAAATACCATTTTCTTGAAAATGACTTCACACCAGGTGCCATAATTTTACAGGATGCTTTAGACTCTCATTTACCAACATCCTAGTAAGGTATTTCTTAATAACTTGGTAGTTTTATTTTTCGATGTTCGCAAATGTTGTATATTCCCTTTAACCCTCCTGCTGTCTGAACAGTCAATCGTCTTCCCCCTGCCATGCCTTTTAAATAATGGGCCTATACACAGGCTAGTCACCAACAGTCAGATCATATTTCAAGCAAACGCAGCCAGTCAATCCCAAATTCAGGCTGGGAGCATAACTGTACTTAAAAACAGTCACTTGATTTATTTTGACTGTTTGGATAGCTGTACTATATCTGACAGCCAGATTAACTCAATTTGTTCATTGCTACATCTTATACTAAAAAAAAACCCAGTTATCAAAATTGTTGTTAATGAGGTGATTCTAGACTCAGCAGATTGCAGATTGAAGATTGCACAACCAGGGTAAATACTGCATGGATTATCCCTGGCTACAATGATGTACAAACATATGAACCTGCACATCAGGTGACATCAAACTATACCCCAACAGGCTAGCCAGGTCCTTATTTTTATTCCCTTATCGGCACTGGGGAACAAACATCCATTCATACCAGGCTCCTCCCCCTGATTTATGAATGGGTTTCTTGACAGCCAACAGGAAGTCAACACTTCCTAAATGGGGCCCAGGGTCAAACAGGCCAGGTTGACTTTAGCTCTGCTGGAGCTCTTATTAAAGGGGCAAACCTGGTCTCCAGTTGGGATCTCTGACTTGGAGACAAAAATATTACGCAGGGAAAGCATGTGCCGATACGTTTGAGAATCATTTTGAAAAGCGCAACGTGGGTTAATTGTTTTGTCATTCCGCCTCCCCAACTTTTTTATTCTGAATTCAATTGTTAAAATGTATTTAAACACTTTGTTGAGCACGCTTAAATAGAATTTAAAGGAAGCAGCTCAAGTTACATAGAGAACAGAATTTGATAGTGAACGTGACAAATTATACGCTTGCAAACAGTATCTTTCTTTGCCTATTAGTTACTTACATGTTTTCTGTTTTTAACTGTTTTTTGTTTTGTAAATCTACACACACACACAACTGCAGAAGTATTTTAGAGAATTAAGGTTCTGGCACATGTTTAAAAATAAACTGACTTACCTGCCCCCAAATCCATTGCGCATTGACATGGACGAATGAAGGACTATCGACAAAGAATTATGGAAAAATACCGTGCCATGTTACCACAGCCAGCCATCTCAAAGATCTCAATTCAACAATTTTGTTGCCCATTTTATGACTGTTTTTCTCTGATCCAAAACAACAACCAGGGGGACTTTCCAAAAAACAAAAATAAATTCCGGTATACATCTTTTGCACAATACACTGATTACACTCACACCGGATCTAACTGAAAACTGGGGGGAAGCCTACTTCCTCTTGAACCCATAAAGTAAACTTTCATAATCGCAGGGGGGGGGGGAGGTTGTCAATCGATGCTTATCTGTAAAGAAGGTAAACACTGCCAACTTTATTTTAAACTTCTTCATGTAAATCTGGACTTGCACCCATTACCAGGGCATACTGCTTTGCTCATCAATCAATCAACGTAATTTGATTAATTTAACTTGGAGGTACACTATTTCTCTAATAAAGAGCCACTTCCCCATCATATCATATAATTATAAATCTTAAATGATATCATTTAGGCCTAAATGCTTTCAAACTGCAAGTTTTATAATATTAAAAAAACAACTTTAACATGGCTCATGGCTACAAAACATACAATGCTGGTCTATATCAACTGCCGTGTAAAGTTGCTTTTTTTTTTACAAATAAAAAAATATCAAAGATCTTTGTGAGAACTCTTGTGTACATTGTACATAATAAATGTTACATTATAGGCTACAAATCTGTAGTTGAATGCACAATGTTACAGATATAAACATGCACCTGTTACATGTCCATGTGAATATCAAAAAGGTACCGTAGGTTACATTTTGTACATCTTGGGATTTGGGAAGTTTTAAGATAAGTTTCGAGGCTTATGTACATATGTGTAGGTAACTTGGCATTCGTGCCTTTCCCCCCTTCATTTTTTTTTAACATTTCCATTATTTATGGCAATCTTGAGCCAATGACGGTCAAAAACAAACTTTAATAACTGCCCTTTAACACTGCCAAAAATCTGTCTAGGTAGAAGTCATTAAAGGAAATATAAACCATACTTAATACATGTACCATACCCATAAAATGCAAGTGTGCACAGATTTTGCTGTGCCCTTTGTTGAGCAATTTTAAAATTGTGAATTTTGAAGAAAAAAATTACGTCAATTTTTTTTTAAAGTGTCTGCAAAAGCATAGAGCTAGGACCCAGCTCTATGGCAAAAGCAAGAGAGAATATTCCACCAAACTTTAGCAAGCAGAAAAACTTAGACCGGCTTAAGCAATCTTTTTAAAGTCACCAGATGCGAAGGACCATATCCTATCTTTTTCCATTAGACAATTACGTAACAATTACATGGTAATAGTAATCCTAGAACTAATAAAAAAAGCCTATTGTGCAAACAATATACCATAAATGTCCTTCAATGTGTCACCCCTAGCACTAGCACCTTGGTAATTCATTCTGAGCATTTTAAACAGTTTGCCCTAGGGAAATTAGACCTAATTTACTCCAATAATGGACACAGACATCCACACTGCATGTAACGACAGCTCCTTTGGGACATTCATGTTTAGCCATAGTGCCATATGTACAATATGTGCAGTTGGAATGTGGATTTTGCTCAAAACTTAAGATTACTGATATCCTGATTCAAACTTCTTCATCTGTGTTTAATGCTTTTCATTTTTTGCTTCTGGCTTAAAAAATGACAAATAAATATTACAAATGTCTTAATTGTTATGCCCCTGTAGGTTTATGATTTGCCGTGTCTACTAATTTTTCCTCGGTGGGTGCATCACAATCTGCAGTGCTAAAAGTGGGTAAAAAATGTTGCTAAATAGCATCAAAACTATTCCATTTGGTGCGCACTCCTCTGACGCAGGGGGTGTATAGATTCCACAAAAGGATGACCCACTGTTGGACAATAACACCTTTCCCGGGGGTCATTGGGTGCATCATATAGTTGATAGACCTCACTATATGTAAAATTCAGTTAGTGTAACCATCAGGTGTTTCATGACTTTTTCTGGAAAAAAAAAAAAAGTTGAGGAATTTTTGCTCAGGGGAAGATGAGCAATAAAAACTAGGCCGAGTCTCATGATGTTAACACGTCTACAGCAATATTGTAATATTCATGGCAGCGAATGTTTTTCCGGCTTGGATGTTTTATGATTTCCGGTTCCTTGCAGTCGACAGGACCATGCAGTCTTGAAATAATAAACACAGACTAGGGGGACCTTTACTGTATGGTTTAATAGGGCAGAGAGCACAACCCATCCATCATACACCAAGGTCGTGCACATGGCAATAAATAGTTCAAAATGATGACATGTTTGAAAGAGCAAAAAATGTGGACGGAAGAGATTAGTGTACGTGTACATGTACATTTTAAACTTCTGATTTGGGGAAAAACAAAAAATCACTCTGCCTTAACCTAACCCCCTAGTACTTCCTCAGGACTACCCTGCTAAATCCAACAGAGTCCAACCGGACTTTCCTGTTCAATCCACTGTGCCTCATTTTCAGTTGTCTGCTGAATCCAACAGAGTCCAATCAACGCATTGAAATGCGGTTCAGTTGCCTGCTGAATCCAACATTTTGCATGAGGAATGTACACAAGGGGTTAACTGCTCAATCCAACAGGCTCCATCGGGTATGTGACATACATACATGTACATGTAGTTGGATCCTGTTGGATTCAGCAGGGTTAGGGTTAATTACATTGTAAACAAGGTGTAAAGAGCACTTCAGGTTTCATTCATACATAAATGAAACAGACATTTTTACAAAAACACAAATTAATTTTATTACACTGAAGATTCATCAATTTGACTGTAACAGTTCCGTTCACTTCCGTGATGTGGTTAACAGCAAATCTTCAAATCACCGACGACTGGTGCAGTACTTCACAGTGAACGCTTACTTCTTTTCTCTCTCCCCCCCCCCCAAAAATATTAAAATGGATGATTCAAAAAGCATGACTGGGCTCGTGAGGACAACAGACAATGGCAAGGATGCTGAGAAGTCGTCTTATGAACAAAACGTTTCTCCCCTCGCGTTTTCCGGACCAAAAATCATTAGACTCACGTCACAAAACAGCTTACATAAAAAAGCTTTTTATACTCATTCCCCTTCGTGGCATTGCCATTAGCCTTTCACTGATCAGGCCAAGGAAATCAAATGTAGACGGTTGAGTAGGGGACACAATGCCAGTGCATCGGCCCTTAAATCTTTTGCCTCGTTGCCCCTTGAAACATTGCCGATGACAATTCAATTAACTTCTCAGGGTGCGATTTCAACGAGGGGAAAATTTACCTTGCCCTTCTACAGTACCGGTACGTGCGAGGCATTTTCAAAAGCATTTTCACACCTGGTTATGCGTAACTAGCAATGATTCTCATTGAATTCATTCCAATTTTAAAATGAACACAAAAAGTACAATATACACAAATGTTTATCACGCAAAGGTGTTTACAAACTTTAATTAATCTACTGTACTCATGTTTTTCATCAAAGTGGTTCAATACATGTACTAGAGTGTGCAAATTTACCTCAAAACAGTGTCAAAAGAGATACAGGATCATTCAATCATACGTGCACATGTGTTGGACCAACAATGTGTGTAC
The DNA here is from genome assembly GCA_029964075.1 of Patiria pectinifera. Taxonomy (NCBI): domain Eukaryota; kingdom Metazoa; phylum Echinodermata; class Asteroidea; order Valvatida; family Asterinidae; genus Patiria; species Patiria pectinifera. The sequence goes on along the minus strand of CM057143.1, from coordinate 3,488,905 downwards.
AGTCGAATCTCGTTAGTACAAACTCTGTTAATACAAAAATCTGGTTATAACAAACATAAAGCCTTAGTCCCGACTGTGCATTTATGTGCACAATGAATGGGACTGATGTTCCTCTTAGTACAACATAGATAACAAACAATTTGGCTAGGTCCGAACGAGTTTGTATTAACGAGACTCGACTGTAGTTGTATGGGGAAAAAAATACTTTGTATTCTGGCTGGGTTTGCCTGGTATTAAAACTGCAACCACACTGACTAAAGTTATGAAAATAAAGGGAGCATTTTCAATCGCCTAAAAATAATACATCCCCTAGTACCGGTACAAATGTATCCTCTTTTTTTAAGAAATGATGTACTGGTACGTGCAGGTCAAATTGTATACATACAAAACATGAATGCAGGTCAATGGGAAAAAAACTAGATGGCTTTTAAATGTGAATGATGGTATTTACTGCATGTACGTGTTAATGTTCCGAAGTGGAAAGGATTTTCGTTAAAAACTACAGACTGCATAGAGGCTTTTGGCAACAAATGTTCAAAGAATCACAGTTAGAATGGCAAAGATTAAGTACATATTTTCAGCACATTTCAACACAACTGGGTCACTGGAACCAGTGCAAGTAATAAATCACATTTTGTGGGATAGGGGCAGGCACAAAGTTGACAAGTTCCTGAACAATCCCAGCACCTTTCAACCTTTAGCTTTAGTTTTTGTGGAGAGCACGTGGCGAAAGCCTACAACTTGTACTTGTGTGGTTATGAACATTCAAAGTGCAAAGTTTTCTGACCAAAAAGTTGCACTGTGCACAGGATATTTCCCATTTCGGAATTTGGATGTCTGTGTGGTTTTTGTGGTATTAATTCTGGTCAGCCACAACAAGGATACATGTGCACTTACGTAGTTTCACTCTCAGGATAAAAAAGTCATAAAAACCTGTCGAAAAACAATCATAGTCAACTTTGGGAAAACCCTCAACAATTAAGGCATCGTGTGTGGTTGTTTAAACAAAACTAAAGGATTTATTGCAATTGATGTAACTACCGTACAATGTTTTTTTTTAAACATAAACTTCAAGGATATTCGTGTTATTATCAAAACTGCTGTTGGCGCTCAGTTGCTTGCAAAGTGCTACGTCTTGTCCCAACAAATAATTTGTTAATTCCTACCATAAACAGGTGTCTGTAGTCCACAGGTATTAATTTACAATTATAATCAACATTCAACAACGATTTAAGTCAAACTTTAATATTCACTTTTAAAGCAACAGATGGTTGATATCAAATAATCTTCTGACACTGTAAACGTGTACATCCATCTGTAATTCTGTATCACTGATTAATTAACAGAAATTTTCCACAGAAACTCAAGCATTCATTCTGAGGGAAGGAAAGACAATTTAATTTCTAACCTTTTTGTGAATTTTGACCACCTCCCCCCCCCCAAAAAAAACCCTACAAAATCCTAAAAAAATGATTGAAAAACCTTTCAGATTAAAAAAAGGGGGGAGGGGAAGCGGGGAAAAAAATCCTGCTGACGTCATGATTTTATCCACGCTACCAGCTGCGGGAACCGTGTGCGTAAATGTACAGTGTCCATCAGATAACCCCGTTTTGGTGAATGGCCCTTCATCGGCCATTGAGTCCTGATAACGATCACTCGCTGGTCAGATTCCAACGATAAAGAGGAAAAGACTCCACAAATTGAACAAAAAGTTAATCGAAAAAAACAACAGCCGAGGAAAGAGAAAAAACAACACGACGCCTGGACGACTGGACTCTGCATTTAGCAGATTACATCATTTGTTGCAGGTGCAATGCCTTTTTATAGTGATTTTTTTTGCTTGTTGACTTTTTTCCACGAGTGTTAAGACTTTGTGAATACAACTTGATTTGCACTCTTTCTTTAATGTAAATGTAGCAGCGGCCTGAACAGTTCTGAAAGTGGGGGAGTGGGGGACCAACCGATCGGTGATTCAAAATTTGTTGATGGGGGCGCCCTTTTCTGTTTTTCTTTTCTTTCCGGTTCTCGATGATCGAAAGCGATCACGATTATTATTTCGATCCTCTTACCATTATTTCTGCAGCGAAAATACTAGAGAACTTATTTTTAATAATCATTACCCAGATAAAGGGCCTACAGTATTTGTAGGCCTACACTATTTTGGGACCTGCCAAGAGTGGAGGGGGGCATGCCTCCAGTGGAAAAGTGGGGGGGACCCTACCCATTTCGCCCCTGTTGATATATACGGTCCTTAGCTTAGTGATAAGTCAAATGTACGCATAATGCATGTAGAATATACCGGTATGTAAATCCAGATGTAACAGTGACAAATTTTTGTTAATTGTTCCGAAGACAAACTGCGCCATTTGATGGAGTAGGAGTAAAATATGACTCAAACAAAAGCTATAATTATTCCCTTAAGCCAGGCGACAGAGCACATCAGAGTTTTTCTGGTTTGCCACAACCCACAAGTTTCCTGGTGAATTAATGTGTCAGTTTGACATTTAGAACATAAATATCCTCCCGGGCGTGTAATTAGAGGCTTAGGGTCACATCAATTGATGCATTTTAACATTCAAATTACAATCATAAGGGAATTTAAAAAAAAAAACCAAAGTGCACTTGTTTTAATCATGTTCAGATTTCCACATTTCAATGTTGGGGATTTTGTAAGCTTAGATGCTTGGATCTTTCACTCAGCAAGTATGAACCTCCCACGTGGCATTTTACATTGTATTTAATTTACGCTTTTGCTGCAATTCATATACTTTGCATTCCAAAGTAATAAAAACAAGTTAAAAAAAAGACAGTGTTACAGCGTGTGTTTTTGTGTTGGAATGACATCATCAAACTCATCAACTAAACTTTCCAAGCAACGAGGTACATGTGTTGTATTTTCACCAATCAGTGTAAGCTAAAACTCCAGCCACTGTCAGTTCCAGCCGGTACGAACCGGTTGGAACTAGATAGAAGCTTCCCAGAATTCAGTGCTTCCATGCAAAGCTCTTGTTAAACATCCCAAGTGACATTCTATCCCCGTCAGATTACAAATTTAACGTACCTTCAGAATCTTTCTCCAGGCAGTCTTTGTCCAGGCAACAGTTACTGTCCAGTTTGTCGTGGCATTCGGCACGGTATCCGCAACCGTAATCGTCACAGTAACGGCCGGGTGAGGATTCATCTACATCGGGAACAGTCTGCAAGTGGAAACAGAGGGAGGATTATTGTCCATTTGCCAAAAGGATCCAACAGCTACATATATCTATGTAGAACAGATTCTGTTAACGGCTCAGATCAATAAGAGAAATTTTAGCTGTTTGGTTCTTGTTGGATTCAGCATGGTCAGGGTTTATAAAAAAAAACTACAGAGATCTTTAAAAATCCTAAAATATAACCTCCTGAATTTGAATCTCAGAGGGTTAGGTCAGGCAGGACTACTGAGTTTTGCGTAGTCACTACCCTGGCCTGATAAATCAATTTGTCCACAAGCAAAACTATTGACGAGACTAATTCACTGCATCAAATCTTTGAACCCACGGCTGATGCTTTTTCCATGTTTAAAATGACTCTACCATACCGGTGATTATAGAAATTCCAGAGCTGTTCCAGGACTTTCCCATGGTGCATGTACAAGAATTTTAGCTAAATTGTTCATGTTACTTGTGTTTAAATGTGTTGTATTCTGTACCATTTTCTTTTTTTATTTTTCTATTTTGATTTTTTGTTGTGGATTTTTGTTTGTACATTTTTAGTTTTTTTTCTCTGGCCTCTCATTTTTAAAGGCAGAACTTTCTCTCCCTTTCTCACCTGTGGGTCCATATAGGGGACTTCTTGGTCATAAAACCCGCCACAATCCCCCATGGTGGCTGGTAGTCGGGTCCCAACAAGGGGCCTGCTAACTGTTGCCTGTCAAACAAGAAAAACAATCAATCAAACCAAACTTAGCACTTGGGTTAGGAATTCACCTAAATTAATGAATATTCAATTAAATTAATAAAAACGTCATTTTTTTTTTTTCAAAAGAGAAGGATTAGTACAGTTTCTTGCAATCCCTCTGACTATATGTAGTCCAAAAGATATTTTTGTGTGCCGTGAGAGCCAAAAAATATTAGGGGAAAAAAATGATGCCACTATTTTTTCTAAACCCAAGTCCCTCAATTTTGTGTACTGTACATGTACATGTTAACTCCTTATTTTTTGTTTCTACTCTAACAAAAAGAAATGAACTTCAAAAGGGGAAAGAAGGTAGTTTCACGAAATAACACACACTGGGCCTATAGTTGGCTGATTGAAAAGGGTTTGCATCAAAATCAAAGCAACATTCGGAAAGAATGTTACAACCGGACGCCACTTTTTTCTTCATCATCTCAATGAAGGTCGGTCATTGCAAAAATGATGATAAGACATTGTTCCAGGACTAAAAAACATTTCCAATTTTCTCAGGAAATAGGCCTACTTATAAAATTTTCTTGACTCTCCATAGACTTTGTACACAACCACGGAAGAGGCGTCAGGTTGCAACATTCTTTCCCAACATTCAATTGACAGTTGAATGAACAATCTTTGGAAAGATTCCCATATCTGGCCATCACTAATTTTTCCCTACAGTGACCTATCCCATCAGAAAGTGATAATATGTCCCTAAAAAGTCAAATTTAGTGGGAAAAATTTTGAAGTATTTACTAAAAAACACTTAGAAATGTTCAGACCAGTCTCATACCAAATTTTTTGCTTAGACACAATTTACATTACATTTATGCACGTAGGATTCGATATATGATTCGGTTTCATAAATTTGGCACTTTTGAGTGACAATATGCCAATATTTCAGTAAATTCAGAGATGGCAATTTTAACTATTTTCAAATCAGCCTATTGCAATTGAAATTCATTGAATTTCCCAGCACATATTACATTTACAATTGTATGTCAACACCCCACCACCCCATCCCACATGACCACCCCAAGCAGTCCATGATGAAGGCCTAGTCCAGTTAACATGGAAATTACATCATGACATTATTTCGTCCAATTTCTCCTATTCTGGGGCATACAGTGACAATCAATTCAGTGCATGCCTCCCTAGTTGATAAATGATAGGGAAGGACAAATTTACAAAATGTTGCAACCGGCAGCATCTTAGTTCTTACGAACCGCATTTATGGTCGATGATTCAAAATGTTCCTGTAGCTACAGTGTCGATCATACCATAGCTAGCTCTATGCTCATCCATAGCGGATCGTCGAGCAAAGCATGGGATTTCACAACGGAGGGAAGCCCTATTTTACCCCAAATTTACAAACCTCAATCAACCGTGCCAAGACACAGCTTGTCCGTCTGTAGGTTCCACTTATCTCCAAAGCCCGTTCTGCGTTGCCTGGGTGAAGAAACAACTCCGACAATCGTGGGGAAAATCACGGTTTTCTGTGGTTATTTTCTCGCGCTGAGCCGTCCATGTTGAATCAACTACATGCACTGTGCGTGCATGTGAAATATACCTGCGGTATTACGCGCGTGCGCAGCTTGCATGCACTTGTCGATCGAGTACAGTTGATGAGCTGTTGAGACGGTCCCTACATTCGTACAATCGTTTAGCCAATCTTTAAAATAAAACTTTTACCAGTATTTGAAAATATTTTTTCTTCCAATGAAAGAAGGACCTTATAAAACTGTCCTAGACTGAATTGCTTGCATCAACATGCAGTCATTTTCAGGGGAAACCACATGCGTTGATTTGTAATGTAAATACCACCCCTCATGCCCTGTTGCAATGGTATCGCCCGATCCAAATTTCCATATATGCACGCATTGTGTTTTAATGAATGGGGATCGATACGATTGACGTTTTGCAAACAACCAATCAATAGTGGTTCGAATTGAATTGTCTTCTTTTATTGTACACATGTATTGGAATCCATTTTCCGTATTTGAAGTGATTGGTCGGTCTGTGCTTTTATAATAATCTGTGTCATATTTGCCAGCACAGGGGAGCGCCTCGCTCAGCTCAGAGGTTTTACTACGGATTTAAAAAGTAAGCTAAGCCGCAGGGCGCGGATCGGATGTCAGAAGTATAACCATGGAAGAAGAAATAACAGAGGAATAACATCACACCATGGTATACATTCTTCTGGAATTTCTATAGAGGGCTCATGAATCTATGGAGAAAAAAAATATCCATCACCACCACACCCCGCCATGTCTTATAGTTCTACTTCACTTGCTGTCATAATTAACACCGATTAAATTGATTTTTATTTTGGTGTCTGATTATGCTGTTCGATCAATCAACACCAGTGATATTTTTCGCGCGTTCCTTGCAGTGACGTCACGAATGTGTCATAAGCATGTTTTCCTCTGACGACTCTCACGGTCGTTGTGTGATAACTGTCACCTCTAGCAGGACCGTTTGCTTTTTGTGCATTTCTTCGTTTTGAAGCAACAAAATTGCTCAAAATTCTAAGAAGATTGCATGACAACTTGAGAAAACAGAGAAGACGTTTGTACATTGTTTTGGTCTCGTAACTGGATTCCATTGCTAACGCACATAGAAATCTGCACCCGGAACACAGTTTTAAAACAACCTTGATCGTTTTCTTCGGAGTGATATAAGGAGGAATAATTTCACACTAGTTCCAGTCGTATCTTGTAGTGTGGTCAGCAAGAATTTTCTGGGTAAATCGATACGTACGCAAATGTTCCTATACAGGGTCAGTCAAAAAAACGAAACCCAAACGTCGTGACCATTGTTTTAGTGAAGTTCTGCATGTAGCACTTTCAAAATCTAGGATATGAAAGCCCAATTCCCAAACTTTCTTTTAGTACAAGAATCATTCAAATCACTTATGTAATTTTTAAGTTACGGAATTTTAAACACAACCACCGTTTTAAAGTTCTGTCCACGGATCACAAAAAGGTAAGTGTTATTTCAGCAAAACGAAAACAAATCACATGGGGATCATAGTGTGTGAATTGTTTTCGTTTTGCTCAAAGAACGCACACCTTTTTGTGATCCGTTGAAAAGGTGGTTGTGTTTAAAATTCCGTGAAAACTTGAAAAGTTCAAGAGTGACTTGAATGATTCTTATACTACAAGAAAGCTTATGAATTGTGCTTTCATATCCTAGATGTTGAAAGTGCAAAATGCTGCAGAACTTCATTAAAGCAATGGCCCAGACATTTTTTTTTACTCACCCTGTACATGCCTTCCCACCTCATCATTGGGCAGTTCGAGATCGAATTTTCAACCGAGTGACGTTCCTAGGGAAACCAAAATGGTAGTGTGCATGCGATTTCTAGGGGGGGGGGTGTCTTGTGTTGGAGTGTATTTGTTTTAGTTGTTCGTTGTTGTTTTGCACCTGAAAATCATTCCTCAATATTTTCAAGGGATATATTTTCAAGGGATATAATAAACGAGCCGTGCGCCACTCTGCATTGATAGTGTTATATAGTACCCCAAATTGTACATGTTGTGAGCCGTAGCCGTCTGTAATTAACTGTCCACGTTGAAATTTCGTTTGTCTGTTAACAAAACAGCTCGCAGTTTCATTTTGTGACAAGACTCCGACGTCTAATTAATTGGAAGGGCAAGGGCGACGTGACACTGCAAATTACGGGACTGTAATCTTTACGAGCTGTATCGGTATTGCTTTGATCATTAGGCCTGATCGGGCTTTACCGAAATACACATTTTGTTTAGAAGTACAAGCTCAAAAGTCCAGTTCATTACTGAAACCCCCTTTTAACGAAACACCAAATACAGGGGCTGTCGCTTTCGTTTCCTAAAAACAAAACAATAAATATAATTTTTTAAAAAGGGGAAGAAAGAACAGTTGAATATGGCCCACAAAAGGAAAATATTTTTGACAAACATGGACTTGTAAAAGAAAAAAGTAGAGTAGAGAAAATAATGGTTTACAATATCCGTAATTCGTACTTAAATGAAATTCTTGGATTTAAATGCGCAACGATGGACAACCCCCTCCCCGATCTTTCGCTAAATTTCTGGAGATCACCGTTATAAGTTTCAAATCTGAAAGTTCTTGACTTAAGTCTGTTGTAGTAATAGAGCCAATATCTAACTGGGTGAATTTGAGGTTCATCGACACAGGGGTTGAGTTGCGTCATAATAATTATGAAAGGGGCAAAAACGTGTGACATCTCTAAACAATGCACCCATGCAGCGGTGCGGACACAACAAACGTAACATAAAATGAGCAAATTGCTTCCCCCAAAAGTGTTTATTTTCAATAAAGAAGCCATTCCAACACCACATCTCCCTCACAATAACTTCTACTCCACAGCGTCTACGATTAGGCATCTCAAATTGGATTGTTTTAAAGCAACAAGATATGCACTGTATTAAGTTTTGGATGAAAATACTGTAGGGTTAATAACATTGTATTATTGATGCTAATAATACGACCAATAAAAAAAATCTGTTGATTCAGTGTATATACTGTTCCTTTAAAACATTCACATTCATCTATATTCTAAGCTGCTTTAATTCCAATTAAACCAATTTTGTTAAAAAATAAAGTGAATTTTAAACAAGAATTTTTTTGTCTACCATACTTAAAACCAATAAGTTACTTGAAAATAATTTCAGCGTAAACAGCTACCCTTCATAAACCCCAGCAAAATCATTTTTTTTTATAAACACCATAGTTCTGTAATTTACATTATTCCTGTACATGGTAAGTCTGTTTAATAAAGATTTTCTATTTTGACCAAAGTAAAAGATCAGGACAATTTGAATATTTACACATCTGGCGTTTACCCTCAAGAGAATAATCAAACAGACAAATGAGGACATAATATCATAATCACAAATCCTACACACTACACATCCCAAACTTAAATTCAGCTATTCAAATTTATTTTAAAAAAATCCACGAAGATTTTGACGTGTGGTGATGCTCATAACATTTTTCTCTCTCCAACAATACGCAGATGCCTGATGTGCCCCAACCTGAAGACAGGTTTTCAGGAAATGGACAAAAATCAAAACTTTGTAACCATAATCTCTGAGCTATTCAAAGCACTCGACACTTTCTAGTCTACATTCTAGATTTTTCTTTTTAAATCGCATTTTACAACATTCATCATAGAGTAAACTGATCTAAGCTTTTACACTTCGTATCACCTGATTATGGATCTGTTAAAAATATTAAAATATTTTGTTTTAATCTTCAAATAATAACCGTAAAGGCCATTTTTTTTCTTCTCAAGGTGCATATGAAAAGATACACAAATCATGTCTCACAAATCATAAAACAGCAAGCACTGGTTAAACAATCTTAAAAAAATGTTGGGTAATAAAAAATCTCAGTACAATAACCCTGTGAAATTCATGATCTAAAATAAAACGTTTTCCTGATCAAGACTTGCTTATGGCTCGTCTAACACCAAAACAAAAGGTTCAAAATAACAGCTGATAAGATATGCAACAGGGTTTCAAAAAAAGCCAAACTTTACAAAATATGGACTCCGTGAACGTAAACTCTCAGATGAAAATGTAAAATATAACTGTCAATGTGAAACATTTATATTTTAAACCTGTGATTAAAACAAGTGAAGTCTGACTTTTAAACTTTTCTTTTTATGTTGGATTTTGCCCTTTGCTAATGCTCACTGTTGTCCGAGGGCTCACGAGAAAATTCACGAGCTTACTCGGTGGGACTCGAACCCACGACCTCCTGCCCACAAATGTACTTTTAAACTGGTCCCCACCTCGCCTTTTGAAGTCAAAACTAAAAGGAAACCGGAATTTAGCCTATTAGCTCCCATAAAATGCTGCTACAAAACACACAGTGATTTGGCTATGTCAACGTGCCCTAAGCACACAGCGCCCTCTTGTGTCTGTCCATGGAGTCCATTGGTATATTCTATATTGCTGAATGGGAAATCAACTGAACATAATGCATGCATCTACATGCTACTCACTGAAATATTAAAACATAATACACCTGTATTTCAGTAAACTACACAGACTACATACAGCTGCCCGAAGTGACATGTATATGAGGCCAAATAAAATAAAATGCTCCGGAAAACACAATCACTAAGACAACTTCTCACCTCCATTTTGAAAAAAAGTGCTTGAAAAAACTTCTATAAACGATAACCATGTTAAATATTAAAACCACAATGAACTTTTCAGTATATGTAGAGGATATGTTAATAGTAAAGTTTATATTCAAATACAAGTTAATTAATATGGCAAAATGCATAGTTCTACATTGTACTGTCATATAAATTTCTTTTGAACACGTAGTTAGTGTCTAAAGTCATCAGGGACTACCATTACATATACATGTAAATGCATGATTATGCAAGATAAAATTTGAATGAAAGACAATATGCTTAAAGTAAGGAATTAATGAATCTCTTAGATTAGAAAACACCCCTCGTTCTATCAAATTAAAGCCATGCTTTTATACATCAAGTAAAAATCAATTGAAAAATGGCAGAGACTCTCGAAAGTGGGCAGTAAATCTAAGCTCCTCCCCTGAGCTGCACAGTTGAACTTTGGGTCTGGTGTCCTCACGAAATTTTGTCACCATTCCAACTGAAAATCAGTGGATTTTTAACAATAATGCAATCCAAAGAAATGCCAAGTATATTTTTTTTCAAATAACTAATGAATATATTAGCACTTGATACCTGCGCAGATTCTGTGTACGAGTTTACTCTAAAATAAAATACTAAAAACAAAAAACCTTTAATATGATATGCATTTAAGTGGGTAACACTTTTGCTAACATCTTTTTTTGAGCACTTTATAAATCACATTAAAGATTAATACATTCAATGTTTGTATGCATTGATGTGCCTTTAATAACTTTATTATTCAGTGGTGGGAGTAAATGCTTAATAATGTAAACCAAACTAAAAAAAACCCCAAAATCTTCACAATTTTGCTGACATGAAAAAAATCGGACAAAAATTCTCTTAAGCAGGTAACAAAAATGTTTGAATGTTGGAAAAGCAGAAGACTAAACCTATAAACAAGAATACATTAAATTTAAAATGAAAAATTAATTAGCATTTAGACTGATCCTTCTCATGAGATGCACTTACACCGATTGACTGATTTACTTCAAATATTCTTGGTTTCCACCCAGACCATTATTAAATATAACCACAAAAAGATTTACTGGAACTGCAACGTGGCGAGTGTTGACAATTCAACAAATTTGGACATTTATATTGGCAAGGTTGTAAAGGATACACCAGTAAATACGTTGGCCACCAGGGGTCAATTTCACGGCGCTGCTTAACAGTTAGCAGGAAAGATGTGTGAACGGTCACACCCACATGGCGTTTACTGCTGTTATGTGTCACTAAGTAAGTAAGTTTTTCCTCCGAGGTAAGCGTACCTTTTGCTGCGCTTACTGCCAGTACGGTCCCCATGAAATAGACAGAGGCTCTAGCAGTGCCATGAAATAGGGCCCAGGTACTAAACAAAATTTGCCTAGTTAAAGACCGATGGGAAGGTAAGGCCACTGGTTCAGCGTGCTGGCTGCCAGATAGGTAGGGGGATATTAATGACTACCAAGTGCGCCGTTGGAAAAGTAACTGATCCGTGTAAACCCTCTTTGGCCAACATTTCGACCAGACAAAAAAGTACAGGCCACAGCAAAAAGATTAGCACCAACCACGCTGGAGTCATTGCAACGTTGCAGATTGGCGGTAACAATTCTTGGCCACTCTTGGCTGAAAGTGCTGGCCACCTAATCTGTGGCCATCATTTTTAACTGGACCAAACTGCTGGCCAGCAAATCAATCAATGACCATTAAATGGGATGATGTTCTCTGCACACTTGTGGCCGGCCACATGAAGTGAAAGGACGAAGTAAGTGGCGACATACGCTGGTGGACATTGTGCAAGGTCACCCAACAGATTTGGACAGTATCATTAAGGCCATCAAACAGAAGAGAAGTTTAGTGGCCAGGTCGACAGCAAAGGCTGGTATGACTTAAATTAAACGACTTGGCAACTGACGGATTTTTGACCGGAGAATTTTCTGTCAAACCTCAAATGTCTAAGCACTTTGGCAAGTGTCCAGCCACTCAACATATAAAAAACAATGTAAACAATGTAGTTTGTCAGCCTCCATGTAAATTCAAATTTAGTCATAAGGCAAACACAAACTCACCCATCAACCACCAAAATTCCTAACCCCCAGAAACCATTACAAAATAAAATCTTCATACACCAAGTTTATGTACACCCGGAGAAACACATTAGTAAAAAATAGACTTATTCAATTATAATATAGTTAATTTTAATTTTTTTTTACAGAAATTTCTTAAAACAGAGAAAAGGGATGCACAGAGCTAATTGAAAATGAAATATTAGGATTTGTGGTCGAGTTAGAAAACAGACAAATGAGGCAAAGACGGCACAGTATATTTGCACTTCCATTTGAAGCTGGTAAACAACATTGTTCAGATTCGACCAAGAGGTGGCAGCAAACATATGGTATGGGGAGAATGTGGCAAAGTTAGAACATTTCTAGGACAATAACAGAAGTCATCATGCACTACACGACCACTTGTGAGGCAGAGTCTAAATATAGCTTTGCCAGTTGACAGTTATATTGCAAAAGAGGAGAAACAATGACGTGTTGATTTCGAGTTATCAAAAGTTCTCATCACAAGGTTATATGAGATCATGGATTCGCGACATTGGGAATGTTTTTAATTTTTTTGCTGAAAATATTCCTTAAAACAAGGTGAAGCATTTTGGGCATTTGGAGCAGAGATGGTGCCATCTCCACCGCTACGAATTCTTTTTCCTGCCGACTATCGAAAGCAAACTTTGCCACTAAAAGGAACTGTGGTCCAGCCACTCATCTTGCAAATGTTGTGGATTTTTTTTGCATTTACCCGAACAAGGTGTTTTTTCCCGCCTATGAACGGAAAAGCCTTACAAATGTCTAACCTAAAACAAAGAGAAGAAAATACTGATTCCAGAAAACATCAAAATACCCCTTTGTAACGGAAGTAATAAACCGTAAAACATATTAAAAATATTACTTAAGATACGCCCCCACTTTCTTGTACTTGCTTTCAAGGTACACTTTTCATTTCATACTTCTCTTGTGATGTACAATTTACAATAAGGCTACGTAAATTGAAATTCCTTTTAGAACATAAAAAAAGTCATTTGAAAAAAAGAGAGAAAAAAACAGTCTGCCTTCCCAGGTGTCAATTTGATTAAGCTGATATCGGCAGGAAGTACTTGTTAAACAAGTGTCTTTCCTTAGCAGACAAGTGGTAAACCGGCCAAAGGCAATACGTAAATTATACACAGTATTGACCGGGGTACCAGTGGAGTGTGCTAAGAAAAAACCTACGCTTAGCAGTTTGGCTTGAAAAATAGCAGCTCAATAAAATGGACTCCACCGAGTTATTTATCAAATCAAAATTGTTAACAATTTTTAAAAAAAATGGTTATCTTTCACCCAGATTGCTCAAAAACATATAAACAACTGTTCTCATTGTTGGCTGTCAAGATTTGTTTGTTTCATTGTCTGACCGTATAACGTAGTTGATGTCTAGCCTTGCTCTGGCTGATATATATACAGTACGCACGTAGGATGTCACTGTCGTCAACTACACGTTCCGTTACATCGGTCATTTGTCGACGATGTCGGCGTCGCTAGATGCGTATGTCGCTGGGATCCTCTTCCGATATGCTGGGTCGGGAGAAGAGGTTCCGCAGACCAGGAAAGCTCTTCTTGGGTGGGAGGCCAATCAGCATGGGGGTACTGTTCTTGTGCGTGATCGCAATCTGTGATTGGATGAAGATCAAGAAAAAAAAAACCTGAGGGATTGAGCTACGAGGAAAATGTTGAAAACAAATTCAAGCCATGTTCGCATTGGACTTTTTGTGTGTAAAACTTATGACTGTCAACTGAACCAAATAAAGTCCAGTGCGAACAACCGGTATACTACCCAAATTGTGGATCATTGATAATGAGTTTTATGCTCGGCAGCAGTGAGTTTTACAGGGCCAACTGGATTGCAGAAGATTTACACTGTTAGTTTTACGTCACAAAGAAGTCCCGTACGGACAACTGCTATGTAAAAGTTACTTTGTGATCATGTGACTTCAGTTCCATATGGGTCACCAATATTGACCTCTTTCATTCACGCTGTTCTAAGCAAAGAATGCCTACTTCACAACGTTTCCTTCAAGGTATTCGTTTTTATTACAAATTCAACAAGACAACGTACAGTGCAAGGTGGCTGTAGCCAGGGCTCGCCGTCTATCTGCATGGGGAATCGTTTCAGGATACGGATGGTCACCGTGGAGCACTGTGCTAGCCGGCGACCGGAGGAACGGATACCAGCCTTGACCTGGCCAGCATGGAGGGCACTCTCTAGACCAATGACTTCGATTAGTTTGTCACCGATGGCTGAAAGAAAGAAGACCAAAAAACAAAAAAAGACAATTATTACCAATGATATTTCTTTCCATTCTTTTAGTTATTTTTGAACTGCTCCCACAAAACTCAGACAAGTTGACAAATGTTTTTTTTTAGGCTTTGGTATTTTTTAAATTCTGGAGTGTTTCAGCTTCAAAATGATATATTATTTGTAAAAGTACCATGACCCTATCACCCCTTGGAGAAGGATTTACTGATAAAAGCCTAATAACCCAATTATGAGAAAATGCGTATTGAATGCTTTTTGTAAATTTCTATACATATATTTTAGGGCGTTGTAAATGTATAGCTACTGTTTCAGAAAATCCCCAAAAGCCAAAATGGTCAGATCCACCAGAAATAACTTCACATGCCCTACGTGTATATGCCAAAAACAACTTTTGCAACTTTGTCCTGGTTTCATTTCTCAAATCTAGATTTTGTCTCCAGCTCTGGCTTAATTGTTTTGGTCTCTGGCCCACTGAAACAAGAGACAAAATAATACTCTGAGAATAGGACCATGCTCAGCAAGCAGCTAAGCAACACAGGTGTAACTGATGGTGTTTTTGCATCGGGCAGATGTACATTTTAATATCGGCTTTTGCCCTTCACGTCGGTGAAGCGCAAAACCCAATATTCACCGACGTAATACCACGTCAGTGAATCATGTGACTTCTTCGTGAATCTGATTGGTTAACATAAATATCGCGTCCGGTGAAATCGGAGTGCTGCTCGCACACATTTCCGGTGACATCGGATCCGGTGAAATCAAATGCGAAAAAAATTAAAAATGTTTGATTTTAATCCGGTTGCCTGGTGTACGGTCAGATCGGTCCGATTTTTCAACGCACACCTCTCCGATCGGAAAGGTGTGCAGTGGGGCCTTAGTCTGGTGAAGAGAGCCAGACAGTGCTATTGTATAGGTTTACCCTGTGACACCAATTAATGGGATAAAGACTGGCACAGTGTGTAGACCGAAAGACTTCCAGTGAATAGCCATTCTGATTTATTTGCCATTTCTAAATTGTTGACTTTATTGACTGGTATGGTTCAGCTTTACTAGCCTGCCAGGTCCTGTATGTTCCACATTATGCATACAGTCTTGGGTGTCCAAAAAGGGGCCCTCACGTGTACATGATGCGATGTTTACCAAATTTACGGTAGAACGAACATGGGATTTATGACGGCAGGTTGTTCAGATTTTTACTTGTGACAAACAAGATTGATTCAAAACCCAACTAAGCAGCACCCTATGATTTAATTAGCGTCACTGAAAGTAACAAACACAGTGACACAACCAGGCCAGCCCATCAGCAAAAACCACATCAACAACATTAAGTCCTTTCAACCAAACCCATCTCAATTCACAACGACTCTGGCCAGCAATGGTTCATCCCATCTTTTTGTGGGTCCCAGTTAAACCAATCCAGTGTGAGGATCCTCTAATTTTCCACGTGAGGGGGTCCATTTGTGAAGCTTCTCCCTGATCAATAGAATTCCTAAGCTAGTGTTTATACAAAGTAAAAACAACATGTTCGACAATCTGGAGGGCAATAACCTTAAGTTCTGGGTTTGATTTGTGAAAATAGTTCCTCCATGGCTGTACCGGTACTTAGGATGCGACTTATACTGTCTTAAAATTATGACTGTCTTTAAGAAAATGGGAGGGGCAGGCTCATAGGGTTATTAATACATCTAACAGAAAAAGAGAAAAAATGTTAACTTTGATAACTTTTTATAAGAGTATTTTGAAATCAACTCTGTTGATAGAACTCTGCACATAAACTGGTGGGAGAGCATTACTTCTGTAAAAATGATTATGACAAAGTCGAAACTTGATCCTACAACTATTGTCTAGTCTGTCCATTAAGAAAACAAGAACACTTCGGCGATCCTACATGAGCTGACAATGTTACGTTTTCATTGTTTTGCTCCAGAAGCAACAATCTTAATGCACAGGGTTATCTATTATCAACTTCTCATGGCATTACCCCAGGCACGAAATTTTTCACACCCAAGTTATCCAGCAGGGTTTATGTGTATCAAATGTGAGGATGCTGCGTAGCACTATAGAGCATAGCAAACATGTGACGAACAGTTGTAAATCATTAATGTACTGAATGCAGACAAACAAGATGAGTTGAATGTGCTGCAGGTCATTGACCCTTATGCTCAGATTACGGTCACAGCAGGTCTTAGGCGATTCAAGGAGGGGTACTTCGCTTGATGCAATCTGGAGGGGTGGGTAACTACTAGGATGTATTTTCTTTAATGTCACTCACAGTGCACTGAGCGTTTAGAATCAATATCCGTTTACCTGCCATTCACTTCAAATCCAGGCCTATTGTGCATAACAATAAGGGGGGGGGGGTGAATGACAATTGCTGGAGTCGAACACTCCTTTTTTCATGAGGTGACGTATTTTTTTTTAGTCCTATATCTGGTCAAAAAGTGGGAGGGGGAATGTATTGATTCCTACTTCATGACAGGGTTCGGTGGGTCATTTCACCATCCCCCAACCTAGACTTTTGTACGCAACAAAAATTTATGGTGGATGTGAAAGAACTTGTAAATAAAACTAAGGGGAATACATGACACTCAAATGTTTAAGTTTATTTTAAAGTTAACAATAAAAACTACAATTATGCCAATATAGGATGCATAGGTCAGCATTCCCGAAAGGTCCTATCATGAACAGTGCGTCCCTGTGTAAAATGGTCCCCTCCCTCCCCCCGAAAAAAATATGTTTTCAAATTTGCAATGTCTAGGATTTTTTCAGCATCATTTCACGAGTTTATGGCACAGATTTATGCCACCGTCCCTGGGATTGACAGACCTGGTAGACTTACACTGCTTGGCAAAGGTGAGGTCAATGTCATGGGTGGCCCCCACGGCCGAGTGGCCCTCGCTCTCTCGTCTCTTTTGCGCCTTCTTGGCGAGGCGTTTGCGTTTCTTGCCGCTGGGCGTGTCGCCCCACAGGTTGGATCCGCCGTAGATGCTGGGGATGTTGAGAACGGCGATGCCCTCCAGGGAGGGGCCGTTGGCAAGGTCTAGGGAGACACCGTCACACTGGAGGGGGGTGAAAGGGGACAGTAGGGTTAGCAAAACAGATTTGATGCCATGTATGAAAGGTATTCACAATTATGTCCTCTGCAGGTACCCAAACACATGGCAGGAATGTGGTTCCGTATTTCATTGTTGTGTCAGACCGTTATGAAAATGGGTTCCAGTAAAACCTGTAAAAGCAAACCCCCACTCTGCGGTAAATCCACAAATTCCTTACTATAAGACAATTTAGCATTACTGCCTCTTGTATGTACGTGTTCAGATGCACTCCTTTCACAGTGATGAAGAATTTTTGGTATGAGCCGGAGTCTTTTCCAGCTCACTGTAACATTATCTGGCAATCATTTCGAATAATTGAATTTGTACTTGTATTTCTGGCTAGATATATGTTATATATGCAATGTAGAATACAGCCGTTTGCTCTTTTCTCATCAATGTCCGAGGTTTTGCAATGTTGTAAAGGGAGGAAAGCTTTAAATGTTGGATTCGCCTTGCGTATCAAACCATTCTTACCATGATATCAATGTCCTCGTGCAGGTTCTTGCAAGTCGCTGCGAATGTTTCCGAGGTGCCAAACTCAAAGTACCAGAGTTTATTCTTCATGCGGCTGTTGAAGCGCTCGGGGTGTTTCTCCCTCATGGTGTGGAACCGGTGGGCAATAGAGGCGTCCTAAAGGTTGGAATCCACGAGAAATATAGCATTAGGAGTTTGTTAGGTGTGAGGTGTATGGGCTCCGTGTACAAGTACCCCTCAACGATTACAATGGTATAGTTAGGGAAGACCACTGAGACGGACATTCCAACGCCTTGCCGAATAAAAAATATTAGTCAGTTTGAATTATGTCTTCTCTTTCCAAAAAATAGTAATTTTCAAAATTTATCAAAAGTGAAGACTGTTTGTGAAACACCAGGGTAAATCTCAGAGAAGTTTCACTTTAAACAATGGACACTGTTCAGTTTTTTTAAATTCATTTTTGGAATGGTTAAAAATGTTTTGATTTTTTTTGGAAAAGAATCATTGAAAAATAGTTTTCAGGAGGATGCGTTTGGATATGAGTTGCATAATGGCAAGTGGGGTCACATTGTGGACTGAAGTTTGGTGGGGTGGAAATGTTGCGGTGGGAGGGGGGGAATTAGGTGGAAAAGGGGGGAGGGGGGTAGGCTAGAAAGTCCATTTCACAATTCCAGCAACTCACCACTCCTATTGAGAAGTAATTATTGATGATATTGTATGGCACTGGGTCTCCTTGTTCGTCGGTGCTGGTCGTGCTGAACTCAATGTGCCAGCGATCTAGGAAGGTGTTCTCAGCACTCTGCATATCATGTAGGGTTCTAGTAAGGCTGCCTCCATCATAGCCTGGGAAGGTAAGACAAGAAAAATATCATAAGGTTGTCTGAAGTCCTACCAACAAGCCAACTACAGAATAGAAAACTGCTCTCAACATGCTCTTCACAAAATTCGTTTTTTGTTCATAATAATAATAATAATAATAATAATAATAACAATAATCGGCATTTAAGAACGCCCTTATTAGTACACTAAATCACAGCGCTTACAGTATTATTATTACCCCTGATCATTGGGCCAATTAAACATTCCAAATACCATCTCAGCTCCCTGGGGAGTATACAGCTCAATGCTGCCTTGTTAGGCGCAAGCAAGCTAAATCAATCACATAACCATCTCTGCCCTCACAGGTACCCATTTACTCCTGGGTGGAGAGAAGCAATGAGTGACAAAGTGCCTTGCCCAAGGGCACACGCACCATAACCCCTGGCTGGACTCGAACCCACAGAATTACCCGCAGACCACAAATTCAATGCCCTTAACCACGAGGCCACGGCACTCCACACAACGAACACAACATGTTATGACATGTTCATAACGAACTGTCAGTTCATATGTTTTATTTAACAAAAAACTATGTGTTTTAATTCTGGGTTACGTTATACTTCTAAAACCCAGTTCATATGCGAATGCAAATGTCAACCCAATTCGACTCAACCAAACCTTCACTACGATAATTGCCAGAGTTGACATGTGTTCAACTTTTGCAAATTGGCGTGGCAAAATGAATTTGGATTCACATTCGCTTTCGCACAGAGTATAAACCGGCCTCAATGCAAAAAAGAAAAGGGAACCACTAGAATCATGCTTACCTCCTCCCCAGTTGAGACATCTGGCAAGGTCGTTGCCTGTTCCCAGGGGAAGAATGGCCACGGGTGGACGTGGATCAAAGCCCAACTTATCTGAGGTATCAAAGAAATAACACAGAGGTATAAGTTTTCACAAGAATGTGCATGCCCAGGACAATGTTTTGGTTTTTCAGATTTTTGGGGAAACAGACAGGT
Organism: Patiria pectinifera; assembly: GCA_029964075.1. Taxonomy (NCBI): domain Eukaryota; kingdom Metazoa; phylum Echinodermata; class Asteroidea; order Valvatida; family Asterinidae; genus Patiria; species Patiria pectinifera. The sequence continues at coordinate 3,469,055 of CM057143.1, read as the reverse complement.
ATATATTCTTACCAATGCAATCTAGCACCCAGCCTACTGTGCCGTCCCCTCCACAGCACAGCACGCGGAAATTCTTCACGTCTTTGAAAAACTTCATGCTGCAAAAGAAACACACAAAGATATAATATAATATAACAATCAACATCGGGCTAGTCTGTGGAACATCCACTTACACACAAAGCGTCTATGATATGTGTGTGAATCCAGCAATTACTTATGCAAAACAACACCGCGTCTTGACCTCCAGATTCTGACCATTCAGCGGGCGCCTTCTATCTGGTCTCCGGTAACCCGTTATTGTATTACAAAAACATGGCAGCAAATGGACCAATCAACAGCTTAGTCCATATTTCTGCTCAAAATGAATTACAATTTCTAACGTCGACTCAGACTGGTTGGCGTGCAGGGTCGAATAAATTTGCATTTCAGACGTTGTTGTGGAGATAGCATGCGGGCTCATGATGAACAACAGATGATAATCAGACTACATCAGGCCTCATCAAGCATTAAAAAAAATGTGTATGACACATTGGTATGAAGTTACATCAGATACAATAATATCACCATTTTGCATTCACAAATTAGTTTTCTGTACAACTTTTATCATTCCAACACCACCGCTTCTATTGACAGTTCACTAAAAAAAAATAATAAAAATTAACAACTTCGTTTTTTTTTCTTGTTGAAAAAACATTACAGTCAATTGTACCGCTTTCAGATACTTTTATCAACACAGAATACTTTATGTATGGTATAAACCGTTGTTCTTCACATCTGATTCAGTTACGGCACGTCTGCGTTTTTTCTGTAAATTTCTGTTAAGGCCCGAGAAATTCATGTTGGAACATGGCACCTCTGCTGTCCACAAGTCAACAAAAACCAAATGGGCCCTGACCGAGCTTGCTCTTTCTCAAGTTGCTGCTTGGACTTACCCCGGCATGGGTCCCCCTTTGCTGAGGTCATAGACCTGACGAGGGTTCAGGAGATATTGGAATTTACGCATGATGCGTTCTCCCTGCCGACCGCCGCTCTTGGGGTTGATAAAAACGACTAAGGGGTGGGAGCCAGGGAGAGGCGTGATCTGTAAGTCCAAAAAAAAAAGGATCACTCAATTTTGAATTGTGCACAATAAAAAAACATTTTGAGTGGTTATCAGACAAATCAAAGGTCTGGTACCCTACCTGCAGGCCCTGTCCCTCCATGGACATGGAGTCTGTCCTCGTCACCAGCTTTCTTGGTCCTTCTGCATCCTCAGATGTGTTGCTGTCTTTAGGGGTTAGGGTACTTCTCCTCTCCTGGAAAAATGGAAGAATAAGTTCATTTCATGTCAAGTGCCATGGCAAAAATGTTTCATATTTTTCTTTAATTTGGTCCATCTTCCTTGGTTCGAACCACATCTGTTTTACCAAGGGGCGTCTTTGTCAGTCCCGACTAACAGTAATTATTTGCGTTTTGCTAGGAATTACACGTGACTCACTTGGACATTTTCCCCTGTATCTTTATATTTCTCTGGAAGTATTCTTGACAAACATTGCATAATGAGTCCAATGATGAAATTGAACAAGCTTTGTGGAGATATGCCTCTGGTTTTGGTAATCCAAGATTTTGAAATGCCTGGTGGCCTTTTAGTAATCACTTTTTTTGAAGTGGGGGTTTCTTAAATGAACATGAGTGTTATCTGTACCTCATTTGAATAATGAGGTGGAAAATAATACATCTATTCTTACAGTTTTCTTTTTAAAGGTTGGCCATAATTTTTCTGAGTAACAAAATTAAGAAAGTACTCAAGGCAAAGCTATAGTAACACTGTTCCAAGAAAAGCTAAACAGTAGTCCCTGTCAGTGAGCAGTGGACTGGTAGATTTGACGAGTCAATTTCTGATCGTGGGTGCACTGGGGGCTCGCATCTTACCTCTATATTGGCCGACGCAGACTTGCCATGGGTGGATTTGCGTACAGAATTTACCCGTCCCTGAAAATGTGGTGGATGGAGATGGAGGAGGGTTGGGAGGCGGTGACAAGAAAGAGAGAGGAGAGGGATGCATCATCAAGCAAGAGATTGTGGATCAGAGATGGTAAGGATGACGAGAGGGCAATGGTGGGGTGAGGTAGTGAGAGATGGGTCGAGGATGGTGGTGGGTGAAGAGGGGGAGGAGGAGTTGTCGGGGTGGGGAGAAGGGAGGTTAGTGAGGGGTCAGAGGTTAGACGGGGAACAAAGGAAGGTACAGTTGAGTTAAAGAAGGGGGTAAGGAGAGAACAGGAGGAGTAGGGGAGTATTTTGGGAGGGGTGAGGTTGAGGGAAGGAATAGTGAAGGGGAAGGTTTTGGACAGGGGAGGGTGAGGCAAACAGATGAATCACGGCAGATATGGAAAGTGGCGGGATGGGTCAAATTAAAATTTGGGTTATGAAGGATTGTTTACGATTGACGGGTACATGAAAGGAGGGGAGGCGACAGAATAATGTCCAAATCGTATGGACGTACAGCAAACAACATGAGGGGTGGGGGAAGGAGCCCAGATATCGGAAATTTGGAAGGAGAGAGATGTGGGGGGGTGAGTGGTGGGAAGAGAGAAAAGAGGGAAGAGAATCAATGTGACATTCATGAGCATGGCGGAAAAACAAAACTCAAGATGATCTCAGAAATATCCTAGGCTCAGTGAGGATGCAATGTTTTAGATAAAAGTGGCGTGATGTAAGATTGAGTCATGCAAATAAAACAAGGCCATATCGTGGCTGACTCTCAACAGTTTGAAAGTGTCTCTGTTGTTAGGGGATAAAGGTGTGGAGATGTGTTTGAGCCCAGAAGAGTACGAAATGGTTGGCGAGGAAATGCATGACATCACAGCCATTTCTCAAGAGTAGGAAAAAAGGCGTCAATATTGTTAAGTGTGCAGCGTATAAATGCATATCAAGATGGCTGTATGGGTAAAGACTTGCGTGAGAACAAACTGATGAAAATTTGCTCAAAGTTGCGAGAATGGAGTTTCCAATATTTTGTTAACGCTGGATTTCCCGAGTTAACCCCCCCCCCCCAAAAAAAACCCTGAATTTTCACAGACCGACCCAGAGTCACTGATAAAAACTTGTGAAGACAGACTACAAGACAATCAGACTGACTGACTGATGTACAGCTCTATTCAAAGAAGACAGGACGCACAAACGGACAGATATTGGCTCTGTACGAAGACATTATCTATCCAAATGAATGGTGGGGTGGGACTCTTTTTTGGTCCTTGAATTGTTCTGCTTAATGAGCATCAGCTACTACCAAATAAGGCCAAAGTTTGGAGTATTTCTACTTGATTTGGATGCTGTAAAGCTTCTGAATGATTTTGGAGCCGGAGACGAAGGCAAACTACAGACAAAACCAACGTTTGAAAAAAGGCTCAAGATGGAAACATTGTCACACAACAGTGCCCTCTAGAGATCATTGCACAGAGACAATACTGACTAGTCAGTCCACTGGCTGACACACACACCCAACCGCTGTGCACATGTACCCCAGGGTCAGTGACACAGAGACAGACAGACAGACAGAGGGACAGACGGGGACAGAGACACTCACCAGTACGGCTGGGCAGATGGCTGTCGGGGGTAGGATATGGTCACGGAACTCTCCCATGTTGCATTCTGGTTTCACTAACGACGCACACTTATTGTGTAGCTGCAAAAATAAAATACAAAAAATCTCAAATAAATTCTGTGTTTTTACTATATATAGTGTGACGTCGTCTCAACTTAATCATGCATGCTTCACACAGTGAAGCATAGCACGAATGGTTCTTGTGACGTCATCTCAACTTAACCTTGCATACTGCACACGGTGCAGCATAGCACGAATGGAACCAGAAGTTAACGCAACGCAACGAGTGTTAAGCCAATGGGCACTTGAAATACATGTGCGCGTGCGTGTACGACAAAGTCACTAACAAAACGGATAGCCTATACAATTTGTTACACTGACATGATAATTTGCATGAAGTTCATGGACTCTGCCTAACTTGAATAACTTGCTGTAAACTTCCGCAGTCACATTTGGCGTTGAGTGGAGTTGTGTTATTGTGTAAAATTTAACAAAATCAGTCACTTCACCAGAAGATTGGTGTTTTTGCAAATACGACCGTATGGCAAAGGAGCTAATGATTGCTCTGCAACCAGGCACAGTTGCTCAGCATAATATGCATGTGTGAAATGTGATAAAAGCAATATGAAATATTATATAAAATATTATATGAGGTTCTGATATCAGTGAAAGTTTTTAATGTAGAAACGTCCTAGATTTGAATGTACTCCAAACCTCAACCTGTTTTTTTTCCTTTCTTTTATTGTATTTAATCGAGCCCTACTTTCCAAAGAAATGAACTCATCTTTTCTTTCTGATTCGTTGCTCTGGTGGCAATGAATCAGAAAAAAAATCAACTGACCATAATTGTCAATGACTCTACTTGGCTGTGATAAAAAAAAGGAGGTGCAGCCAGGAACTCACCATGATTTTACACCAGCGACAGTGAAGTCCCGTCACCCCGTAACTCTTGATAGATTTCTTGCAGCGGTCACACTTGCCATGGCAGTTGCCCTCCACCCAGTGATGGTTCATCACCTGCGACAACAACAAAAATCCAAGAAATTAAAAGCTAGTTCACGATTTTAACAGAACCCGATGTTGGAATATGTGCAGGTAGCTATAGACCCCCCTGGCATCATACCTCACTTTGATGGCAGGTCAAAGTTCGTGTGTGATAAGCTTGAGTAGACATATAGTACTTTCATCATCACTGAATTTAGATAACGAAACCTGCCTCAGTGAGGGCGCCCTGTGCAAGGGGTCTATTCATAAAATGGAGAAGATCACACTGTTACTGCTCTCTGATGTCAAGGGACAAGGGACATCTACCAAAACATCACAAGTACGTTTTTTTGATTGTCCAACCCATGCACGCTGTGGTCCCTCAATGATGTCATGTGCAAATGATTTGAAAGTGCACTTTCCCTTCAAGGAGAACCTCAATCAATCGATGGAAAAAAAATTGTAAGAAGCACGTTTTGCGCCGTTGGCAATTCTTTGTGTATACTGTGCCAGCCCTGCAAGAGGATTGACCATTTTTTGGGCACCCTGGTGAATTGGAGCAAGTTCAATCAAGAACCACTGGTTGACTAAAGCTAGTAGTTATTGATTTGTGATGCACGTTGTGCCTGCATTAAAAAAACTTAACTGCTAAGGAAATAAATATGTGCTTGGCCTGTTTTAAACAAGTACGTAATACCGGCCAGGGGCCTGGACGCGGATAATGGCCCGAGCCGAATCCCATTCATAAAAACCTTTCGGTCAAAAAGTCAAAACAAGTAAAAAAATTTACAAATTGCCAACGATTTTGTTCAACAATTTTACCTCATGTTTTTGAAACACTCCTCTGGCCATGTCTCTGGAATGTGCCTCACGTGAATAGTGCTAAAGATCTCCTTTTATGGAGATTGACAAAAGCGCACTGCATACTGCACAATGTGGCGCAGAACGCAGCGGTGCAGGAAGTGTTTAAAACCAGCCAGTGTTTTGTCAGCGAAAACCCACCCATGTGACGGGCTCTCAACCAATAGGAATGGGTAAACTGTCTCATGTTTTCATGAATAACAAATGTCACTATAAAACTTGTCTGATCTGGTTCCCTGCGGTACACTGCACTAAAGCATGTTGCTATCAGTAACCAGTGAAGAGACCAACCCTAGTGGGCGGGGCTGAATACGCATGAAGGCTGCTGGGATTTTGGCTCAATGTAGTTCTTGACTGAACTTGCTACTTGTCACTGTCTGTTGAGTGAGACAGCGCCCTCTATGGTACATGTATGGAGGCCAATGGATATGTGATACAGCTGTGCAAATATGCTGTCACCGATGCAATTAACGCACTTTGATCACTAAAACAAAGTCTGGATGTTTTAAGTCTGACAATGGGAGTAAGTTGGAGCTTTTGTCGAGAAATACTGCTCTGGTGCTGAAGCCTAAAAAAAAACTTTCCAAAAATTATTTCACAACATGCAGACAGTTTACATGAAAACATTTAAAAAAGAAAAATACCACAGAAGGTACGGAAGAATTTGAGCTGGCGGACAAGTTCGGGTTACATCACATACTGACACTAATTGGCAAGAACGTGCAGTTAGTCCAGAATTACGAGCATGCCATAAACCACGCAGAGATGTGCCCAGACAAAACTGTCGCATAAATCTGCCAACGTGCCGAACAACTACATGCAGGCATTTGCCTTGGCACGACATCCATGTTAGCCATGATACAATCCAACTGAACTGATACAAAAAAAAAAGGTTCACTATGCTTACAACAGCGGGCAAGTTTCACTGACTTTCAAAACGACAGTGAAAGTACCAGCAAGTTCTCGAACATATCACACACACGAAACTGAAACAGTCACTTCAAGCAATGGAAAACCCAACTTTCTGAATGTCATGGTAAGAGATCGATAAGAACCCAAGAAATCTAAAACAGTAAAGGAAAATGATTCCCACGTTTGGAAAGAAAAATAAAATTCCAGTGCAGTGTTTCAGTTGTGAACAGTGTGCTTTTGAAAAAAAAAAGATTGCCAAGATTTTAAATGAACTACTATGTTTTCAAAAAAAAATTGGATTAATACACCAAGTGCAATTTTTTAAATGGAAAAGAAAGTGTTTTGTTTTTGCGGGGGTGTCCTCTTTCAAGACAAAGGTTTGAAGATGTGACTTGCAAGAATCATCAACAAAACAGCACAAGTAGCCGATATACTATTTCCGTAAACCCTTTCAGTACCCTCCACACGTTTTGGGCACAAGCACAGATCCAAGTGAGGGAACTGAAGGTGCATGGTCCAGCTTGCAACATCCCAAGTATGGAACTGGAAGGGTTTAAAGATGCTCTCCAACAAAATTCGAAAAAAAATTCTCCTAATGTCTATTCAATTTGATGTTTTACTTTAACAAACCCCCAAGAAACTGCTATCTTTAAGTTTGTTTTTCTGCAGAAAAAGAAGAAGTGTATTTTTGGTTGCTTTGCACCTTTAATGTACCAAAAAAAGGTGTTTTTTTTCTGAATTAATGTTGAGCCACAAATAATTTGAAATTTGAAAAGTAACTATTTTTTTTAATTAAAAAAACACATTTAATTTTTTTCGTTCCATTTTTCATTAAAAGTAATAACTTTTATATTAGCAGAAAAATAGTAATTTAAAAAACCTTTGATTTTTCAGGGCCAAAAAGCATGGGGAGAGATGCTTCAACCAAAAACAAAAAAACACAGACACGAAAAAAAAAAGATCGGAAGGTGAAACCTACCGGTACCTCCCCCCAAACCTCAGCATCCCGTTTGGAAAGGCATTGTTGTCGTGCAGTTGCAGTCAGTAAGTTTGATAAGAAGGATGGCAATGTTAGTATGCAATGACAAAAAAGGAAATTATCGAAACGTCCAAGTCTACTTGCAGTGAGTAAAGGATTATTAAATAAAAAATGATAGAGTTGGTATTCGGCATCACCGGTTTCCGAAGTTGAGATTTACATGCTGCCCCGCCATAAGATATAAATATTTTATTTCATTGAAAGCTTCAGAGCATCATGGGACAACAAAAAATACATTCATGTAGAGACAGAGAATTGTGTGAGTATTTGACAAAGTGGAGCATCCTTCATATCTTGTGAAGGTTCAAATATCTTGTGGTTAAAATTCCACATGGCTATTACCAAATTGTGGTCAATTTTATCAGGTCCTTTTTCCCCCCTTTTTTTCTTACTTTTTCCTGGATGAGGTATCTTGCAAATTTTGGATTTTTTTTTTACATCTGAATCCAATTTTTCCCTTTTTGTTTTGACTCATAAAGAGTCTGATTAAAAACTGTCTATAATTTCAAATAAACATCTTGTGAATAATTACCGGAGAGAGAAGAGTTAAAAAAAAGTTGCAAGATATCGGGAGCCAATTTTACGTTGATGCCGAAAAATATTTTAGCAGAAAAGAGCTTTTATAAGATGGAATTTTGCTTCACTTGAGAAAAGCGGGGTACCAGTCAAAGTGCCACATGATGTATACCATTTCTAACTGGTTCCCATATTTTTGTTTGCTAAGTAGCATTTTTAACTGCTCAGCATGTCCAAGCAATTGGATCCAAATTTTCCTGATCTGCCAATATTAAAATTTTGGGAATTCACGGTTTAACCTTGATGTCACACAGTTGAGCATATATTGTAACTGAACCAATAACAGGCAGTAGGGCTACATGCAATGTCGTATTCGAGTCCACAAGTCCTTGCACAAGTCCTTTCATAAAGTCAGTCATAAGTAACTGGATGAACAATGACAAGGGAATGATTTTGTATCAGTTCATCTGAAAAGCTAGTGACTTGACCTGAGACTGAAAGACTTGTGATGGACTTGTGATGGACTTGTGATGGACTTGTAATGGACTTGTGATGGACTTGTAATGGACTTGTAATGGACTTGTGATGGACTTGTAATGGACTTGTAATGGACTTGTGATGGACTTGTGATGGACTTGTGATGGACTTGTGATGACCTTGTGATGGACTTGTGATGGACTTGTGATGGACTTGTGATGGACTTGTGATGGACTTGTGATGGACTTGTGATGACCTTGTGATGGACTTGTGATGGACTTGTGATGGACTTGTGATGGACTTGTGATGGACTTGTGATGGACTTGTGATGGACTTGTGATGGACTTGTGATGGACTTGTGATGGACTTGTGATGGACTTGTGATGGACCTGTGATGGACTTGTGATGGACTTGTGATGGACTTGTGATGGACTTGTAATGGACTTGTGATGGACTTGTAATGGACTTGTGATGGACTTGTGATGGACCTGTGATGGACTTGTGACGGACTTGTGATGGACTTGAGATGGACTTGGGATGGACTTGGGATGGACTTGTAATGGACTTGAGATGGACTTGTGATGGACTTGTAATGGACTTGTGATGGACTTGTGATGGACTTGTAATGGACTTGTGATGGACTTGTGATGGACTTGTAATGGACTTGTGATGGACTTGTAATGGACTTGTGATGGACTTGTGATGGACTTGTGATGGACTTGTGATGGACTTGTGATGGACTTGTGATGGACTTGTGATGGACTTGTGATGGACTTGTGATGGACTTGTGATGGACTTGTGATGGACTTGTGATGGACTTGTGATGGACTTGCAGAGACTTGCAGGGACTCAAATACAACACTGGCTATATGTATATCTCATTTACGGTCACGGCAATTTTAAGATGCTGCAATGAATCTCGAAGTAGAAAGAGTAAAGGAGATTAAATGAAAACCAGTATCTGATGCAAGTCAGGAATAAAAAGGGAAAGCACGCAGATGATGGATAAAGAGGTTTAGAAATTTAAATTGAACTTTAATCACTGACTACTCACTGCAATGCACTGAAGCACAAGAAAAAAAAATGAAATAAATTGCATGAAATGAAACCTTAAGTCGGCGGAGGAGTATTCATTTTTTTTCCCCGCTGAAAACACTGCTCGAGACATTTCTCTAAAAATGCACTGTATTAAAACGAATCGGCACAATAACTTCAATTTGTCTTGCTATTTCAAATCAACGTTTTGTTTGTTTGAACTTTGAAATAGAAACAAAAGCATTGACGAGCAAATGGAACAGACTACTGGGAAAAAAAATTAAGTGGAAAAGAAAGTGAGAAGTTTTGTCAAAGTGTTGAGGGCTCATGTAATGTTATTAAAATAGAAAAAGGATCTATCCATCAGCATTGCGAGAAAATTTGTTGTGAAGATGTCACGATTATATCAGAAAAAAATGACGCTGCATTTCTTAAATAATGCACTGTTGGGCAAAATGAATGCTTGCAGCCTCTACGTTTTCATTTGTTTGAGGATTAGATTCTTTGAGTACAGCAAACTGAGGAGGGGTAAACTGGAATTTCGTTCATGTTTAGAAACATACACCGCATCCAAATGAAATGGCTGCGGCTAACAGTAACACAGTCATCTATGGGAAGTGGATTTAGCCACTTCCATAGGGGCATGTGTAAATGTGAGTCGCAGCCATATTGAATTCGGACGCGGCTGTAGAAGGCCTGGTGATGATAGTACAGGGGTCAGTTTTGAAGAACAACTTCTGCCACCGATTTGATACTTACATTTGACGTTCGTTTGGACTTGACATAGGTACTAATGCAGCTGGCAGGCGCTCGCTGTACACAGCGTTCATGCACCGTGTATCTACAAACTGGAGAAATAAAGCGAATAGTTGCAAGTCAACAATAACACCCAAAGTAAAACCGTTAATCTGCGGAGTCCTTACCACCGCAAAAGGAATATTGCAGTTTTCTAGAAACTGATGTTGATTTTTGTCCCCCATGATATGCACTTTGGGCGACTCCTATTCAGATTGTAATGGGCTCCGTGTACAAGTACCCCCTCAACTCTTAAAAACAGAGAGTTGGGGGAGACCACTGGGAGAGACATTTCAAACGCATTGCGGACGGCCCATGACACTCACGCGAAGATGCAACTGTTTTGTGCACATTTGGAATAAAAACAATCGTGTGCACTTCACGCCATACGCACCCGACCAGTACACACTAGCAGTGTGCCACTCTACTGGAGCTCTCAACAGTGGTCAAAAAGCGTGGTCTGCTTTCCGCACACGGAGTTCATCGACCTGAATCACAATGACGTCACACTTGGTTTACGCTTACAAAATCATCACATCTTGAAGTGCACGTGATGTGAACTGGCTTGTAAGCATGAAATTTTGTTGAGTGATCTATATGGGCTAGGCGAATACTTTCTTCGCTGCTAAGCAAATTACCGCACATAGCAGTTCCAGGTACCTGCCCCACCCCTCCCCTTCCCTCTCCTCCCCCCGTCCGACCTGTTGACCATACCCCCATGACAGCTAGCTCATACCCCCATGACAGCTAGCAGTGAGGAATGATCGTTTAATTATAACGGAAGCTAGACGGACTGTTAATGACTCACATGTGCAGGTCAGGCCTTGCTTGCCGAGGCCCACCAGCATATTGAGGCAGAGGTTGCAGTAGGCTGGTTTGTTGAAATGCTTCAACCGCCACACGTGGTTCCCATCGTCTTTCACATTCTATTAGAGAAGATGAGACAGAGGAAAAAACAAGTACAAAGTTTTTTAAAAATCTGATGGATATACTAAGTAAACAAGCTGCCTACAGATAAAAATAATAAAAACATGTACCTCAAAACTCAAAAAAAAAAAAGGGCGAGAAATAGAGTTGTAATGAAGTTAATCGCAAGTCAGTCGCAAGACATTCCGTTGTTAATGATCCATGACAAAGTCATTCATTTGTCATTTTTTCATCTGTTGCTACCTTCAACCAGATGTGTTGGTTGACTTGTGATTGGCATGTGATCGGCATGTGATAGACTTGTGATTGGCATGTAATTGGCATGTGGCTGCCATGTGATCAACTCTGGCTATTACACTCACATTAAGTGACTACACAAAACATCAAACTAAAGCCAGGAGAATATTTGTACAATGTTTATTTTGTTTTGAGTTGAGGATTTGTGAAGTGGTAACTACAGATTTTTTTTAAAGAGTTAATCACTCACAAATATGCAAGCTCTTTGAGTCTGATTCCCACAGAGTATAGACCGCTTGCAGACGAGATCGATAATTGACGCGCGAAGGTGCACGACGCCATGTTATGGGACAAAATGTGCATGGATAGATATACGCCTGTCCCACAACATGGCGTCGCACGCCTTCGCGCGTCGAATATCGAACACATCTACAAGTGTCTATACCACAAGACTAGAGATGCCTAGTAAAGCTGGTCCAAGAGTGCAGAAAATTATATTCAACTGATTCAGAACGATTATTCCCTGGCAGTCTTTTCATGCATCTGGTCTACACAATGGACCAGATTGACCCCTTCATTTGCATTATAGGGTGATCCTAAATGATAGCACTGCCCAGCTCACAAGGGTAGTCAGTCAGTCAGTCAGACACAAAGAGAACAGTAGCCTGGCCCTCTTCGTAGATGAAATCTTACCGTGTCTAAACCCAGGAGAACAAGTAGAGGTATTGTGGTCATGCCTCCACGAATCCATTCCTCTAGAGACACGGTGCCGTCAGAGTCGTAGTCGATCTCGATCATCATGTCTTGGAGAATCTAAGAGGGAGAGAAAGAGAGGGATGAGGCCGGGCGAATGAACAAAGATCAGACGTGTAATCTAGTTGATACTAGTCATTACTAGTGGTGTGCATTTACAGGTAGAATAGGAATCGGGTACCCCATTGAAAATAACACATTGTTTTTGTTCAACTCTCATTTGCATAAAAACATTGAAGGCTGGTAATAATGAAAATCTACAAAAAATTATACGACTCGTCATTTCTTTAATAATCCAAAAAAGTGTTCCACATAAGAGTGGGGAATTCTACTTCAATCTTACTGGTCTTAATTCTGTGACGTCCCAGCCGAGGTATTCTGCAACGTGCATCATCTGGTTGACTATGCAGTCTAGTTCCTGCCAAAACAAATGACAAGTAAATGTCAAGATGAATTTAAATGCAGAGGTCATTTGCTCACCTCACTTACCACTGGGTCTAAGGACCTTATGGGCTCCGTGCACAAGCACCCCCTCAACGGCAAGAAAGGGAGAGTTTGAGGAGACCATCGGAAGAGGCATTCGAACACATCGCCGATGACGCCTGATGCTCATTCAAAGAGCTATGGCTTTGTGCACATTCAGGATAAATAAGTCGTGCTACTTTGCGCTATACGCGCAAAAACCAGTATGCACACACATTGTCTTCCGTCCACGGGCTTTCAAAAGTGGTAATATAGCGCCCTCTCTAGTTGGCGCCTTTGAAACATATAACACATGAACATTGGTTGTAAGCCATGTCTGTTCTGGCTTAGCAAGTTGTCATTGATGTTAAGCAAATGTGTAGGGTAAGCAACTTTGTCCATTGACCTTGATGCATGTAACCTCTTGTCCAACATAAACCATCATACACACACTGAAATCTAACACCTGCTAGCTGCAGTTTGTAGCAGGAAAATGTCTTAATTTTACTGATTTATGGTGAATTTATTCCCATTTCTAGCAAAAATTAAAATTTCCAATCCCTTGATTCGACTTCCCTATTATTTTATTATACATTGTAAATAAGGTAAATCTTTCACCTCACTGATGTGTGTCCAATTTGTTTTGTAGATACACGTATATGTAATGGTAAAAATTACATTGTTTTCCTGGCCACTACTTACACTGCTGTCAAGAATTCCGTTGTCGTCAGTGTCGTAAAGTCTGAACATAACTGAAGAAAAAAGACATATGAAAAAAATATGAGCAAAACAAAACTGGTTTACTATGTTTTAACATCCACTTTTAAGGGCTCACACTGGTATCAATTGTCTTTAAGGCCAAAAAAAAAAATAAGTCGGTCTCTGGTCAGCGCGCGCGTCGATTTTAATCATGCGCGTCGATCTTTTTTTTTTTTTTCAAAATGTTCAGCCCAACCTCCCAACACGCCCTTCCGCACCTCCTTTTTTTTTTTTAAGAGCACCAAGGAATTATAGGAGCAGAAATTGCACCAAGGCAAATGATCGCAAGCAGGATTAAGGCACCATAGAGTGTTGCAATGACAAAAAAAAGCAAATAAAACCCAAAAATATCTGTACAATCCCAAAAGCAGAAGAAAGAAGAAAAAGCCAAAAAAAAAAAAAAAAAAAAACACGTGGCGTCAATTTGCCGACTTTGGTGACCCAAAGGGCCGAATTTTTTTGGCCTAATATTCCATTTTTTTTTTTTTAAGAAAATTTTATAAATTTTCTTCGTTGTTCAAACCAGGACAAAAGATATCCATTTTTGGTGTTTTTTATTTGTTTGAATTTCACACAGTCAAATCTGGCTTGGAGGCAACCGACTCACCACTCTTGGTCTTCGCCTAAGTGCCCTTTGAAATTATGTCAAAAGAAAATTAGATTTTCCTGCTGGAGGTGACCTTGATTTAAGATAAAAATCACTCTGGCCCTTTCAGAGCAGAATTCAAGGCCTTCGCATAACCGACACAGAAAAGCTGATGGAACGTATTAAGAAAGCGTGGGAGTAAATTTAATACTTTGACACGTGGGCAGGTTGGCGACGCTGAAAAAAAGTTTTGATATAACTGGAATAAATCTCTCCGCCGTCCAAGCTGACAGAAAAATTATTTACACATAAATTTACGGGGGCAGGAATATCAGAGCTAAACCTTTTGTAACCATTGTAGCTGCTAAGACTTTCCTTCCAACAACAACCGACACAAAAAAAAGGGGGAAGAAAAAAAATTATATTAATTGGCGGAGTGCAAGTCTGTCAGCTGCCAAAGGACGACGATAAAATGTAATTAAGTCTGATGAGGCTTCAGGGGAAGCATCTGAGGAATCTTCACAAACACATGTTCAATCACGTTACCGCAACCTTGTGTGCGCAGCTCTCTGGGCCAGAAATTGACGGCTTAATCGGGATTTATGGCGTGGCGCATTGACAAGGTGGGGAGAGCAGAGCGCGTAGGTCATGCGGTCTGCCGATTGTAAACAATGACATGGCTACGGGAGGGTTGGAACATTGTAAGAAATGGGAGAGTTAGATTACAAATTGTGCTTACAACCAAAAAAAGGACAGATTTTTACAGATAAATTGAAGCCGTGTCAATAATTTTTCTTTCTGGAGAAGAAAGAAAGCAGTGGTAGGCAACTATTCAAGCTAGGTTCACTTCATGAGAAATGTACTCCTACAGCGTTCCCATGGATTTGCTGGATTCAAAAAAAATTGTTCAATTGAGGTAAACTTTCCTGCTCAAGGACATACTACAGTGGGATCATACAAAAGTTAACTTAGAGCTCAAGTCAGAAAATGACATTGTTACATGGGCAATTCCATCTTTACGGATGTTACATTTAGAGCTACAAACACATTGGAAACAAGAAAAATGTCTACATATAACCACTTTCAATCTCACTGGCGCACCTCTCAAATAAAAGGCCTTGTCGTCTTCTTTCATTTGATACTACATTTAAGGTTGTGATGCTTGCAGTTCTGAAAATTCCATAAATGATCAACTTTTCAGCCACGGAATTGCCCACATGTACCGTAGATTTCAGACAGTTTTCTGGCTGTGTGCCCACAATTAGGGCCATTTTTCTTCTAACAGTCTATGGAGCTTATATTGCTAACTTTAGATCACTTGTGTTTTAACACCCCCCCCCCCAACAAGAAAAAGAAAACAGGCAATATCTTTCTGAGAATTTCCTATTAAGGCAATTTCCAACTTGAGAGGCAACTCAGAGGCACTTAAGGTTTGCCTGAAAAGATGGGAACAAGGTCTATCAAAACAGGGCTAGACTGCACATAAAGCATGATTTAGAGCCAATACATGTCACCATTCCACTCCAACTCTGTCTGGTTTTTCTTGGAAGGGTCCCTATTTGTTTGTTTTCTACCTACTGATTGAACGTCTTAGTGAGACTGCAGAGTGCATCTTAGGGAATGTATAAAGGTGGAGTACGTGTGAACTTCCAACATCTCAGGCTGCTTGACATATAGAAATACGTCTCCACAACAAACGTTTACCATAATGCGTGACGTGGCACGTAAAAATGAGGCACTTTTGGACTAGAAGTAAATTTTTAGTAATTGCAATAATAGTAAAATACAGACCTTGCTCTTTCAAAGGCCGCTTTGCTTTTTGAAATTGGAAATTCCAAAGCAAAGTTATCAAATTTTGAAATTTGAAATGTCACGCTAGTTTTGTGTCATTTCAGAACAAAATCTTGTACAAAGTGTCATTTTGTGAAATGACATGCCTCTCTACTACGAGGGTTTAAAAAAAAATACCTTGTCGATAAAATTTCAGTTGAAACTTTAACAGAACATTTTAAACATTAGTAGCATCACAAATTTTTTTAAATCTCAAAATCACTCAAAAACTCTGCCTGGTTTGGACATACCACGTCACACATTTTTTTGAACAAAAACTGACATGCTCATTCAATTATTTTTTTACTACAGGTGAATGCCACGTTAGTGAAAGAATTTACACTTTGCATGAGACAGCTCAAATTGGACTGTGCTTGTTCATATTGCAGCTGTTCGGTATTTTTTTTTCATTTTTTCTCTCTCCCCTCCAGACTCGAAGAACTTTTTTTCCCCAGGGTGGCACGCCATCTCACCAAATCATGAACAACCAGCTATAACCAGCATGTTCAGTTATCTGAAAGGAACTTGCCCAGTTTTCATCTAAACTTTATAAACGCCCTTCATATGCAAAAAAACACAAAAAAAAACAAGCAAATGAGAGAGGAAAAAAAAAGAGAGAAAAAATAAAACAGGAAAAAAGGAACATCTTCCTTTTCAAATCTTCAGCTGCAGGCAGAGGCTTGCGAATTCTGGCACCTGTCATTTGGCGGAAGCCAGTCCAGTGATGGAAGCCGTCCGTGATTACATAATTAGCACCCTCGCGATTTCTGGGCTCAGGATTGATAGCGGGGGAAAAGCAGGTGCAGTTCTCAGGGCATTCTGTCACTTGCCGCTGAGAACAAAACTGGATTTTTTTTTTTTTTTAAAGCAACACACAAGTAAAAGTAAATGAGGTTCGGTCTGCAAAACCGTCGACTCACATTCTAGCTTGTCCTCCGGCTTGCCTCCTTCCAGTAGCGACAAGTAGCAGACGATGTCCTTCATATAGACCACCTGGTCCTCCACGTCCGGGTAGCTGGTCCCGCCGCCCATCATCTGGGGTCCCCCGTCCTCCTGTCCAGAGCTCTTGGTCCGCATCCGTTTTTTCCTCTTCTTGCGGAGCGAGAGGAAGAAACGACCCCGTTTGTTCAGCTCCTTGTCTGGAGTGAGAGGGGAGGGGAGGGGCGGGGGAAGAGAGGTTAGGATCAGGGGCCAATTTCACGGCGCTGCTAAGCACAAAAATTTGCTTAGCACAAAAAAAGTCAGGCTTATAAAAGCAGGTTCACAGCCAAAACTCCATGTGATGTATATTGCTCGTGATTAGTATTCAGCTGTTGTTTGCTTAGCATGAAAATTACATGGAGTTTTGGCTGGTAACCTGCTTTTATAAGCCAGACTTTTTTTGTGCTAAGCAAATTTTTGTGCTTAGCAGCGCCGTGAAATTGGCCCCAGGTCAGATTAAGAATTGGGTGGGTAATAGACCCCTAGCACAAAGCGCCCTCATTGAGTACAGGGCCCAATTTCTTGCTTAGCATAATTTTTTTTTGCTTACCAAAAGTCAGCTGGTAACCGGTCCCAAGAAGCTTACATTGCATGCCATATTGGCTGGTAATCTGGGTTTTTTTTGCTAAGCGAATACATTTCTGTGCTTAGCCGCTCCATGAAATTGGCCCCTGGTTCTCGTTCCCCTGTGATATGCTAGCCTGGGTGCAAGTCGCTCTTAGCAGGGTAGTTCATGATAGACGGTACCGGGCAGTTCCCACTCACGAACCCGACTCGGTCAATGAACCGCACGCAAAGGATGATGTCTTGGGAACTTGACATTGCAGTAGGGCGTGATTGAATATGCAGAACAACGGGGCATGCATGCATTTTTCTTTGTTATTTAGTGTTTTTCCTTTCTATATTAATTGATATGCTAGCGATATCGGTGCGATAATCGGTGGTGCAAAGGCACGAAGAAAGCCGAATGCCTGTCAGTATCATTTTTTCTCAGACCAACTTATAAAAAAAATGCGGAAATCAGGGTATGTGCGGGAAAGTTTCATACCTTATCTCAATCAATTTGACTCGCTAGGCGGGCTAATAGAGAATGGTTTTGACTAGCATGCCTCTGCTTTTGACTAGCGCTAAGGTTGAACCCTGATTCAGCCCCATCCAAAACTGCCCCACCCAAAAGCCGTGAATAATATCTGACATTCGTGCACAAAACATCTGACATGCGTGAAATTGCGTTATGACACGCGCGGCTGGAATATACATGTACAGTGTGACAATGGAGAGGTGCACGCACTGATTGCCGATGTGCGCAGTGGGTGTGGCTTAATGGATGGGTCTATACTGAGATAACAAAGCACTGGTACTCAATACTCAGAAACAAACTCGGTAACTGAACGCCAACAAACAAAATCGTGCCTTTCTTTTTCCTGCCGTTGGACGTCACCGTTGTCTCGCTCTTGGGGCTCTCCGCCTGGGCCTGCAAGGCATGGGTTGTGGAATGACTCGAAGGGGTGCCGTTGGAGGCGTTGGACTTCTTGGAGGAGCTGCGGGATTGGGCAGGGCTTGCATTGTCTGCCGCTCCTGAAAACATTGGGGGGGGGTGGAAACTGTTCAGTTGAGATGAAAAGTTGAATTATCGGACAGTGGGCATAGCAAGTCAGTTCAGACTTAATGCCAAAGCAAACGTGGACGCAAAATTGTGACGTCACAGAAAAAATATTCGCAATGATGGAATTCACGTCAACATTGATAAATGTAAAATTTTCTTGTTTCTCTAGAACTAGCCTTTAATCTTTCAGGAACCAGAAACCCAATATTCATCAAGCTAAATGACACCAGGAAATAAATAAAAAGAAAACTTGAAACGTCTTTTGGAGTATAAATTCTAACAAATCTAGTGACTGCAACTAAAAAATTATAATTCTAACCGTAGCAAATGTAATGCAACTTATTTTTTAAATTTCAAACAGTGATCACTCGCAAATCATTCAATACTCTATAGCATTTCAAATCAAAATAAAGGAATAAATATCTGCTTGGCTGGTTTTAAACAAGTACTTTTTAAACCGGCTGGGCCACGACCAGGCCCCTAGCCAATTTTAAACGTACTTGTTTAATACCAGCCAAGCGCATATTTATTCCCATTCATAAATACCTTTCAGTCAAAAAGTCAAAACAAGTGAAATATTCACATTTTCCCACCATTTTGTCAAACAGTATTACCTCATTTTTGTGAAACACCCCTCTTGCCATGTTTATGGCATGTGCCTCATGCGAGTAGTGCTAACAATCTCCTTTTATGGAGATTGGTGCGCGCGATGTGGCGCAGAACCCAGCGGTGCAGGAATAAAGTGTTTAAAACCAGTTGGTGTTTTATCAAACCGTTTAAAACCACCCACGTGATGGCCTCTCGACCACTAGGAATGGGTAAACTGTTTTAGGTATTTATGAATTACAAATAAAAATGTCTTCCTACAGCTAAAATTGAGGAAAATAAAATACACTATTGATTACTAAAAATAACACCAGCACCGACACAAACATAAAAGAAACAGCCCAACGACATGCCCATAACCAACCAAAACTGAACATAATTATATCTCAATGCATAGCCACTTTATGCAGTAACACATTTACATGCAACGGTATTGGATACACTAACCACAGCCTCAAATGAAAACGGAAATCATGCAACATTTTTTTTTTTTCAATTTATTTGGTTGTGATAACCACATGCTATCAGCAAAAAAATGTCAACAGATTTTGTTTTAAAACAAAATAACACAAAAAGCATAAAATCACTTCAATAAGATTTGAAACTTTGCATTGTGGCAATGTAAACTAGTGGCGGTGTAAACATGTGGACGAAGATTTTTTGAGAAGATGTGTGGTTCTGAAAAGAACCAGTTGGTTGTGAAACTCTACTTTCCGATCAGAATGCTCTCCTCGTCTCTCTGATCTGAAAACATCAGAGCATACTGATCGCAAGGTCAAGTTTCACAACCGTTATTTTCAGAACCACACATCTTTTCAAAAGAGATTCTTCCATATGATGTTACTGCAACCCTCACTAGTTTATAAAATCACTTAGCATACCAACAACTTATCGATTGCCAGTCATCTTTGAAATTTGCGCTTTTGTTCAAAAGGGTACGCATTCCCTGTTTATATAAAACATACCGGTAACAAAACACACGTCGGAGCTGGCTGTTTATGCAATTGATAATACTCTACGGTATCTTTGCATTAAACAATGGCGTATTATTTGCCAATGTCGTTCCTTCATGAAAAAAAAATATCAACCGCGCTTGCGAACAAAATTTTATAGCCAGGTTTCCAAACCTCTGAGATGCATCCACTATTATGATCTGAAGCGTGGAGGCACTGTCTTCGCTTGAGTCCAAGTTTGTCAAAAAATTGGATACGAGAAACAAGAAGGCCCAAGCATGCAGAGCAAATGTAGAAATGTGGAAAAATTTAGCAGAATGCCGACAGGAATAACGATTTTTGCTGATGAATGTGCACTTGTGTACATAGACAGCTCTGTCTATGAAAACATTTTATGTTTTGCTGTATTGCTGAAAAAGTCTCTTTTTAAATTTTTTTTTAACTTTTGACGAACTTTGGAAAATTCTGGATATTCATTTGATGGATTTTCCTGATGGGATGTATAAGATTTAAAGGTAGAATACCGGTATATCATTTGCTTTTGCTGTAATTTTCAGAAATGGATGGATTTGTGGGTTCGTATTTTATAGCAAATACTGCTGTAAACGGGCAATACCCAATATTTGCTTCTTTTCTTTTTACGCCAAATTAAGTCTGATGAAATGCAAACAGATAGAAACCATGATGCATCAGTATCACCACCCTTAATTATGACCCGGGGGGGGGGGGGGATCAGGAATGAGTTATCCCGATGCTAAGCAGTCCAGATTGGCTGTGTTCCATCGCTGGACTTGATTACAAAATGGACAGGGACTAATTGATAAGGGATTAGGCACTCTGCCGTCATTAACGACTAACTGTCAGGGCATTAGCCATTAAGGAATAGAAAAGCAGTGCTGAAATGTCAGCACAGTCAATCTGGTCCAACGGATTTATATTTACGCAGCGTAAAGTACATTACTCTGCGCGATATTGTTCTGTACATGTGGATTTGAGTACCCCGCCAACAAAAAACCCTGTCCCCCCTACAAAAATGAGATAATCAGACAAAAGTAAAATACCATGTACCAACATTTTCTGATGGAAAAACACTACACGAATGTTAGAAATGTTCACGATAGACCTTTATCATGCTGCCACCATTACAGTCATGTTCCCTGTATCCAATAACAGTGCTGAATGATAAGTTTTTTGTGCAAAAAGGAACCAGACTATTTTTCCTTCCAGCCTTGCTTTGGTTATGTTGCTTTAAATGGGAAAAAATCAAGGGTTAGCAACCAAAGTACTCTACCATTAGCAACCAAAGCACTATATCCACAGCGCGGTATTTGTGTGCAAATGCATGCTGGAGTGCGCGTTGCGCGTATTGTATGTTCCAAAGAGAATGTGCCGCAGAGTTGGGTTCAAACATTTCGTGAAGGGGTAGTTTGGAAGAGAAAAATACATTTTCCACCAATCTTGTATTGAAATTGAAGTTTATTTGAACTGTGTTCAGATTTAAATAATTTAAAATATTAAAACCAAGCAGAATCTTTGGGTGAAATATTGAATGCTTTATCTCATGGTGAAGTAAAACTAGCCTCCCTCGGTGATCCATGGAGCATTCTATTTTCCCTCGGCTTCGCCTCGGGAAAATAGAATATCCATGGAACACCTCGGGAGGCTAATTTTACTACACCACTCGAAGCATTCAATATTTGTATATTACCAATTACCAAAAAAAAGGAGCCTTAGCTCTGGAAGCCCGTTTCGGACACGACTCAAGTTTCAGAATATTGATTTAGTCTCTTTTGTTTATGTGCCTTTCTTTATATTTGCTCTATTTTCTGTGTAAGACAACGGATGAGAGATAGAATCCACTGCTGTGGTGTATCACTGGACAAGTTTTACCGGTACGATCTAAAAACCAATCTGGGCATGCTGTCACGTCTATCACGGTGGCCCCCTTCAATGGCAATAGCATTGTGCTAGCTACTGTTCAGATAATCCTCCACGGGGCAGATGCTTTGTACAATACAGTGTGCACAATGGTTTCTCCATTGAAGGGGGCCTCGTGAGCATACATGATCACATGGATTACAAATACTTGCACATAATTCATGGCTCCATTAAAACAAAATTGATGAAACTTATCATCCTATACAGCGACACATCACATGAGTTTCACGGCCTTAAAGTTTCTCGGACCGCAACGGGAGCTTGAGAACGGTATTTCAATTTGCGGTGGCGTCGCGACACATTAAGTTCCTCTCTTTCCCCTACACCCCCGCTCTCAGCCTCCTTAATGTCTGGTCGGGAATTATCTTCATCTTTTAGAGTCTTAATGACTATGTGGGCCGATGCTTACACGGCATGCACTTAGAATAATACCCAGATTAGTCAATTAGCCAGCCATATAATGCTTGTGTTGTTTTTTTCCCTTGTAACAGCCACACATTAGTTTTACAGGCTCACTTTAAGGGAAAAAAGGAAGGCATCGACTGGAAGGATAAAACAAAAATATATTAAAAATTAAATTGCTAATTGGGAGTGGAATGCCTTGAAACGTCTTTAGAATGCACGAACTAAGATTACTCAAATCTCCGATATGGATTTTTTTTTCAACGGATGAATACTAAATATCTCAGTTCTACAGGGCAAAATAATAAATCAATGAATAATTCACAAACTGCTCGCATGTTTAGATTTATTAACAAGTTGATGAAATACATGTAAAGTAAAATTTACCCATGAAAGGGTTTCACAAACTTCTATGTATCCCTACTTTGTGACTTAAGTATGGAGATTTACGTCTTTCAAACTTTCTTCAGCAAATTTATAATTTTACTTGAATATACATGTATGCCTTACAGCAGGATATGAATTGATGGTGTACAAGTTGCGACAATTTACATTCCCGGAAAATGTAATTTGCAAAGCTTTCTTTTTGACATAATTCTGTGCTCGCGGCAAATGACGCTGAGCTGCCATTACATATGTTAACTGAGACGTCATTGTAGAAGACACAGATTATGCACACGCCGTCATTAACGCGCCCAACTGCGCTTCAGAGCAAAGACGTAGAGGTCAGCGAATTCCCTGCGGTCGTAAACGGAGGTGAGAATTTCATAAGTAACCCAAGTCAAAAACTGATTATGATGTTGTCTCTCCACTTGCCAATGCAAAACAAGCAAGAAAATAAATAGGGGAGAGAAAGAAGGAAAAAAAGGAACTCGCAAGAAGAAGCTCGGCCAAAACCGTGTGTCACGGTACAGCGGCTGCGCAACCACTTTTCGACCGCAGACCCCCGTGGGAAATCTGGCCTGATGATAAAAAGGCAACCAGGCAGAAGGAGTAGACCAAAGCGACCTTCTAACCTACATGTGCATCGGCTGGCTGAACCACTTTTTAGGCAAAAAAAACCCAAAGCCCTCGTTTGGACATCAATCTCAAGTCTGGCGAACCGCCTGGACGTACGCCAACTCGCGATCGAGTCTTGTAATCATTTCCTGAAATTTAATGCAGCAGCATTGCACCGACGGGGGAACAAAAAATACCGTTCCAATTCAAAACACAGCAGTCTGCAAAATTGCAGAAAGCTTGCATGTTAAGATGCAGCATTTTTCGGTTTTTTTTGCCAAGTCAGTGTAAGAAAAAAGACCTGGCCTAACTCTGAATTATTATTGTTTTTTAAACTGAGACGAACCTTTCGCTAACTCAACTTAAGCTCACTCAAGCCTCTCTGATACCATTCATCACAGCTATAGCGTATTGTAGTTTGACAAACAATTCATTTCACAAATCTAATAAAATGTTGGCATCATTTTTAATGCTCAATGTAGGTAGAACATCTCCTGAATTCATAAGCATGTTCCCTGACAACAAACATTACAAGCTATCATTCTGACACTAATTTTGAAGAATTAACTTCTAGTACATGGCAGGTTTTGTTTTATAAATCCAAACAATGGAATGGACTTGTCATGCCAACTGGTAAAACAATGCCTTCCTCCGACACCACGCAAGGTCTGAGAAAGACTTATTTGTCTTCCTGCTTTTCTATTTCTCCAAAAACAGTCCAGAGATTTCATTTTGCAATTTTGTCAAAACGAAGCGCCACACACGCTTAACCTTTCAAAAGTGTCTGGTAAACACATATATTGAACAGTCCTTTGTATTATAGTTTTGAAAAATTTGATTTGAAAAATGCCCCACCACTCAGTTTGTTTCACCAGACAAAAGCACCGACTAGCTAATCAAGTTATTTCCTCAACGTAGAAAAAAATTCAATTCATCGCTAGGAAAACAAGAGGTTCAACAGAGAGTGCTTTCTGCACTATTACATTCAATACATCTTTTCCTTGTTTTGTGCAATTATGTTTTCTATCTCGTGTTTGGTGAAGTCTCCCAGTGTAAACAAATTCTCACAAAGTGAGCGCATTTTAAGACAGAGTCTGCTAGAATCGAGAGGTCATTCCCGTTTGTACGCACTTTTCCTCATCGGTGGAAAGTTTTACAGATGGAAAACAGTGATACAGATATTTCATGGTTAATTAAATGGATGCAAAAGGGTGTACCACAGGGACCGCCAAAATGTTAGCTTGAAAGTTAGGAAAAATAAAAGCATGAAAAACCGTTAAGGAAATTAAGATTACCAAATGCATGTCATCCGTCCATATTATATTTTGACCAATAAAACCTGACAGCCATTTTCTGAGATGGCACTGCGGTGGCACCAGGCGCGCGTGAGTTGCGCTCAGGTAGTACGCAGGCACTCCGGACTCCTTTGACCAATAGTGTTACCAAATGCACACGCGCCTTGTCTTTAAGAACGTGTGTGGCGTGTGCACGAGCATGGCACCACTGCAAAAATGGCTTCTAATTTTGTTCACCAGATCACACTATAGCCCAGGACAATCGCCGAATACCCTGATATTTCCATGTACCGGTAGCACTCAATAACATCCAAATATCATCAGGCTTTGACGATAATATCCAAATATCTTGGCACTTCCATCTAATGATATACATGAACACGTAGCCCAGAAAAATCACCAAATACCTTGAAACTATCCAAATATCATGATGTTTCCAAATACACTTGGATAACATCCTAATACCTCGATATTTCCACACAGACTATGATTATAGCCAAATGCATGATACCTTCACATAGCCCAGAATAATATCCAAATATCTTCAAAGTTCCATATAGCCTAAGAGTGAAACAAAGTTTGGTTATTCAAACTATCAGAGTCAGCAACTTCCAACTATTTCTTACAAGAAGTTAAGTTGCGCATGAACTTTAATGGAAAATAGTCAAAGTTATTGACAGAAAACTCTCTCTGAATTGAAACAACATTCCCTTGACGTGTCGGCTGGAACAATTTGCTGCATATTCAATGTCAGGATACACATGTGCATTAAGTAAACATGACATGTTTTTCTCCTACCAAGCACAATAATAGACACGATTCTGATGTGATCCAGCCGTGCCCTTACAATGAACAGTTCTCCAGAATCAATTAATCATTATCATTATCCCAACACAGAACATTTCTATTGATTTGGTAAGTGCACATGGCTCGACGTGTGTTTTCGTTGTGCCTTTTTTTTCTTCATTTTGATAGGTCTGTGCAAACTTCCAAACTGTACGCAGATGTGAGTGATTCCTGTGCCTGCGCCATGAATCCACAGAGCTGCCAATAAAACATGCACGCAATCACACTCAATAAATCAACAACCTACTGTACTGCATGAATCATGATATCATGTTACTGTAATTTTAATACCTGCGGTCCAGCTTTGTGTCATCTTTGTACCTATCGGACACTGACCGACTCCCCGACTGACTGACTGACTCCCCGTTGCTTATGACCAGTGCTCTCATATAGGATTACCTTGTAACGCCAATGAATGGGCGAAATCCTCCCCCACTGCGTAGACCAGGGCCCAATTTCATGGCACTGCTAAGCACAAACATTTGCTTGGCACAAAAAAAAGTCTGCCTTATAAAAGCAGGTTACCAGCCAAAACTCCATGTGATTTTCATGCTTAGCAAACAACAGCTGAATACTTATCACGAGCAATATACTTCACATGTAGTTTTGGCTGGTAACCTGCTTTCATAAGCCAGACTTTTTTTGTGCTAAGCAAATTTTTGTGCTTGGCAGTGCCATGAAATTGGCCCCTGATACATGAACAGACTAGCAATGAATAGCCATTCTGAATCGATTAAATAGAATTATGCGCACTCTGGGACCGGCTTTACTGAATTTTCCACATATATATATTCTGACCTGAAGATCTGTGCAAAGGGGCAGCTGTTTGCAGTTTGAAATAGCAGCGGTCAAAGTTAGCCCGAAATACAAAGGCTCAGCCCCATTTCATCATGTGTACATGCATAGCACTGTGTCAGTGTACCGGTACATGTATGTATGTTCATGTATATATACATGTATATCCGAAGGCATACCGGTACATGTACCATGTTCTCATTATAAAATTAATCGATGATGCCCATTTCGGAGAAGTTATTTTGATGTACAATACAGGGCAGGATATTGAGGCCCTTTAAGCTTCTCAAATGTTGTCAGGATTCATGTGAACGGACTTATCACAATATAGACTTACAACTGTCCACCCCTCCTGTCCTGTGCAAAACAATTATGAGCCCAGGGGGTCACTAAAATCATTTAGCATGGATATTTCAAGACAGCCAAATGAAAATAAATCACTGAAAATAAATTAGAACTGGCCACTAACTTTTAGAGAGTTCAGTTGAACAAATTTTTAATGCTACTAAGTAGCAAATGAGAAGTTAGTCGTTAATGAATTTCCAGAATTTCTTTTAATAATCAATCTGATTAAAAAAATTAATCTTTTTTGTTAATCACAATATTTCACGATTGATATCAGTGTCTTTGAGACTTCACACAGCCCCCTCTTTGTTGAATGGCAATTAAGCACTGTCGGGTTTGTTTATAAACGCCATCTACATGTCGGGCTAGTGCATATAATCCGAAGACAGTAGGCGCGGGCCAGGGACGTACTTACGCGATGCCGCTAAGGAAGAAAGTTTATGTTTGGAGATTGTTGATAGATCACGGTTTTCATTTAGTGCATGCTGGGTTCAGCCTGTGGTGAAATGTCCAAGGTGTAGGGCACGTGATGCTTACGAAAAAAATCTTGATTTTTTTTTTCTATTTCACAAATTTTCGATTTTTAAAGTGTCAGAACTGCGTCAGTGCAGCAATTTTTTTATATGTAAGGCTTAGCTGGCTAAAATCCACTATCAATTTTAGTGCTGAAATGAACAAATACTAATTCAGGCAAATTGAAATTAAATTTTTTTCCCAAAATTTTGAAGGTTAAAAACAGGAGTTACCCACCCAACAAAAACAATTTCAGAAAGTTTTGGGGTTGCCTCATATCTTGGTTTTTTTAATAACCAGGCTAAGCTAGACCCCTGCAGTATTTCCAATAGCTTTTCCCCACGTGCTGCATCTCTTTGGAATTCCTTGCCTGGTGCTTGTTTCCCTCCAACCTATGATCTGTCCTGTTTCAAGAGGAATGTTAATTCCTACCTTCAGTTTTCCTGAGTACCTACTCGTCTTTTCATTTCTCTTGTAGCCTTGCACTTGGAGAGGCCTTTTGCCTTGTTCAGGACAAAATATGCATGGCAAAAAGCAGGGAAAATGTACATCCTGAGATAAGAGAAAAGGATGTGTGGTTTGCAGAGCTTGGTTGGGTGTCAATGATATAGAAATCAGAGACACATGACCCCGACTAATTACAATGCCGAATTTCGGCGGGCTCTGATCGACAGGGGAAACCTAGATCTCATCTGACCGACACGTTGTTTTGAGAGAGAAACCAAATTACAGGACCTGTGTATCAGACCATGTTACACTACAATAGCAACCCATGTCAGATTCAAAACCCCATACTTTTTTTCCACCCACGCAAAGATTGAAACCCTGTAACATAATCCTCTGAGAGGGAAGAAAAAATAAAAAGAGATCGGCAGGCCTTGCCGTGGAAGTCGGCCGAGGAGGAAACTTACCCCCTTTGGCTTCTTGGGTAATCAACGCGAGGCCAATGAGGACACAAGCAAAGAGTGACATTTCAAGGAGTTTATTAAAAACGACCTGGCCGGGTTTTCTTTTTTCGCCGTTCAAACAGGGATCCTTAACCAAACAGAGAGAAGGAGAGCCCAATATTTATCTAGTTTCGACCATCTCCAGGGGTCTGGTGGGTTGGACCTTTACAACAAGAGACAGTCTTTGGTTACTTTTCATCGCTTGTTTTACAATTTTCAGGAAGGACATTTTTGTGGGCGGGTGGGAAATTTCAGGGGACCATGTAGCATTTAATAAAAGTATAAAGGGACAAAGAAGAAAAATCCATGTCGTTGCCCCTGGACTGGGTAAACTAATTTGCCACATCCGGAGATGGTTCAAGTGGAAGGGGATGCAGTTTCGGATGGCATTCTCAGATTTAGAAGTGGGAGGAATAATTCTTGAAAGGAACGGAGATGGGAGACTTTCACCCCAAGTGGGAGTTGGACCTGGGGAACGGCACAAGAAGGCAGGGAGGCACTACCTTGATAAGTCAGTACTGTTATTATACACATAAGTTGATAGTGGCCAATTCATCACAGTAGCTTTGTACTTGTGGCAACCTCCATAAAATATACTGTACATGTAGGGGCTACTGCAAAAAAACATACTATGTTGTAAAATAGCCCTCACGAGCCAGCAGCTTTACATAAGTTGACAAAAAAATTGGACAAAACTAGGTCGTTCAACTATCAAAGTTTCATTTTAGTTTCATAAAAGCTTTTTAAATGGTCTAAATTAGTTTTAAATTGTATGTTTTATGTCCACACTGAATGCTGACATACATGTATGCGTGTATTTCGATTTATTTTCTATTTCCTTCTATATTATTTGCTGAACATTAGAATAAATCTAGGACAGAAATTTCCTCAAACACCCTTTCCTATCTATTCCAAATAACATTTCGACGAAATCAACGTAGTGGATTCTTTTTTTAACCCATGTTTCCAGGAAATTTACTTCTAAATTTAGGTAATGTCTGAGAATCATTTCAAAAACAACTTGCAAAAAATGCATAAATTAGTTAGTGACTAAACAAGTGTGCACTAAAAAACATTGCCACCTAGTTTACTGGGGAAAAAATGCTACACCCCATACCTGGCTTACTGTTATAATGGAAGATTACTGAACTGGGCAATTAACTATAAGTGATTCGGGAAAAAAAATCCCCGTGCTAGGGAGACTTGATGTGTCCCATGCCAAAACCAGCTCCTTGCGGACACAAAAATGAATATTGTCTGAAATTCACAAGGCAGCTTTAACTAGTCTCTGTCCGGCATTACATTTCATCTGGCAATCACTGGGGAATTTATTTTGCTTTTTGTGGTTTACAAGGTCTAAAAGGGACAATATTTCTCCAGTAAATTGGCAGGATTTTGCAGTCACAAAAATAACTCTGAAGTTAAAGGTGACAAGTGCTAAATCCACCATGATTCGTTCACTGATTGTTAGTGGGATTTATTTGAAAATGTGCAAATAGTGCTTCAGCTTAAAAGGGCAACAATGTCGGAACGGATGGCGTCTGAATTTCATAAAGTAAAATACTTGGATTGTGATTTTTTTCTGTAACTTTATTTAAAGATGAACCCCCCTTTTGTTTTATTCTGTCTTTGGGTGGCCTGGATTTTTAGTTCATGTGCTGTTCCCCTGATTGATTCAGTTCACATTATAATGTAGAACTCACAACATAAAGGAATAAAATAATCATATCTTCCAAAAAAAAAAGGGGGGGGGGGCGGCGTAAAAGTAGCTCAATGCGTTCTTTTCATAATGTCCTTTTTGTGTTTTCTCATGGCTTTTCACCTTTTTCTACATGGTTCTATTGTGTTGTTTTGAACTAGTCTGTGTTTTATTTGTATTGCAATGATTACTTTTCGAACCTGGTACTGACGGTTTTTATTGCATCTCTGCATTTTAGACTTCCATGTTTCGTATGGATTACATTTTTTTTAAACTATACATGTAGGATTAATTTAAATTTCCACTATTTGTATTTACTATTTTAGCAATGATTCTTATATTTTAGTCTTAATTCTAATGTTCGGATATCTGTTCATTTGGTTCACTTTTAAAAAGAAAGTTTAGAATTGAAAAAAAGAGAAAAAATATAATAAAATATTTCATAACCCCAAATCCATTAAAATGCTCTCAGGCGCTTTGCCTGAGAGCATTTTGATGGATTTGGCGCTATAAAAATGTATTTTTTTCTTTACCAATTCTAAACATTATTTCAAAAAGTGAACAAAATGAACAAATATCTGAATGTCTGTTTCCAGCTGAACAAACAAAAACAAACTCCATCTAAAAAGCTGTGTGGTTCATTGGAGTCACTGTTAATTTCATGAACAGTCAATTACGGCTTAGATACAAATTCACACTTGATGGCTCTCCTGAGTGCTAGCCGACGCGAACTACAAGCCCCACTCCACAGCTCACAGCAAACCACTTAAACGCAACTGAACACGTAGTTGGCACAAGGCTTCTGACATCATGTACACTGTTGGTTTGGCCAGCGGGGGAGGGGCAAACAACGTGGGAGTCTGAACAATCAATAGAAATACTCCGAATGCTGTTTGCGAAAGTCAAGGCCGAAGCGGGACACTTTTATGGGGAGAAAATGAAATCATGAATTTTCCCCCACTTTTTTTTGACATCTACAATTCACTTAAGCTCAAATGTCAATAACAGAAGATTGTTAAATTTGTGACGAGTGAATGTCCAGGGTTCAATGGAAATACGCCACAATTTGATTGTCAATTTTGTTTTTGGATCTTGTGTTGAATAATTTTGTTTTTCAAAAAGAGACAGCAACCTTTCTGGAATTACGCTGAATGTTTCAGATTTTTACAGTGAACTAAATGATCTGATTTTGTCACCGACCACGAATGACAATTTAATCTTGGATTACATACATGTACATGCACAATGTACGTGTAATAAAACGTGTATAAACTACATGAATAAGCAAACATTTATATGTACATGTACATGTTCTGTATCTTCCTATACAGAATACAAAAAACCTCAAAAAACCAACACTGACATTTACTGATGAATTTCAGTACATACAGCCAAACCATACAGCCGTGATTTGTTCACATTGAAAGCCTTTGTGTATGCGACGGCATTTTCCCTACATTGAATTTTGGGTAATTCTTGAAAAACATTGTGGGCACGTGTTAAGGAACTGCAGCATATAACGCCAGCTAATGTAATTATTGCAAACAATGTTTTCTATTATCTGTGCAGCGTGTTTTCTTGTCTCGTTAGGCATGTACATGTAAGGGCAATGGTCTAGCATACATGTAAGCTTGAGAGCAATGTGCTGATGGTTATTTGCCATGACGTGTTAGGCTTGAGGCATGAGAGATGATGACTATCATGAACAAAAGTGCAGACAGAATGAAAGTGGGATTTTCTTAAAGTCAAATGCCAGAGTAGTTGCTTTTCGATATTTGGGGCCAAAAAATAACCATGGTAACCAAATGTCACTTACTTGGCAAAAACACGTTCATACGTTTTGGTAATGACATTCCCTTTGTTTATGGTATGCTTAAAGGTAACATACAATATTTGCTTTTGCTGTAATTTTCAGAAATGGATGGATTTAGTATTTTATAGCAAATTTTGTTACACTGACCTGTTTAAAGTTTTGTGTTCATAGATGCTGGAAAACCAAGAAAAAAAATGCTGTTTTTGTGTTGGGTTCCCTGACCAACTTCTGACGAAACATTAATTTGGTATTCTTTTTTTCCCCACACTTTTATCCCAATAATGTCCCAAAATGTCAATGGAACAAAAAAAAGTGGAGATTGCAGAGTACTGAACAGACTTCTCGTCTGGTGAATTCCGTCAATCAATGAATATTAAATTGGAGATTGCAAATTTGGAATGGGCGACACATTGTTAGTTGGATTTTAATAAGACGACAACGACAATATGCTTAGTTGGTTTGATTTTTTTTACAAGACCGCCAATGGCACATGGAGATGCAAAACTGGTGTTATAGACGCTGTTGAAAGCAATGTTAATGACTACACAAGATGCGCTTGGTAACAGTGACATACCGGTACCCAGCATGATAATATCCATTGTGGGATATTTTTAAGGATGATTAATGATTTTTTTATGAATCTGTCTCGTGCAAATTAAAACTGTCCCAAAGGTAGTTTAATTTTCAGTGGAGATAATTAAACCAGGAATGTACATGTACATGTACCGTCTTCAAATGATGAAATCAATTTGTACGATGAAATAAATTGGCATGACATGTCTCATGATAGCGAGAAATTTTTTTCCAGGCTTGGAGCAGACGAGAAAGACAGACAATAGTGCCACCACTGAATGTTAGTTCCATTAAACACCACAGGTTACATGTATGTTATCAAGTCGACAGAACAAAGTGGGTAGACTGGAGAAGCGGTGTGTTATGTTTTAGTAGTGAAAAGGGTATAGTTACTTGAAGTGGATGATGCATGTTAGTGACAGGACGAGAGAACATGAAAGAAGAAGGGGGGACACTGCGTTCCGAATAATTTTTGTGGTCGTCATACCCCTACCCTGCTCTGTAGATGTGATGGTGGTTGTTGTGGTGGTTGTAGTTTGGGCCGGTGGCGATGTCGTGGCAGCCGTAGCCGGCGCGCCGCTTTTCTGGACCGAGGTTGCGCTGCCGGCCCCCGTGCAGATGGGGGCACAGGCCGTTTGCGTGGTGGCGGCGGCCATCATGCTGGTCACGTCCAGCTGCGCGGACTCCTTACCCTTGAGCCCCACGTCGTGGTGGGCGGTCACTATGGGGGTCTTCTTGACGAAGGAGAGGAAGAGGTGACGGCACAGGTCCTCCGGCATGTCCACGTCCAGGTAGGTCTCCATGAAGAGCTTGAAACCCTCATAGTTGATTGGCTGAGGTCACACAAAGAAAGAAAGACAAAAAGACTTCTGTAATGATTGATGTAGTCAATGTCAAGTCCACCACAAGCCCTGTCATAAGTAAATCACACGTCAATCACAAGTCTATATTTCGTCACAGGTGATGAACAACCACCGAAAGTCTTTCTAACTTTGGACGGGATGACTTGTGGTGGACTTGTGAGAGCTTGTGATGGACTGAACTATTACACTGCTATTTAAGATGTACTGTTCTTCTTGAAGATGCTCATCTTCTTGAAGATGGACTTGTGAGAGCTTGTGATGGACTTAACTATTACACTGCTATAAAGATGTACTGTTCTTCTTGAAGATGCTCATCTTCTTGAAGATGGACTTGTGAGAGCTTGTTATGGACCTAACTATTACACTGCTTCTTGAAGATGCAGTGCTCATGCTCAACACATTAGATTGTTTTTCTCCCAGTGTACCTACAACTTGTGTGTTTTATTATAACAAAAAAATATATTTAAATTTTCTATTTTGAGCATCTGAAACTTTTGGAGATAAAAAGTCAACTTATATTTTTGGTTGCTTTAATCAGTAGACAGTAGACTTGCAAGTAGACTGGTTCATTGTTTGTACTTAATTAACTTACATTTAGAGGGGGGGGAGGCAGGAACCAGTGTAGTCTACCCTGCGAAAAATTGAATTACTGTTGGCTCAAAATTTGTACAGTAATTTTTCCATAACTAAAAGTGGGCAAAATTTTTCCCATCGATGTTTCATTCAAAAGTGACTGCACTTTTGTGTTGATAGAAATAAAAAGCAAATCAAGAAATTTCAGGCCGAAACCAACACATAGCACGGCTAGTACACATTTACTGATTAAAGGGGGTAAGTGATATTTCCCATCCCGGATTTCAAGATTCATTTGTGTACACAATCAACACTCAGACCATAACTGAAACAAATCTTGCTCTACATAAAACAAAGAAGTATTTGTGAAAATGAGGAAGTTCCTCAACATGTACTGATACGTCTATTCTTTTTTTTGTTAGAGCCTTCGGTGGGGGCCATTATCCGCGACCAGGCCCCTAAGCCAAGCACAGATTTATTCCCATTCATAAATACCGGTACCTTTCGGTCAAAGAGACAAAACAAGTCAAAAATTCACAAATTTCCAATGATATTTTTTGACAATTTTACTTCACGTTATGTGAAACACCCCTCTGGCCATGTTTATGGCATGTGCCTCACGCGTAGTGCTATAAAAAACTCCTTATATGGAGATTGGCATGTCTGTAGTGTGTACTGCGGGATGTGGTACAGAACGCAGCAGTGTTTTAGCTGTGGTTTAAAACCAGCCACGTCATGGGTTCTCAACCAATAGAACTGTCTCTGTATTTATGAATTGAATTTCAAAAATATACAGGATTTACATTGAAGCCTTGTGGTTACCCATACATACAGAGGTTTATCATTTCAGGGTGAGCTGTGAAGACTTTTGGGCCTAATTTTTTTTTCAGTTTTGTTTCTTGCCTCTCAACCCCAATGCCCCTAATTCTCCCTCGTTAAATACAAACATGGTATTGGGAAAATCACTCATCTCCTGACGTTCAAAGGGACAGGCCATTTCGAAGCAACAAATCACAATAACCTCCATTATAGGAAAAGGCCACGTATGCAAAATTGAACAACATACAGGGACGCATTTGTATGGATGTTACCAGAACAGAAAATGAAATATTACAATAACTGTATTTGGCATTAATGAACACGGAAGGTATCAGTGGATTCAAAACCTGGAAGAACCAAGTTGTGATTCATACTTGAAACTATTTTTAATTCTAATGAGAAATATATAATGGCTTATCATTTTTTTTTTTTTAAAGTTGAGCAAGGTAATTCACTCGAGCAGGGTATGAAACTGCGACCTCTGGATTACCGTTCCGGTGCTCTACCAACTGAGCTTTCCCGACCTATGTAGGCGGTTCCCCATTTTGTCAATGGCGTTGTTCAAGGGCTTTTCTTTTTGTCAATTTTTTTTATATTTTTTACAATTTGTAGGAAATGTTTGGAAAACTGAACAAGATTTTTAAAATGGTATATTTTGCTTAGTAGATGTGATACCCCGTATTCGCCAACGCAAAAATTCTAGCATTTTTGGTGCAATATTGAAGTTGGAGAAGCAACCAAACTAGAAACGATATGTCAATTTGGCATTATTTTTTTATGAAGAAGTGTTTTTCATTTTTTTTTCTTTAGCTCTGACTGCAATTTATATAGTTCAATCAAGTAAAAAAGGGAAAGAATGAAGTATCCAGACCCGGCTTCTTTGGTTGTTTACTAAGTCTTTGGAGACTTGCATGCATTTTTTGGTATTTTCTAACAAAATTGGAAATGTTTCTCATTCCCAGATTCATGTCTTTTCCACATTTCTGTGATGACTGACCTTCACTGAGATAATACATGGTGAAAAAGTGGCGTCAGGATGCAACATTCTTTCCAAAACAACTAATGGAATCATTCCAAGACAAATCACGTTATTTTGCACAAGGTGATTTTGCACGGAATAAACCAATGACTGTTGCTATGGGAACAAACCCTTGTAGCCCCAGGAAATTGCGTTTTTGTATTTTTTTTTAGTAAAAAGAATTTTTTCCTCACCTGCTCCGGATTGTACTTGGAGAGGACACCGTTTCCATGGAATTCTTCCAATACATCCTTGAGAGTCTTGCGGGAGTCTGTAATCAAAATGAAGAGAAAAAAAGAATCAAAAGCCACCATCAAACTATATTTGAGCAATCCACTTCAATCCCTCACAGTGGTTTAGAATGGAGCAAATTCGATCAAGTTTAGGATGGACTTTTTCGTTGGGAAGATTCAAATTTTAAATTGGGTTTCGCCTATTGTCAACGTTAATCATGTACACAGTTCATGTATAATCAGTGTTGTCCGAGGATCTGCAAGAAAAAGAAAAAAAATCACAAGCTTATACTCGGCAAAGGGCAAAATCCAATTTTAAAAAGTATGGTTAAATCATAGTTGGACCGATTCAGTTTGACTTCTCCTGACGCAAAAATTCCTTCAAACAAAATAACGATTGTAGTGCCGCTGCTAGATTAAATTCAAACCAGCCAACTGACCCCGGCCAGCTTTGTGGTCACGTGGTTAAGACATCTGCACTAGTATGCAGGAGGTCGAGGGTTCGAGTCCCACATGAGTGCACTTGTGAATTTCATCTTTCAAGCTCTCCACATCAGAGAATATGAAATACCTACAAATTTCGTCAGTAAAGGGCAAAAACACTTATTAAAATGCACATCATTCAGAAAATAATAATAAAATTCCATCACACAAGATGGTCATTAATGTTTGGACTTTGGACTAGTCTAAACAAATATTATTTATCAAGATCATTTGGGTTTTTTTTTAGGGAAAATTACGCATCTTCTCTGGAATAGATTCAAGTCTCTTGAACAGAATCTGAATCGATCCTGGAAATCTTAGAATCGTCCAAACCTAATGTAAGGTGTGGTTGACTGACACCAGGGCTTAAACGTCTGGACATTTTGAGTTTTGGAATATCACAGACTTCTAATCAACTTCTCTTGTTGTGATTGCCTTGGACTTGGCCAAGGACTCAACTACATACAACAGCCAGTCACATCGGAAAGCAATTCGGCCAAGGTCAGATACATCGGACATCGACTATTCCATGTACGTGATAACATGCAGGTAGGGCTGTGCATCGGAACCATTAGTTCCCGAGTACCCAACTGTTACTGTCAGAAACCAGTTCCGGATTAGGGAATTGGGTATCCGTAACAAACTTTACAAATTACTAAGTAACTTCTCAGACAATCAAAAAGAAAGGTTTCAAATGTCATTTGTGGAGGATTTGAAAAAAATGAAAACCAGGCTATATGGGAAAACAAAGCATATTTCACATTTATGAAGCTCGTGAAAGCTGCAATTTACACCGTAAAGCTAAAGCTCACTGTACGAACTTGTATCTTACTGTATTTGCACACCGATGTGGCAGTATTATCGTGCGGACATTTATGAACAATTTAAACAGCAACTTCTGAGATTTGAATACGTGGCTTGGATTTCTTTCACGGGTACCCGGATACCCATTTTTTTCAATCGGGTACCCGGTTCCGGTACTACCTGTGAATGCACACCCCTACATGCAAGTGATAAATGTTTGACGTTCACAATTTGTTTGCGTATTTTTTATGAAGGTACAATAGTAGTTATACATCTGGTATCTCTTGACATAAAAATTGTAAAGACACTATGATTTCGGAAAGTTTTTTTTTTAATAAAAAAAAAGTAGTCCTAAAAATCTGCTTGGTCTTAAAAACTTGACACACAAAATACAAAATTACTTGACATAATAATTGTAAAGACACTATGATTTCGGAAAGTTTTTTTTTAATAAAAAAAAAAACTAGTCCTAAAAATCTGCTTGGTCTTAAAAACTTGACACACAAAATATTTCAAATGTTTCTTTTATAACCATTACTGCCTTTTCCCTTTTTTTTTGGACGACTTGACAAAGAAGGATATGTTTCAGGAAAAGTCTGCAGGATTTTTTTTTTCAAGGAACGAGAATTGGTCATATTAAGTTGGCTTGAGCCAATTGCATGTATAGTACTTGTACCGCGCAAAACTACCCAAGCAGCCTGTAACTCCTTATACCTCCCAACATGCCCAATAGCACAGTTTGGTTTTGTAGCTTCATAAGGGAATCAATACAATGTTATACAATGTAATACAAGTGCCAAAGGGCTAAGATGGTGTGTTCTCTTTTTGAGCTGACAAATCCCTTGAACGGTCACTAATTACGTGCATGTGCAGCGGAGTATCGGGGTAATAAGACCTGCTCAACAACTGTCAACATTGCTTATGAAATAATCGCCGCCTGTCAGGAAAGCTGACAATGTGGCTGTGAGGTTTTGACAGTAATGAACTACAACACGTGGCAAACATGCAGACCATGGCTACTTATAACATTACAACCAATAATCATATACCGGTATGAAAAAAGAACCTGAGTGTATAGTACATGTAAGTATACACATTGGGTGTTACATTACGTCCAGTGTTGTCCTTTTGAAAAATGTTAACCTATAATAGACTTTATTCACAAGTCCGCCATATTAAATTGAAAACGAGGTACACTCTTCATTTTTTGGAACTTGCGAGTACAAATGAAAGCAATGAAATAAAAGTTAAGTACAAATTAATACCAGTCTGCTCTGATGAATAATTTAAAATTTGTGATTAACCATACCCTGATGTTTTAAGCCACATTTGAAAAAAAAAATTGAAAGTGAGACTTGGAACGCACTCCAATCATAAGATAGTCTGGCACCATCCCATTCAACAGTTTACAATTTATAAAATAGATTCAGGGAACACTACTCAAAATGGCTTTCTCGTGAAAATAAAGTCTATTAGGGTCATCTACAATAAGCCCTACTAAATGATCCCCATTCACAGATATTTCATGGATACGAAACTTAAATTCCTAGAATGAAATGTTAATGCATGGGAAAACTAGACCTGAAAATGAAAGGAAAAATATAAATAAACAAAGAGAAGACAGTAAGTTGTCATGATGATCCTAACTATGAGTCAACAGATTTCAACAAAGTATTTACAACTTTGGTGCCATTTCCAAAGTTTCAATTTGCCTATATCATAGTGAACTTCACAAAGTTGTGAACTAACACCACCAAAAAAGGGTAAATTAATTAACTACAATACAAATTAACAAGTATGTATACTCACAGTGTTTTGTATACATGTGTATATAGTCCAAAGGAAATGGTGTACGATTAAGACTGTTCATGCTGTGCAAGATGAGTACGGTCGAGGATGTCAAAATCATTGAAATATCGTGTACTGATGCACACGTACATGTACGTAGGCTGTGAGTTCATACAAAACACGCAGTGTATTTCAAGTCTCTGTGGCTAAATAACTGGATACGTCCTGAATGCGCCCGGTATACACGTACGTCATACACGATCAGACAAAGCCCTCAACCGATATTTCCTTTTTTCACTTCCTGGTGATAAGAGGAAATTGGGATTATACTGTATGAGAAAGTAAACAACAACCCAGCCAAACAAAAAAAAGGAAGGGAAAAGGCTACACCTTTTACATGTACGTAATTGTTGGAATGCACAGGCCTTGTGTTATTGCGTATCGTCCTCACTTTCCAACACTTCCGAGTCGTTGCTTGTGATCAGTTGGTTGATTTCACAGGGATTGCTCAACCACGGGCACGGATGATTGCCCAACTGGAATGATGATCTTTAACTTTGGATGAATAGCATGCTGGAGTGATCACTGTATTTTGCTTTTTTTCACGGTTGTTGTACTTGAAGTGAAGTCAGGTAAAGTTGGTTGGACTGGTCATTGCCAGTTCTTGCCAGTTCAAGGAAAGTTGCATAACGGTTGACACTGGATTTTGATGATAACTTATTTTGAGTTCAATGCCAAGAGAAAAATAAACAAACTACCCAACAATCAAACAAAAATGTCGGTCTTTCCATATCTTACTTATAGTTGCAGTTGCAGATTTAGACAAGTTTTCTAGAATACTGGATTTTCCAGTGTGTAGTTGTACGTATATATTAAAAAATTAATACTTCCCTAAATGACAACCATTCCTTTGTTTTTACATGTACATGTAAAACAGTGGGTTTTCCCAACCATGTATGTAGGTTATTCCAACTAAAATAAACCCCTCAAATCAACCACAAGCAACGAAGAAAAAAAGGCACTGTACACTGCAATATGTTTTGTTTTTGTGTGTGTTGACTTCACTGGGACCAATTTAAACTGCACACAAAATTAAACTATTTCAAATGAACAAAACAGCTGATGCTAAAAAAAAAAAAACCTATCAGTAGAAAATCAAAATTCCATTTGAGTCAACAATAGTTTAGAAATATTAGCGGTGCCTTTGAGAGCGCATTTAAATTTTACGGCAAATCTTTTTCTCGTTTTTTACATTAGCAATGCATGTAAGATGGCTCAACGGGTACAGGTTGTAAACTTATAGACATCGTTGTTGTCGCGGTCATCTACAACTACAACGCAGGTACATGTAGGCCACATCTAGGTTTACCCTGGTTTCACCGTGGCTTGTTGGCACCAACATCGTCCCATCGCCCAGACATTTTAACGCAGTGACGACATTTGTTTTATTAAAAACCCCGCCAGCAAAAAAAAGGAGTGGGAGTGTGTTAATATATGTGGTCCATCCACGGGAAACGGCTAATTAAAGAGCAGCAGATCATGCCTGTAGGATTTGGGTTCTCGGTAAATTACTCATGTATGACCGACTTAGCTCGGGTGTTAACGACAATTTAGTTGGGTTTTTTTGGGGGGGGGGGGGAGACTGACGCCGCATCCAAACACACATCTATGGAAATAGAATTGGCCACTGTCATAGGCGCATGTGTTATTGCTGGCCATATAGCCCAATAATTCGGACGTGGCCTAGCTTATTACCACGGTACAATGAAAAGTATATTCATGCCATTCCGTTAGGTGAAGAAAATGTACCGTAATCTCCTAAAAATCTAATGTAGCCTAACGGTACACTTGTTTTTTTCATTTGAACTTGGGACATCCACCATTTTCAGTTCTGCTTCCAGTTACCCTATCTACCCTATTTTGACAGCCCCTACCCTAATCCGAAAACCATCAATTACTACCTTTTAGCCTTGACTACATTTGTACACGCAGACACCTCCATAAGATCATACACAAAAAGAAATTGCCAAAAAAAAAAACGTCCCCTACCTACCTATTTGTTTTCAAATGCCATGTAATCGGAAGGAGATACAATTTTTTTTTGGGGGGGGGGCTTATCAATCAGAAAAATTATTGACTCAATTCGTCTGGTTTATAGTAGTAACGTGATTATAGACTAACATATTGTGCTACTCTGCTACAAATTACAATGCAACATATTAATCCAACGTACGCTTCTTACATACGGGGCTGTTTTAGGAAACAAATTTATGCTTTTAAAAACTGACAAAAAACTTGTAAGTTAGAATGGCAAATAATGATTCTAATTTTTGATTTTGAAAACATTTAGGCCCCTACTGTATGAATGGTACAAGTACATAAAAAGCATACTTGAGCATACATGTACATGTAATGTATTCATTCAAGTTTAATGTATGCATGACATGTCCCCTGCAGTCCTTATACATGTACGAAAAAACCAAGGCCAATGTAAAAACAAACAAGACTGTGCTTTAGTATTGACCCGGGGAGAGTCAACGACAATATCGGAGACAAGAGTCCACGATGCCCTCTGCATTAAATTCCAAATCTCCTTCATAAAATATTAATACAGGTGTGATTCCTTCAGTGCAGTGTACCGAAGCAACAGATATTTACTTGAGCAACAATCTTGGGTTAAGCAAAGCTAGAGAAAATGTCAAAAACCTTTTGACCTTTTTTCTGGTCCTATAGAGGGGCCAGACTAATTATTCCCCTTAAAAGAGGTACCTGACAAACTCACTGCACTGGTTACAAATATAGATGTTCCCACACACCCATGTTCCGACACACATACATGTATGTTCCGACATAATCCATGTATGTTCCGACACCCCTATGTTCCGAATATTCATATTCCTATCCCTATCCCTAGCCCTATCCCTATCCCTAACCGGGAGTAACACAATCTTACGAAACATTTTTTGTCGGAACATAGTGTCGGAACAAAGGGGTGTCAGAACATTGAGCGGTCACCAACTTACTGACTGCCACTTATGACTAAAGGCTGGTTCGGACATGGCTCAAAAGCCAATGCGATTGTAAATTTGTGACATCAGTGAAAATTTGCGAATTTTTTTTAATTCAGTGCGAATTTCGAAGTGAATTTTTCCTAACGTCAAATTCACTTTGCATTTGTATTCACACCAAGTAGGAACCAGCCTTTAGCGTCATTGTTGGACTATATGAAGAGAGCTGGGCCAGAGCTATTCTCAGCCAACAAATAGCCATTCTGAGCAACATTATTTTTTGAGCTCCGGTTTTACTAGGCTTGCCCTGTCTTCGTTTCACATATCCTCGAAATTTACGTACCACTTGCCAATTTCACCTGACCTTATTTCCAACACGGGTTCAATTTTTTTCTTTCCATTCCATAAACACATGCCTAAGCTGAGTACATGAGCCACAAGTCAACACACGTCAGGTCGTTAATTAACGAGGGTATGTGGTGAATCCGGGGCTTTGTTTGCCAGTTGATTACGTCTCACACGCTCAGGCGGCCCGGCCCGCCAGTGCGCATTCCAGAAGACCGCCAGTGTATCTGGTAAACTGCTGCATTCGGACGCTAGATAAGCCAATGTTCGTATAAACTTACAGGGTTGTAAAGGAACGGCTGTTTATCATGTCTTCTGCAAGTGGAGAAAGGTACTTAATTGTTTTTAACTCAACATACATACATTTATTTACTCGGTGGAGAAAGAAGCAAGGATTCGTAAATCATCCAACAAAATCAAACAAGATCTATGACACTACTTTGTACTGTGAGGCAAAACTCGGAATATGGCCAGACATAAAGATGGCGACTGGCCTTAATAAATTCCTGTATAGGTCTACATGTAAGTCCATCACTCCATCAAACTACTGCAAAAGCAATAGGATTAGTTTGGATTTTGACAGATTTAGGGTACATGTAAATTATGTACTTTTACATGTAGTTGCAATTTTTTTTAGGAAGGTCATTTTCAAATTCTTAAATAAAATAAAATTTGCAAGTGGTGATACGTTCACTTTCAAGCTGCAACGAGACTGACGATTGATAGGGCCTGCTCCTAATTGACAGCGTACCTGCATGATGCAGGCAATACATACATGCCAATGTAAGACAATCTAGCATTACCCAGTTGACATTTTACATGCATGTGAACATGTTCCTTACTGTACATAAAATGTATGACAGCTTGGAAAATGTACACCCCAAAGCGGATGCAAACACACTGTGGCACGACGACGACTGACGGTCTAGCCTATATGATCAAATTTCTGCAGAGTGACTTTCACATCTAAGGTAGGTAAGTTTTAAACGGAACAGGGTTTCAAATTTCTTTCCTGAAAAAAAAAAACCCCTCACATTCCCTTTTTTGTGTGTTGACTAATGTTTCAAAATGCAGGCATTGATTGATTAAATATAACTTCAACCTATAGTATTCTTTGCTTGGGTAGGTACATGTACATGTCTGATGTAACAGGCCTAGAGGCCTTAGAAAAAGGACCACGGTACATTATTTGCCCCCCCCCCCCTTGCATTTAAGAGGGGATGGGTCGAGGGATTTAAGGGGGGGTTTGATACAATCTAAGACAGCAAAATCAGCTCCCTGCAAGTAATAAGTTAACAAAACAGTCAGTGACCTCTTTAAGAGAGTCGTAAAACAAGATGCTTCAACAAACCTACGTTGTACCTACACACTAGTTTTAAGCACCATCCCCAAGCAAAGGCAGGTGGGAAATAGGAGATGGGAGAGGCATCAACGCAAGAAATGCAATTCATTTCACCTCCAACGATTTGTTCTCCAATTGTCTCCGACGAGATGCTGAGGACAGATGTCATAGACTCTTTAATCAAGAAACGATGTCACGGGGCCACAAGCCTGCACCGTACAAAACGCTGCAGGAAAGCATAGCAGCTGCTAGTAACAATCTCGACCACCCCCCCCCCCCCCCCAATGCCAAATCTACTTCCGATCCTCTGTGATAGATAAGCAATTTGGGAGGGGGGAACGGAAGGGTAAGGGAGAAGAAATCCTTGCCATCCAGCTGCTAATGTCAAGGGCTTGCATGGTGCGTAGACTGTAATTATTTTTCTCTCTGTAACAAATGCAGAAGTGGACTGAATGGCAGTACAGTTAAGTAACTGGAGTTTGAATAAGTTTTTGGGACGATTGTGAATCTTGAGGTACAAGCTAGAGCCAAAATACACGACGTACAACGTATGAAACCAGTGTCACCACAAAATGAGTACAAATTTAGAATTTTGTAATTGAGTGGGGCAAAGCCAAATTGAAGGGGTGGTCGATGTTTTAATTTTCAGGTGAAGCTCAATCTGTAAGTTCTACCTTTCCCAGTTGTTTTCAATCTTTCAAACAGCCTATTTTCATCCTGTTTTATAAGTTGACTGTTTACTCACTGTAATACAACAGTTGTATTTCTAAATGTCATCTTCTCAAAAATTACTTTCAAAACTTCAATTTAATTAGCGGTCTATAGTTCCGTAATACTGAACTGAGTACCACATGTGTACATGTATTACAAAGTTCTTGTTCTGCTGAATCTAGTAATTCTTAAAAAGTGTCCTTCTTTAAGCTCATTTTTGGGGTGGTGGGTCACACACACACAGACTTAAAATATGCTAACTTATTTTTTTCTAAGAGTTGTATTAAGGGAGAGTTCAACTTTTGCTACGAGTTTTGGCTCCAACTGAGATTGACATCCATGTTGCTGTGGTATATATTGTGTCCGTCCAATTGGGCGACATTTGCGGCCGGTGACGACAGACAATTTTGTCATCGGAGTGACTATTGTTGAGATAGTGTCCTGCCGGTATCCTGTTTGCAGTTGCCATGGAGATGTGCTGTAGTGTTTTTGTTGCCATGGAGGAGAGCGC
The DNA here is from genome assembly GCA_029964075.1 of Patiria pectinifera. Classification (NCBI taxonomy): domain Eukaryota; kingdom Metazoa; phylum Echinodermata; class Asteroidea; order Valvatida; family Asterinidae; genus Patiria; species Patiria pectinifera. The sequence goes on along the minus strand of CM057143.1, from coordinate 3,424,490 downwards.
CAAGGATGCATCATAAAATCACAGTTGTTTGGGTGCACGTCTGGTTGGAGAATATTTACAATAATCACACAAAAAATATCTCTCTTTTTTTTTTACAATTATTCTGATGGCATTTCTACACAAAATTGTGAACACCTCTGTTTAAACTAGATGAAATACATTTACCGGTATTCGTGTACAATAAATACAAGATTGAAAAGATAAAATGATTTCCTTCTAATAAAAACATAAAAATTAAAAATAAAAAAAAATCACCACTGAAAAGTGTAAGCAACAAACATTTGAAACATCAATGCAGCGGTGTATGCAACTCTGTCTGTGACATGAAAGGCTTGTAGTTGATGGAGTACTGGGTCACTAGACTACACATTTTCTGAAAACAAAATGATAATCATCAATTCATTTGTTGATTATTTTATCCGTAACAATAGACCATATGTAACATAGTATGCATTGTAGTATACTGTAGTACATGTCTGTGTACATGTGTGCATATTAAAGGGAATATACATTGTACAACATTTGCAAACATCGAAAAATAAAACTACCCAGTTTTTAGAAATACCTTACTAGGATGTTGGTAAATGACAGTCTAAAGCATCCTGTAAAATTATGGCACCTGGTGTGAAGTCATTTTCAAGAAAATGGTATTTTTGTATACATTTCCAACGGTGGTCGGCCGACCACCGTTGGAAAAACCTAACTATTTTTCAACTACTGCTCCAACTTTACACTTTTTTCAGTCCAAATTTTGTTTGCTATTGGTTACATGTTCATGGACGGGTGCAGGCCAGCTAGACTGGTTCCCTTACCTTACAATTTTAAATTGATCCATTTTATCTTTAGTGGAGTCAAGGAACCAGACTACTTGAACATTTTTGTTTTTCTTGGTTTTTCCAGCATTTCGAACAAAAAACTTCAAACATGTCAGTGTAACGATATTTGATCTATTATACTAACCCCTCAAATAGTTCATTTCTGAAAATTACAGCAAAAGCCAATGATGTACCTTCCCTTTAAGAACGTGTGGTCCCCTTTAATGGCCCAGCGTGTTCATGTAATAAATCCATGTACACCGTTGACCCTGTAGCATTTTCGTATTCCGACTTGGCTTTTTACTCAGGATATCCCTCGCTTTATTCGATAAGGTTCAACGTCCAACACAGCGAGAACTACTATTACTAAACAGTGACAGCGAAAAAAAAAAGGAAAAAATTTCACACTTGTATATCTATAGCCTCCACGCTAATGCATGGCCAATTCTCTGTGGAGACAGATCCTCGCTAGAGTTTGGGAGTGCGGGGGCGGATGTGCGGCAAAGGAGATACGAGAAGCAGTGTAGGGTTCATGTCGTATGTCGGGGAATCTCCGGGGACCGAAAACAGTACGGGTCCGAACACCGTCTCGGTGACAACAAGGCAACTGCTATGGGTGTCAAAACACAATGAGCGATATGGAGGGGTGGATTGTATGCGCGTTGTCATAAAATAACACGGGGAACGGTTTTTGCCAGTGGAAAAAGCACGAAAAAGTACATACGCTCGATACATTTGGATTATTAAAAAGAAAAGTTGGTATGAGGAGTTTGCGTTTCAGACTTGCACAATGCTCCGGGTGGGATTGATATTTTTTTTGGAAGTGTACAAAAGCGGAGTAGTTAATTGCGCGGATGTGAGGAATGGTTTCTAAAAACACAGAATGGGCAGTGTTATCTGAAAAATGTAAGGAACAGCTGTTCATGATATTGAAGTGGGCTGAAGGAAGAAACATGTACGTGTTTATAGTTGGAAGATAACTTCTACAATCATAACCACAACTTCATTTTTTTCCAAAACAAAATGTCACCGTTGGGAAAACTGCAGTCAGGCATGCAGAAAGAAAACAATTCCCACAAGATATTGCAGTTGTGTTAACCATGGAGCTATATGTGTTAACTTATTCCAGACCATTGTAAATTCACACCGACTGAAGCATTCCCACTACTTGATTCCATAGCCAGAGGGGCATACTGAGCCTAATTTATTTAGGCAGTTGGTTCACCTGGGACATGCATGTATACATCTATGGGTATTACGTGATTGAGAGCAAACAATTCAAGTGACTCTTGTGTTGCAGCATGTAGTTACCATACATGTATGTAGCTGCTGTACATTAGACGCCAGTTTATATTCGGTTGCGCAATGATGAATGTACGGCGCTGATGGTCACTCAACGCTAAGCCTTTTTCGGGCAGTTTATAGTTGTCGCAGATAGATGTAACTACGTGCATCATTCGCGCTAGGCGCGCAAAATTTGCATTACTCTGTGATTACCATGGAAATCTGTCATCAACAAAAACACTTTTACAAGAAACTTTCAAAAAATTTTTTTTAAAATTCACACGTTGATGCATGACGAACAATGGCATTTCATCATGGTTTGCGCAGTGCTTTTCACTTTTCACAATTTAACCCCCCAAAAAATCAGAAAAAAAGTGTATTTGATGTTCATCCCTTTAATTGTGTGAACAGACACCCACGTACAAGCCCAGATACACACACAAGCGCAAACAACATCAATAAAACAAATCTGCCTCCTGAGCCATGATTTGTTCGCAATTGCGGGGGTCGGCTGAAGCTTGGCCGTTGCATAAATGTATGAAGAACCACGTCAAGGAACTGGGAGAGGTTTATGGCTGGAGAAAGAGAAAAGAGAGGATGGAGGGGGGGGGGGAGGGGAGGAACTATCGTGGGCTACCCGTGTCAAACCCATTTCTCACATCATTTCATTTGAGCATAGCTTGTTGATATCGGCGCAAGGCGTGCGATGGCTGACAAGGACGGAATCAACAATGCGTGACGACGTCAGTTCAGAGTGATAAACAATAACTACCCGCTCAAAAAATTCCTAATATTTGAGTTTTTCAGTCAGAAAAAGGAGACATATTAACTTAAGGCTTTGCTCGTCAATGACGCAAACAAACAAAATGACGATCGCAAAGGGGTGTGACGACGTCAGTTCAGAGTGACAAACAATAACTACCTCAAAACATTCCTAATATTTGAGTTTTTCAGTCAGAAAAAGGAGACCTATTAACTTAAGGCTTCGCTCATCAATGACGCAAACAAACAAAATGACGATCGCAAAAGGGGGGGGGGCACTTCATTTTGAATATTGACATAAATTTTCCTGATTTCATAGACCTCAAAAAAGGAAAAATACAGAAATCTTTTTAAAATTTTATAACATTACAAAATCTGGTTTTAAGATGCACTAAAAATGCATGGACTCAATACCCTGCGTAGAAAAAAACTTACGCAGATTTCCAAAAACAGGAAAATCATTGCACTTATCAAGATTTTTCAAAATTTGCGGGGCTGTGGTGTGCGTTCACGGACAGTGGATAATTTAATACTTTACGTAACTGAATAGGCAACTTAGCAAGGAAAGTCTGGTTTTTATCATTTTGCTGGTTAAAACTGGAAACTGCTACTCAGTATCAGATGCCAAACAGATAACACTACAACATATATTCACATGGACAAATTACTTGGATTTTGAGATTTTTTTCCCTGAATGTTCTTCAATGCTTGCATTTGTGATGTCGATTTGAATGAAAAAAAAAAGACAAAACAATTCACTGTACATGTATTGGCAGCAAAAGATCACTGCAAAAATATATCTTCAACTCTTCTACGGTACATCCACCGTTACTGAAATCATACATCCAAATTTCACCCAAGCTAAGAAGGTAGATTTACGGTACACTGCTCGTTAAAAACACCCAAACCGCTGTTTATCTAGCTAGTATGTACACGCTATCAGAAAGCCGGTCGATAATATTTGTCCAATTATGGGCTATGAGAACAGGCTTCAGCAATGTCCGGGCTTCGATTCCTGCGGCCCTCAACACTCGGAAAATTATGGATTTTTTTATTTGTGTATATTTTGGCTCCACCCTCATCTCTTTGCTGCATGTCTCTCGCCCCAGAACACAGCATGCCTTCTTTTTATTAATTTGACAGATTATGATATTAATAATGATTTAATGTAGGTGGGATTAGAATTGATCAGCAAGTCGAGGCGTGTTCGAAGAGTGTACATTACAGTGGAATTCAGCGACTAGAATTAGAAGCTTTTACTGCGGTGGAGTCACGCTCACGCGCATGCTGCACGCGTTTTAGGCGCACGCGCATTTTGGTATTCCTATTGGTCGATGGAGCCTGGAGGGGGTTTGTGTACTACCTGAGTGCAACTCGCGTGCCTGGTGTCACCCCAGAAAATGGCTGCCAACGGATTTGTGTACACTCAGGAATACCTATCTGAATTAATTTTCATTTTTTCTTTTTTGAAATTTGCCCACCCACACATTTATTTTTAAGCAAAAGTGTGGGTTTTTAATTCATCCCCATTTATGTACATGTATGTACATGTTTATTTTTTGAGCAAAGGTGCATGGTTTTAACGATAATGCGCTAATTTGATTTTACAGATACTGTATGCACATACTGGATTTCTTACACTTCAATAGCACAATTTGGGTCCAGGTGGATACCCTTTAAAAAATGTAACAGCTCAATTTTAATAATGAATTTATGATCAATATTGCCATAATTTCTACAGGCTGTTATTTTTTAACGCATCAACAGCTACAAGTGTTTGCTGAATTACACAGGCCTATGTGGGCCCTAGTTTTTCGATGAACTCAGTATACATGTTATTTCGGAAACAATTACAATGTATACATACTCTGCCAGGACCACAAAGTGGAAGCAAAAACTGTTTTTACTCTGCGTATACTGTTGACTAGCCAATATGAATATATAAAACATCGTCTTGGTAACTAATTGAGGCCAATTAAAGCCCGTTTCACACTTCACGCAAAGTGAATCTGACATCTCACTGTAGTCAAGGCAAACTTCATTGAATGTGGGATGTGGTCAATCTCTAACTAAATTTTAAAAGTGACTTTCAAGGTGGGTATGCGCCACGCAAAATTCCCCATTCAAAGAGATATTTTAAATCAACTAACATTAAAATTTTCAACTTCAATTTTACACACGTACACGTAATTTACTAATACATCATGCATAATACATGTATATTATCATGATGTTGGCAGTGCTATAGAACCTGCCTAGAAATTACAACCCTAAATATACACACCGCTGAACATGGGGGAAAAAGGCAACTATTCGCCCTAGTCAAAGTTTTAAGAAAGAAAGAAAATAAAAATAAGGAAATGTACTGACCAACCATGACCATGTCCACCACACTCTGGGCTTGGTCCTTCAGAGCCATGACGAGGGCCGAAGTGCAGGGCACAAAGAGGGGCCGGTTTATGATGCCCTGCGCGGTCATCATGAGATTGTAGCCGTTGCCGCAGCGTTGTCGTCGCGCCCTACACCAGGAGGGCAATGAAAGCCGGCTCGACACCCTCGATTGGGCATTCACAGGTGGCATGTGGAAATCCTCAGCCGTTTCTCTCTTGTTCTTTTAGTTTTTTTGTTTTTTTTATTCAGATGATCAAGTGCACTGTGAAAAACAGATTAATCCGCCTCAGCCATTCTCCAATAGAGCAAACCTTCTGACCGGAAAATAGGAGGTCGGAGAAGGTTATGAAAGAATGAAAAAAAAAGATGACTGCCGACTGATTTTTTGGTGATTGCAGCAGCAGATATGTTGGAGTATCATGTGCCTCCCGCACACGTGGGGCATAAGGGCCTATTCAGTAGCCGTGCAATAAAATACTCCCTCAAGAAATACTTAACGACTGTCCACAGGAATGCATAATCATCTCAAGATGAGAATTGTGCCGGCAGCAGGATAGATAAAAAGAAATCCACCAACAGTACCTTGAATGTATGTAGGCCTACATCACTGAGTGTTGGTGTTGTTACTGCGTGAGCTGAAAGGACCGGGTTCCCCTTTTGCTTAGCCCGATGTCCGTTATGGTAATTCAGTCGGTGACACTGGCTGTGAATGTAGCCTGAAGCCCAGCAGCTCAATATTTGGTGGTTTTTTTTTTAGTTACCACAGTGGTAATAGAGTCAGCGTGATATTATAAAAGACGCAAGCCTCGAGGATGGAGTTGATGCCAGCACAGTGAGTGTGTACATTAGAGTGGATGACACCGGCTTGTTGCGCATACAGCTGATGTGGTCGGGTAACGGCTGCGTTGCCAAAAAAAAAAGATACACTCAAGTGCAAAATGAGCTCCTGTGCCTCATTAAAAACATGAAAGCCCTTCAACTTCAGAAATCAGAACCGTAATGTCAAACACGTTAATGAGTTCTGAAGATGTAGCATGACGGCACGTTGTACACGTGAGTATGCGGTGACTTGACATCCACGTACGGCTTCGCTTGGTTATTATCCTCGTCTCCGTCTCAGAGATGCACGGCATCCATCACAGCCGTCATGGACATGTGAATTAAAAGAATCTTGACAGACAGCAACAGTGACCCCCAGCAGCCGGGAGTAAATTATGTCGGAGCTCCGACAAGTAAATACTCCGTTCGGTCGAGCTAATGCACACAGCCGGCCAAGTGGGCAGACATTTTTCTACTTCTTTTGTGCCTCAGCAGCTGGTTTTCTTTTATTGTCCTCCAACGCGTTGTAAAAAGAACAGAGATACTGCTTGCGTTACCATGGCAATGGTTCATTCACACTTTTCACACATCAATTTTTCTCTCGGAGTCTTGAAGTGTTGTTCTATCAGTCAACAAATCTGACGCAAGTATAACATACATGCAGGTCTCTTCATACACCACAATTAGCAACTGCAATTTAATTCTGGCTTTATTTCAACATTAAAGTACACCGCTTGCTCAATGCTCACTACAAAAAAAAAAGCAATATCGGCAATCTGGTGGCGTATTATTATTTTTTTTCCATTTCTCCTTTTCTTTCTTCTCGGTAACAGCCTTCACAGCATTCCATTAATGGCCAGAAATAATTATGCACGTTGGAATAAAAACCGCTTCCTGTAATGTAAACCCTGATGTTATCTGGGAACAGATGGGGCAATTCATAAGGTGATAATATATCCAATCGGAGGTTTAACACTTGCAAACGATCCAGTGTTACATTATCACATGTACATCATTCCCACGTTCACCGACGACGACGCAGTATTTTTTTTTCCCCTAAACAGCCCCTGGAGGCTTCCGTCGAACTCGAATATATGCCAGCTGGCATGGATTTTTGCAAATGCTTCTGCTTGTTTAAAGTGCAAAGTCAAAGTCTAAATTCCTCCACTAATATTCCAATTTTGCCAGACAAATTTATCTCGTAGCTGTCCGAAACAGGTTATTTTGACAGAGTAATGGGTTCTGCCGGCTGAACAAAGACGGTCCACTTTTGAAGCCAATTAGAGATCTATGTGAAGATGAGAAAACCATGCCAACAAGAAATCTCTTTAAATCAAGAAACTATGGCTTAATTTGTCAGGGTAACAGCCAACTTGCTCAAGCCAAAAAGTACACAGATTTCTGACATCAAGTTTCTGCAGCAACTCTGTTCAATTTTAAGACGCCGTCGAAAAATCTTCCTTTGTAACTATGGAGAAATATTAAATTTCTCAGGCAGTCTCAAATTTAGCTCTATAAACAAATCTGATTTTCTTCCTCTGCAGTCCCTACACAAACCTGTCTCCACAAGACGGGCAGGTTTTTTTCCCCCTTTACCAGAGAATAACCCGGCAGCATTAGCGTCGTATAATTTTCCTTGCTGACCGTGTAATTCCCGGTAAGTCCTGAAAGAAATTGCAAGAATTATCCCGAGGTTGGACTGGCTGCCCGTATCCGCAAACGTCCCTCCGTCTCCAAACTCGCAAATTCACAATGAGCTCTCATGCACTGCACCTTTAGCGCAGGTGTGGACGGTTTCAATTTCTTCTACTGGGAACGACCCCTCGTAACATTTGCCGACGAGCCAAAAGAGTAAACCCGAGTTGGTGAAAGACGGAGCTGGGCAAACGAAACCGCTGGTGAAATTTCTTTTAAAAGACGATCATGTTGGACAAGGCGAAAGAAGAAAAAAACGGGGAAATAACACTCTCACCAGATAGGTTTACAGCTTCAGGTTGAGCAGTTTTCATGGGTGATGAGAGTTTCATAACGTTAAGATCGTCTTGCATTTTCAGCTTAATTTGGAAGGGGCTCTGCAGAGACCCTGACAGGAGTGTTGACAACTAAACATGAGACTTTGGAATTTGACCTGCAAGCACTAAACTATATAAAACTCACAGTGAAGCAGAAAATCCAGTCACAATAAACAGGAATATCATGCCAAACAGTTCTCTTGGAAATATGTCCGGTTGGGTTGGATGCTAACGCCCCGCAAGCAAAAGGCCATGCACGGTCACAAATCTCAAACAGCCTGTGTGTGCTGTGAATGAAGGTCTTTAGGGGTGAGCGCACACACTGCACACAACTCAAGGCGTGCGCTGAATAGATTCCCCAATTAATTGGGGTTAAAGCATTGAGCTTTTAGCCTTTATCTCCATGCGCAAACCGGACTGTCGGCAAACAAAACATCCGTCATCCATCTACAAACAAGATGGAAGAGGCAAAAAAAAAGGGGGGGGGGCATCTTCTTAAGGCACTTTTAAGAATCGCCCAGCCCAGAGGTGCTCAAGATGGAGATTTGAATCATGTATGGAGGGGAGAGGGGGGGGGTGTCTGATGAATGCGTTAATAATGAATAGGAAGTAAGAGACCAGGTAAGTGGTTCTGTGGTGCATGGCATCAATGAATGAGCTATCTTGGGAATAATACACGTGCATACCAGGTGATTGTTGAATATTCTGAATCTGCATTGGGGTTTACAGGAGTTTCTATTGAAAGGGACTGAGGGTACCGGTATATTGAGACGTTATGGCAAGCCTGCTGGCATGCCATTACTCTGAAATCCTGAAAACATTACCAGACGAAGTGAAGAAAATGTTTTGGCATTTTAAGGAGCGCGGCAAAGAAATGAATTTCACAGTGTGAAATTTGTTATTTTTTTCCTTGATCTATACTCTTTTAATGGTATGGAAAATAATGAGACATTCTGGTTTGGTTTAATTTTTACAGATAAAGTAAGCACTTTTTTTTACTGTTGAGAAAATCAATTGCTATTTTATGATGTATTGTCACACCATAATCTGATCATTTTTACCACAACTACTGCCCTCTACTGACAGCTAGAGCCCTGAGAACAAGCTTGGATCTAGAAGCCTACAGTCATATCCTCACAATCACCAATATTATCATCAAAATCATCACTGCCATTATCATCACAATCACCACATCACTTTTACCATTATACCACTATAATCACAACTATTATCACCACTATAATCACCACTGCTATCACCACAATCATCATATCACCATCACCATCAAAATCATCACCACTCTTACCACAATCACCACCACCATCATAATTACCAAAATTACCACAACAGCTATCACCATCACTAATCATCACAATCACCAATACCAAAAATCACAACTACTATTATCGCCACAACCATCACCACCGTGACCCCATCAGCTACCCCGTCAGCCATGTCGGACAAAAAAACCCTCCCTGGCCTGAGTCTTACATTCTTCGTCTCTTAACTTTCCAGCTTCTAACCTGTCAACATCCACCAGATAGAATTCAGCCAGAGCTTGACGCACTGACCAAAGAAAAAAAAAAAGCCGGATGGAAAAAAAAAGAAAAGGCAAAGTTCTGCGCTCATTTAATTTGCGGGCCATAAACTAGTGCAGGTGTCAGCTGGGAGAGCCTAATAAATAGATTTTGGTTATAGACAGCCAGGCGCTCCGGCTAAGGTGTGGAGGACCCCCAGCGTCTTAAAGACGCGCTAGAGCGCGTAGGCATCCTGAACAGAATCCGAGGGTGTGATGCGAGAAGTGTTGTGTTAGGATTCTCACGTTATTCCTCAGTGTCGTCATTGGGAAACGCTGACGACCGTACAACAGCACCAAATTTCTATTCTTACTAGAGGAAAAACAATGTATCTTCACCAAAAGTATCATTGCTGTTAAAGAAAAACAGGGACGAGTGGGAATTAGATACTGCTCTGATATTATCACTGCAGGTCACTGGGAAACCTTGATGCAAACAAATTAGGTTCTGACTATCTATTAACGTGTTTGTACAGGTGAAGGAAAGTAGAAATTTCTGTCATTTCTATTATTACTTGAAGCAAATGACCTGTACATGTACATTTATGACATCCTCCTAGAAAAATGCCAAAAACAAATGCACATCAGAAAATATCTGAGGAACGAGGTCTGGACTAGGTCTGGACTCTGGAGTACTTTTAAGTTAATATACATATCCCCCTCCCCCTGAATAAAAGAGAAATACTAAAAGGTAATCAAAGGAAGAAACCATGTGGACTGAACGTGTGGTAAAAGGTCATTAGGGGATTACTTCATTAACCTTTGGAATGTCTTAAGTATACTCTGCTGGGATATCCTCACAGGTGCGCTAATTGTTAAATGCAGGTGATGTACACCTGTGTGCATACATGACGTGATTGACTCGGTTCATAGACCTTGTGCACAGCAGCTATCTTAGAGGGTGCCTAAATAGTTACAATGTATTTTAATTTATTAACACCTACAGGTACACATATTATAGAAAAGTATTCTGCACACAGTTGCTGGCATTGTGTCATTGTGAATTAGTCACATTCTTTTAAACATTGGTTGATTCCTATAGCAAATAAAGAAAGATGTGTGCAGATGCCATGCACTAGTTTTAAAGGGAAGATACAACATTTGCAAACATCACAAAACAAAATGATCAAATTATCACAAAATAGCAAACTGGATTGTTTGTAAAATCATGGCTCCTGGTGTGCTGACATTTTCAGAAAAATTTTGCCAACGCCTTCAGCCGACCAGCGTTGGAAAAACTTGCTTTTTTTCAAAATTTCAAATTTTTTTTAATTAATTAGTTATTTTTTTTTTTTTTTGCAATTAATTACACAACTGTGAAGTCATTTTAACAATATTTGCTTTAACATACTAATCCTCCAAATCGATTTATTTCTGAACAGTGCAGCAAAAGCAAATGTTGTACTTTCCCTTTAATTAGATACGTACATGTAGCATGATATCTGCTGGGCCAGGACGTATTGCATTCATCCTTATGTTCAAACACAGTCAATGAGATGTAAACGAAGAAGAATATTTAACATCTTATCACATCCAAAAGAAGACATTTACTGTCTCAAAACTCCACATCAACAATCAATTGGAATGTACATGTACCTGGTACATGTTTATGCATGCACATGTATTAATAGAGATTTTTCTACAATTGTATTTTAATCTTGCCAAAGGCACTCTTTAGAGTAAGTGACATCTCACAAGAGGGCGCCATTACATGTTCCCTATATCTCGATCTGCTCCATCTGCTCCGTGTGCGTGTAAGCATGGTCATTGTGGAGGAGGCCCTCTGTTGGTCATACACAGCATATTCATTGCAGTTAAAGTTATCTGCATGCACATACACTGCAAAGTTCCATAACTAGTGCCTGTACACTTAGAATTTATTTAATGCTCCACAAACTTATCAAGCGTTTCTTCCACAAATTAACTAACATTGAAAGAAATTAGCAAATGCTGGTAATCCTATTGGACTAATTTTGTTTGAAGAAACCACAAAGGGAAACTGACTTGGTGCTAATTGTAAAGTTGAACAAAGAAACTGACTGGAGTGGGGTTTGAACCTGCAACCGCCAGATTACCTTATTTTTTTTGTTTAATTTAAAAGGAACTTTTTATGGTTCATTTTACACCTGTTTTTTTTTTTTCACAATCTGGATGGCTTTGCCCGAGTATCATGTGTCAGGCTCCTCAAAAAAGACCCATGTGCCACATGTGTCATCATTTAGTAATTGTTTACAAAATTTGTGAAGTGATCGAGACTGATTTCCTGAATGAGGACATAGCACTTAGCACCTCTACCTCAACACAGCCCAGGAGGAAGTTGAGCACATGGATTATAAATAGCACCCTCCATGTCTATGACCGGTCAACTTAAAGGGAAAATACAACATTTGCAAACAATCAAAAAATAAAACTACCAAATAATTTTGAAATACCTTGCTGGACTGTTACTGAAAGACAGTGTAAAGTATCCTGTAAAATCATGGCACCTGGTATACTGTCATTTTCGAGAAGAGTGGTATTTTTTTATCAATTTCCAACGCTGATCGGCCGACCAGCGTTGGAAAAAACTGGCTTTTTTTCAAATACTGGCCCCAATTGACCATCGCACTTGTTTGCAATCGATTACACACCTATAAACGGGTACAAGCCAGCTAGACTGGTTCCCTGACTTTACAATTCCCCAATGTATGTAAACTGCTCTGTTTCTTCTTAAATGAAGTCAGGGAACCAGACTACAGGAAAATGATTGTTTTTCTTGGTTTTTATAGCATTTTTGAACCCAAAACCTCAAAAAAGTCAGTGTAACTATATTTGCTATATATTTCCAACCCCCCAATTCCATCCATTTCTGAAAATTAAAGCAAAAGCAAATGATGTATATTCCCTTTAACCACTTGCCGTTGGGACTATTGTTTGGTCACAAAAACCATATTTGAAAAAGGCAAGATATACTGGCAAAATTTTAAAATTAAGTCAAACACCACAAATACCGACTCTTGGGATAATCAACTGGGTAATCTTTGTACGATACTTCTCACTGTAACTTCATATTTTGCAACACTCTGAGGCCTTGCCACCAAAACGTGTTTGCAACTGATTTGATATAGCGCCCTCTGTTGTCCACAGAATGTCAACTCATCAGCAAGAAGTCCTCAACGCATATCAACACAATCAATATTTCATTAGGCATCACGGGCAGCGGGAAAATGGGCAAAAAGTCTAATGGATTTTTCAAGTGATGAATTGTCATTAATTTTATTTGTACAATTTATTTCTCTAATTAATGATATTGTTAATTAATGATAATTGTTTGGGAACAATAACTTATTGGAGTTACTCAGCAGGAGACATTGGTTAGCAATGGTGATATACATGTATACCGGTAGTATACATGTACAAAATTTGCAAGCATAAAAAAAAAACCACCAAATTATTATGAAATACCTCACTTGACTTTAAGTGAAGAATAGTCTCAAGCATTTTGTGAAATCATGGCACCTGGTGTGCTGTCATTTCCAAGAAAAGGGGAATTTTTGTATAAATTTCCAACGATGGTTGGCCGTCCATCGTTGGAAAAACACTGCCTTTTTTCAAATACTTCCCCAAATTTACCAAATTTAGTAAGTCCACATTTTTTTTGCAACCAGTTACACATCTGTGAACAGGTGCAAGCCATGTAGTCTTGTTCCTGGACCAGACAATTCCCCGATGTCCATAAATTACTGTGTTTCGTCTGAAGTATCCTGAAGTTTTGATGGGACTCATGATCAGAGGGTCAGGGGTTCCAATCCAGCTGCTGGCCATATGTTGTGTCCTTGGGCAAGCCACTTCACCCCCACTTGCGTCTCTCCACCCAGGAGTATAAATGGGTACCAGCATTAGCTGGGGAATAACTTGCGATGGACTAGCATCCTATCCAGGGGGAGTAGAAATATTCTCAGTCGTTTCACGCTTCTGAAACCGGAGATAAACGCCAGCCTGATAGGCCACATTGGCTCGTGACAGACTATACTTCAAGTTTTTATTTTTCACAAACTAAACACATAAACATCTGGAATGTAAAAAAAAATAAAACAAAGTATAACACAGAAAATAATTTTGCTAAATCCATAAGTCATGGATGCATGAATAACAAGGAATACAAATATTTATAAAGAAACACCTTTGAGCCAAATATATCATCCCATGTCAGGAGAGTTGTTTGACATTGAGTTCTCTCAGGAGGAAAAAAAAATTGGTTGAGGAGTCTAAAATGAACTGAGCAAATACACGGATGTGGACATTGTAAGGGCGATATTTGGAACTATTTATAGGCAGGTGAAAGACCCCTAGGCCACATATGATGATGACAGCTAAGCCTGACTCGGCCTTGCTTGGCCTGGCCTTGGCAGTCCGAGATGACAGCTCCGATGAGACCAATCAGAAAATGAAGATAAACGAGTTGAAGACGGGAGGCAATGGGGCGACGGTGGCGCAGGAGAGAATAATATACGAGTGTGGAGGAGTGGGGGACGTCAATGAGGAGGATGCAAGGGGTGGGAGGAGGAATTTTCCTCAAAGAATTAATAAAATTTGGGTGCAAGGGAGGGGTTGGAGGGATATGAAAAAATTTAATGGTTTGGGAGTGGGGGGAGAGGAGGGGGGGGGGGAAGTGCATTGGTGTGCAGAAGTGCTGATCGCCAATAACTGCTTAAAAGGAAGATCTTTTCAATGACATCTTAATGAAATAAGCTCCAGGAATCCCTCTAATTGACAAGGTGGTGGGTAGGCTTGGGTTTGGTGACTCCATTTCGTAAAACATTTTTTTGATATCGATTCTGATTTCAAAAAGGATTCCCAATGACATTAGGGAACAGCTCCAAAAGTTACCAGGGAGAAGGCATTGGCGCAACATTGTGTGGAATCACTGAATGCTAGGTCAAAATAAGGTGTCAATAATTTAGATTTGTTTTGAAGAGTCTGTTCTTGAGAGAAACTGTAATGTGTGTACTACAAGGGTCAATTCCTCAAAACAGTGGAATCACAATTCGTTCTTACATTGGAATTGTCTTTGATTCCCAACTGAAGTTGCCCAAGCCAAGTGGTGGGTATGCAGAAGGTATGAGGCACAGTGCATAAATTAATTAAAAGGGGCTGGGGTGGGATTTCCAGGGAGTGAGAGAAAGGATTACAACCATTTGGGAACTGAAGACAATTGGTTTAGAAGGCAGAGAGGTGCACATGCATGTATGGAGCTTTTTAGGTTAAGTAAGAAAGGTCCACGGTGAAAGGAGAAGACTGAGAAATAAAAAAAAGAGGGAGCTACATATGCATGACCAGTAGAAAAAGAAAGAAAGGAAGCGAAGGACAGCGGGCCTTGACTGGAATTAATACTGGCAGACTCGGCATGGTTGGATGCATGAATTATTCATGACTGGCGTCCGAGGCAACTGGACGGCAACCGAGCCTATAACCGATTGACATCACCGCGGATGGACGAGAGATCACCGCTCTGTGTACCTCTGTCGCTATCTGCCCTCTGCTCATCCATCGGGTCTGTCAGTCCCCCGGGGAGGGCAGATCGAATTGACACCCTAATGGCTTCAACGCGTTCCCGTCTTTAATAAATAACTAGTCCAGTCGTAAACGGTTGGTCAGTCCGCAGTGTTGGGCCTTGTATTTATTCGTTGCGCCGGAATTTTACGACTTAATCTTGACGCCAATGCTGAAATTTGGGTTTGATAATGGCATGAATAATTTGTGGTCTGAATAATATGTGGAATCAATTTAGCATTCACTTGCTGAAATTCGTAATAATGCAACACTTGTTTCATTGACAGGAGCATGAGGAGATACCAAAGACGACGTTTGTGTTCATACATGTATGTTTGAATTAGGAAGAAAAACGAAATTCTGTCATGCAGCCAATGACGTCCATTTATTTTATTTTATTCCATTTCAACTATACCTTACCATTTTTTAATTGTCATCTCTCTTTTCTACAACTGCCTCAAATTGAGATAAAAACACAACAGTGAGTCATTCGCAAAAAAAATGGTTGTGAATTTACCTCAGCTTTTAATTCACATATTGTAATTTACTGGGAACATTTAGCTTCCCCTGTATTACTTAAAATGCGACAAGCCACGTGTAAAGGCAAAGAAAAGACATTCAATGGAGACGTTATAAATACTTGAAAATGCCAAATGGAAAATAGCGCCTTCACAACTTTGATTGACACTTCATGAAAGACTGTGAACATTCATGCATAATTAACACACTTTTTGAAGATCTCGGTGTGAGATGTTCAACAAGCCTGCAGATCGCGTTACTCTTTAAAACCGATTCTATCAGCAATGCTCAAGTCCATTTTTTTCACTTACTTTTTTTTTTTAATCCCGCGGTATTTCGTTTCCCCTGGCACACGTGTAAATCGCAAAGAAATACAAGATGGCTTTGCACTGACTGTATTACATGTAAGCCTGTGTCCCAAACTGGATTTGAGCTTGGTGACGCTAGTGGCTTCTCGTCACGAGCAGTGATTGACCAGTTCATCGGTCGAGATCACACCATTATTCTTCAGCGACAATGTCCCCCCCCCCCTTTCCTGCATTAATTCTGCAACATGCTTCTAATGTTGCCATTCATTAAATTAGTTTTTGATTTTCTTGAGCAACTTCAGCAAATTAAACAGAGCTGTTTTGTTTCTGTGCTGGATGAGAGAAGCCGTGCAATTTCGTCAGGCCGGAGTATACAAGAGTCGCTTGTAATAGGTATCAGAGAAAACAGAAAGAGTTTATTTAATGATGAAGGCATGTTCCAATAATGTTTCCTCGATGAAAGACATTGAGGAACAAAAGAGAAAGATACAGCAACATGTTACAATACACAGCAACATGTTACATGAGCTTCGATGTACATGTAGAAGATCGAAGACAAGAGATTTGAGATTTTGCAGGACTGAATTTTGACAAGAATGATACACAAATGGAAAATGCTGATATGGGGAGATGATCTAAATGCCCCGGTGAAGACTTTAGACTTTGAGCCATGGCCAGAGTGACTTTATGACTGAAAATGTGAACCAGTTGAATAGGATTCTACCATTTAAAGGTTCCCAGGTATGTATGAAAACAAAGTTCCCTGATGAGTTTCCCAGAGAAATTTCCATACTTCCATGAGAAATATTTACACTTTCACGAGGTTGCTGGAAAAACGAGAGGTGGTGTAGCACAAGCAATTGTTATTGTCTGGAGAGGTGTGTGTAGTTTTCACACTTTATAATCACAAAAAGCCACAACAGCCAGTCAGTCAACGGAGTACCGAAGTGAATACGTCACACCCACAAAATGTGTGTAAAAGACATTAGCGGGTGATTCAGCCCATGAACCAACACGCGCGCATACTCCATTCGTTTGCACTACACTTCCTGGTTATAAATGACGTCACACTTCGGTACTCCATAGACCCAACTTGAACACTTGGCACAAGACGCACACACTTGCACGTTTAATTAAGGCTTAGTCACATTTAAAGCCAACAAATCACCTCAAAAGATTGGTACATTCATCCAGTCGGGCTGTCGTACTTTTTCCCTATGACACAACAGTCAGGTTAGGTAAGCAATCACTTAACAAGTAAGTACTCACTTAACAGCACACAATCACAAGTGCGCTGTGATAGATTCCTAGATCAACAAATGGCGATACAATACATCATACAGGTACTGTACATAGCCGTAATTACAACGTACACGTAGATAACAGTTCAATGATTAAAAATAAAACGGGGAACGCATTTCAAATGAACAGATGGACCTTAAAACAACTACACTCTACAATCTGTAAACACAGAAAGTGCAGTTACTGGGGAATTAATTAGGCACTATGTTCTCCTCAATCAAGAGGCGAGACTCGGGTGACGTGACGAAAACTTAATATGCCGACTTGCTGACTGACAGACAGGCCCAGACGTTGAAACTGGCCCGCGACAGATGTCAGATAACGTGCAGATTAAAAACCACTAGCGCATGCCTTTCCTTTTTTTTTCTTCTTTTCTTTCTTAAATGCTCTTTGACGTGACAAACTCCATAAGGCTCATTGGGACATCAGTCAAGACGCAATAACTTACATCGCCGGCGATGCCGCCGACAAGATTTCCGCGGACACACAAACAAAAAATAACAGACGAGGGCCACCGTCCAAAACAATTAAACAACACTCCGTAGTAATGGGACAGTGGATGTATGCCCAAGAAAAAAGTGTCGCTGAAACACTTCCGTCTTTAAGAATGCTGTTGATTCTGATTTTGTTCAATCACAGAATTCATTTGGTTGTTTATGAGTACAAGCCATTGTTTAGGACAAAATGAATCAGACACTTTGATAAACATGCAATAAAGATGTTAAATTGACCTAACAATATATGCATACAGAAAGAGAACGTAAAAGTAATTATGGTTTGTGCACCATATTTATGGTCTTTCTATCATCCACTGACCATAAATTTCATCTTCTGATGATCCCACTAATTGATTGTCAGCCTAACAGGTGCGACCACACATTTCAATTTCCTCCTCTGGACCCAGCGTAGCTTTTGCTCATGGAAATCAAACAGCACATTGTTTAGTACCCTACTAAAACTTGTTAGTTTTTTTTTCTGAGCCAGACATGAAATGATTGTCTCCTTTGAGAAATTTACCAACTCACTGAATGCAAATGTGTTAAAAGACAGACAGGCTTCGAGAAATCCGATGAGACTAAATGAGTTACATACAAAGAGAACTCTAAAACAAACAGCAATTTGTACACAGGAAAGCAAACAAAATATTAGCTCTGTAATTTTGTTTTGTCCAAATAAAGAAATTGGCAAAGTCAATACATAAGCTGAACTTTGAAAGAGGGAATATGTTGTACAGTACCTCCAAGCAAAATATCGATCTTCACATGACCATTTTCACCCATGCCACCCGCAAAGGCTGAGGAAAGTACTTCCATGGGTACCCAACAAACTTCAATTTTGCTGGTCGGACAAGTTGCTGACTGTTCAGTGGTTGGCAGGTTTCCTACAACTATAGACGTATACACTTGTACATGTTGGTGTATACAAAGTCTAGATCATGGCTGAACAACTTTTTTGCTTGTTTGCTAACAAGGACCAAAGTCTGCTGCTGGTTGTATGTGTAGTACCAGATTACTAGAATGTAACCCATCGGTTAATACAGAGGAACAATTTTATGTGTTGGTCGGGGATGGCATGGGCGGATCCAGCTCTGGCACAAGTGGAGTGGGGGTGCTTCAAAGGGAGGGGGGGGGGGTGTTAGCAGGCATGTACTACTTTTTTCTGGATAATTTTCCTATTTTTGTGTGGCCAAAGGGGGGTTGACACCCCCCCCAAAAAAACGCCAAGTGCTGGATGGCCACCCTTTGACACTTAATAGCACTATATAATATTTCATACTTCCTGGTTATGTACCGGGTAGGAATATAATTGACTTCATTTGTTTGATCTTCGGCCCTTTTGACTCCGAAACTGATACCCAAAATCGATTAGTGCATCATTCAAAACCAAATGTACATTTTACAGATGCTTAAATATACACACAGAGAGTACTTAAATTCTTCCTAAACATACCTGGAGATCGTGAAATCCACTGAAAAAAACCAAAAGTGGGGCAACTTGGAAACTATGGACTACAAACCAGGAAGACGAGTACGCTTCCAACACAGGCAACAGAGTTTAAAGGGAAGATACAACATCAGCAAACATCACAAAACGAAATTATCAATTATCGCAAAATGCCTTACTGGATTGTTGGGGAATGACAGTCTCAAGCATCCTGTAAAATCGTGGCTCCTGATGTGCTGACATTTTAAAGAAAAATGGTATTTTTCCAACGCTGGTCGGCCGACCAGCGTTGGAGAAAACTGGCTATTTTTCAAAACTTGCTCCGAATTTTTCATAATTAGTTATCCCGCATTTTCTATGCAATTGATTACACACCTGTGAAGAGGTACAAGTCTGCTAGACTGATTCTCTGACCTTACAATTCCCCAAAGTCTATTAATTGCTCCGTTTTATCTTATAAGTGGGGTCAGGGAACCAGACTGCAAATACAAGATTGGTTTTCTTGGTTTTTCCAGCATCTACAAGCCCAAACGTGAAAAAAAGTCATTTTAACAATACTTGCTATAACATACTAATCCTCCAAATCCATTTATTTCTGAAAATTGCAGCAAAAGCAAATGTTGTACATTCCCTTTAAAGGGTCTATGAGATAAATTTTCTTTGGAACACATTTCTTTCAACTTTCTACTCCTCTTCAATGAACTAAACTATTGGACATCCCTTTTTGGGTTAATTTTATCAAAAAGTGCACTTCTTTAAACATTTGAAAATTTTCCAGGCTTTTTCGGACAACTGAGGGCGCTGTTGCTGTAATGGCATTTCAGGAAGACACTGTTCAGTTAAGGGGTTTTCTGTTCAAATTGTGAACCCACAATTTTGCTCATTGGAAACATTTGTGAGAAAAGTTTGCTCGTTGGTTTACTGCCATGCACAACGACGAATCACCAAAGAAAAGAACATTCACATAGATCAGCAAAAGTTCCAAAAATCTGACAACTTTTGGTGCTGAAATAGCGGTGACATTAGGGTTTCTGCCTGAAATGACATTACACTTTTGCTTATGAATATTGAAATTTGCATTTAGCATACAAACCCCAAAGGCACCAAAATACACTTGAAAATGGCAAAATGAAAAATTGAAAATAAGGTTAAATGGGACACAAAGGTGCAAGGATCGTGTTACAAAACTCACATTGCGTGGCCCTTTAATTTCTTTTCAAAACCTTGAGGGTAATTGCTGGATTTTTACTGTTTTACATGTACATGTAATTCTTCAAAGGAGAAAGGACGATGAACCTGTTTTTTGACTAACACGTGCTTCGCCAATCCAATAGCTTCTTTTCTTTATGGATACATTTTGAAAGCCTCTTATGTCCTGCCGTGAGTTGTCCACTAAATAATGTAAGAAAAACTTGCCATCTTTCACTCAATATCCAGCTCCTATTTCACAGCCAAAAAAAGCGAAAGACTAAAAGAGAAAAAAATTGAGAGCAAAGATTTTAGTCTCACAACCTCCGAGACACTTCGTAATACATGTAAACCATCAATCTTCATAGTCCCAACGGTTTGAAATTTGACATGACAATCTAAAAAAAAAAAAAAACACGCAACTTTAACATCCGTTGTGAAGGCTATATTACTGCATTACTTCTTTCCTTTCATATTTCCACCTCGTCACAATTTTCCTTGACAGGTGGAAATAAATTACCTATCTCTCGGGGATAAAAAATGAGAGATATTCTACCCGAGTAGTCGCTCTATTTGGTTAAAATTTGAGACAAACATGGCCTTGAAGCTTCGTAACCCCCCATTTTCTCGCACTTGGCGCCTAACTCTTGGGAGGAGATTTTCACAACTTCTCTCGAGGGCATGCGTCCCTCCGTCAGAGAGAGAGAGAGAGAGTGTTGGATGTTTTGAGAAGGAATTGTATGATCCCAGTTACAAGAGTGCAATTTAGCTCGGCGCGGATATTAAGTGCATGTCAATCTCCTAAATAATCCCATTTCCGAGACTGCAAAACACTCTTCTGGGGGAATAATATCAGTCCAATGGACAACAACGTGTGACCTCAGCAGCTTCAGAGGAATAACAAGTGATGATCACCGACACTATTTTTATTCTTTCTTCTTTACACATTTTTACTTTTTGATTTTTGTTGGGGAAAAAAATAATAAATGGTTTGGATGGAGATTGGTTTGGGTCGAGATATATTTGGATTTTGATTGCGAGTCTTAAGGAAATATATGTGCATGTCTTGAAGCTGGTATTTTATGTGGAACATGTTGGATATATGTCATTTTTGGAATATATTTACCGGTTCATGTTGCAAGGACAAAAACTGGAATAGTCTTCCCTTACCACTTTCTGAATGTAAATCACTCGCTCTTTTCAAACACAAACTGAAGTCTTTGTTAATCCACCAGTCACCTCAGTAAGCCCCACTTACTTTCCTTTTCTGATCTTGGTTTATTATTTTTTTCTTATTGAATCATATCTTTTCTTATCTTAGTCGTCGTACACGTATACACACTGTTTGTGTTCTTGTTATAGGTGTTGTTATGTTTATTCGTTTATTGTGAAGCTGTTACTTTGTTTTGTTTCTTGTAAACAGGCTGTTCCTTGACAAGCCCCGCTTTTTTGGAACGTGCCTCCACATCTGTCTATATTTATTGTACTTTTCTTTATGATCATGTGGAAATAAATGTTACTTTGAATTGAATTGAATTGAACATTGCTTTGACGTGTTATGCATATTTTTTACCTTACAGTTTCTGAGTTTACACATTAGGTACAGTACCCGGTGCATGTACATGTACACGCATACTTTATCAACTCTCCTACAGGACGGTGTGTGACAGCAACCCTTAATGTTCGCCCGGGGTAAACACATTAATGTGTTTGCCATATTTGTACCGTAAGTACTCTGCAGCTGGGACAAAAAAATAATACTGCAAGCTGCTGCCAGTGTACTTATTTCCCTGCCATAAATGACTGCCAGAGGGCGCTGTTACTTAAAGCATACGACAGCTGATGTAACCCTGTCGCAGCCTCCATCCATCAGTAAATCTGCCCCCTGTATGTTCCACACCTGTCGTGCCTTTAAAAAAAAACCTGAGCCATCTTTAGAACCCAACAGATGTTGACCATGCATTCTATCTGCCCCCCCCCCCACCTCTCCTCCTCTTCCCAAACAATTCTAAATCCAGTCACATATATATGCTACAAGGTCCTTCAGCCTGGACTGCTACCTCGATCGTCAACCGACAGGACGGCGCGCGTCGCCGAGGGTCTCTAGAAGATGTTTGCTCGCCATCTCCCTCCAATCGCCCAGCCCTTGATATTTTTTAAAGGTGCTCGGTGTACAGATGAGAAAGCGGCGTGTTTACCCTCTGCTCAATTTCCGAGCCACGTCTGTTGATTTCAATCCCCCATCTTCGCCGCCACAAAAAAAAAAAAGAAGAAAAAAAAAAAACACAGCCAGGGCAAACCTCATAAAATCTCCAATTTCACTTAATTCTTTGGTTGGCAAATTCCTCCACGTCAATACAACAGTTATCTGCAAGTTCTTTTCCCACTATAGATTACTAAGGTTCTATTCCTGTTTATCTATTCTGGAAGACGGTTTCCTGTAAAGCGTCATCTTTCAATATATTTTGAGCCCAAAAGAAAGGTTTTCAAATAAAATAAACTGTAATACAACAACAAAAATGAAACGCAACTTAATAACTAATTACTCAATTCTTTTTCTGAATCTTTCCCTTGGTCTAATAAAGTGCTTGAAATCACTCTGTTTCTATTAATATATTACCCTAAACCTCAGGGAATTAGTGGGGCTCCTCCTGATGCAGTCTGCTGGCAATCCCTTGGGGTGTATAGCCATGCACTAGTGCCCTCAATGCCAGTCAATATCATTAATATGTGACGTTTTCAGAAAGTGCAAATGCATACTGGCGGTGTGAAGGCAAGGTCACATTTCGAACAGACAGGACGGTATCTTTAAACTCAAAACAGCGGAAATCCTGTCTTAATTTCCAGCACCATACGGGGAACAGGTGAACAAAAATGCCAACCCGCACCTGCCTAAACAAAATACCCTGTAACCATGGGAACTGCATTCATGTACACTGCATTAAATGTACAAATTTAGAAAGCGAATGCACTTTCTTTAAGCAATGCAATTACATGACTTCAATTAAAAATAACAGATTATCGCAAATCTTACGCAGTACATGTATCTCCACGAACAGACAAATTAGCATGTGTCCAGTACATGTCCGAGTTTAATCCTTTAAAGGTATTGTCCATCATTTGTAATTTGTGCATTTTATTCCTTTTATGCAACAAATGTGCCCAAAGTCTAAAGAAGGGTGCTCAAGAACTAAACTGATGAAGTTTCAGCTCAGCTTCAGCTGTATATTTTGAGAAAAACAGCATTCTAGGATCTCGATTTCAAACCAAAAGTTGCTGAATCATGTTTTGAATTGGGCCTGAATTCAGCGTCCGAGACACGTTCTCACTGAGCCGATTGCAGCTACGCGATATCGCGCACTGATCCGACCAATTACAGCAACCGCGCGCGCGCGTGCGTCGTGTCAACGCTTCCGTGCGCTTCGCCGAATAAAAAAAGAAGAACTTCTAACGTCTTAAGACGCACCGTTGGAAAGGCCTTCTTTCATTGATTTCTTCAAAATGACAGCTTGCCAGAAAGAATCATTTCACAGGGAGTTTAGTCCCCCTTACTATCTTTCAACCAAGTATGTTTTTAAACAATAATTACGTCAGTTACTTTTTGGATAGCTGCAAATGATTGACTGTAGCTTTAAAACATGGAAACCACCATGGAATAAGGAACTTATTAAATGTACCCTAATGCTGAGGAAATCACAGGAAGGGGTACTATCGCAAATTGACATCATCTCCAAGTATGAAATCAAAATGTTTCACTATATTGTCCTTGGCTGTCCATACGCTGTCATCTCTTGTTAGCATTTGACGGATTTCTCACTCTCAAATATAATTACAGGTCCATTTATGGAATCAAAAATTTTGCCAAATGTTTCCGCTTGTCATTTATCCTTAGTGAAAAAAAGGCTTATATAAGGCCCAAATAAAGTCTTTGGTTTCTGGTATGCACGCGCGTCGCGTAGCCATGCGGGTGTCGGCAAAATGAAAAAAAAAAAATTTTCAATGTAAGATGATGTCTCAAAACTGCCAAACCGGTCACTGGTTTGACTGGAATCCTGCTGCTCCACAATTGTAACGTGTTTTTAGATGGGGTTACGATCGAGTATAAGCTTTATGTGGCCTCTTTGCATCTGGACTCCCATATATTTGCACACAGTTTAGTCGGGCACCATTTGCAGTCATCAGCCGACATTTGAAGGTAAAAAAACGGTAAAAAAAAACAAACAAAAAAACCCGCATCGCCGCACCACTTTTTGGGAAAGCTCCATACCAGAAACCACAGACTTTTTTTTTTGGCCTAAATATCTCCATAAAGCGCATTGAACAGGAACAAAATGGAAATCATTTTCATCACAATTTCACATTTCAATACATTTCTTTATTTAGGTCCTTCCACTGTCGTCTTTTTTCAGCGTTTTCTTCTCCTTTTTTTGGTTTGTTTACCCCCCCCCCCTTTTTTTGTGGCCAGACATGCCGTTGCATGTTTGGGAAGATGAAAATCAATGCCGAATGGACAGCAGGTAGAGAATCAATGAATATTTTATATCATAAAAGCATTCCTCCAAAGTGGCACGCCAGCCCACATTACCAGCTCTTTTGAAAAGCACTTTCAACCCATTACTGCATTGCTTCAGCCACATTTTTTTGAGATACGGCTTTACCCTCCTGTTGTTTCGTCCTGTAGATGTGTCTGAAAGACGTGTTCATACTCATTTCATCACTTAAAGTGACACTGTCTGCGTAACCGGAAAAAAATTGGAAGTAATTAATGAACGTCAACTTTATCAACGTCTCATCCCTAAGTTGATTTTCAAAGCCAATTTTAGATCAGTAAGGATGTGTTTGCTTGTACTTCATAACAGACGTCCAGAAAGGAGACACCATGTATTAATTCCTCCTTGTTTTTCAAGCGTCAAAACAAACCTCCTGTCGTCTCACCGACGTCTCTTTCTCTTCCCCTCTTTAAGCCTTCATCACAGTCCATCTCTCCCTCCATCCCATTCCATTTCTGTCATCACTAAAGCCAGTGCTGAGACCGCTGCAAGACCCCAGCAGGCTAATTCAACCCCCCCCCTCCATCTCTTGTTCTCTCTGGCTAACCCAAGTCAGCAAAGCAAGGCAAGATTGCTATAAATAGCCCTCCGTTTGACGTCAATCCCCTCTCCAGTGAGTCTGCAAACAGCCCCCCCCCCCTTTCACATCATCTCAAGACATTATTAAAACCGTGGGATATAGTCTGGGTGCCCGGGCGACGAGCCCACAGATAATAGACTCGGTCGAGGCTGGGCGCTCATCGTGTTGTTTACAACTTTGTACTCCCGGCAGCTTTTTTTTTTTTTTTGCCCCGTTCTTCTTTCCCAACTGGGGACAGATTGTGAAAATCCCGGCAAGGCATTATTTTGTTGAAGCGCTAATGGCTCTCCGTGCGGAAATAAAACCCTTTTTCTTTTCTACGATGATGGAAATATAGTGTCATAAAACAATGTTAATTTCTGCTAAAGTAGTGAGGTGTAGGTGGCAATGTAAGATCGTGTCTTAGCAACGGGTACATTACATGTCCATGTACACAAAGTTTGTAAAGGTTAAAGGGCAAATCGAAAAAGTGTAAGAGTACAGTTCACAGTTTAATTTTTTTCTGAAATATGACTTGTTCCTTGTGTATATATACCAATCCATCCTGCTCTCAGGAATCTGTACGATCTTCCTTTAAATGCTACAATTTTAAGTTGGCTTAAACCATGCTGACTTAAAAATATCTCACTGTTTGGAAGTTTCGCATTGTGAGGAGCTGTATACCTTGCATTCAAGTCTTTGCTCGGACGGGCAAGCCCTGTACAAAGAGCTCTTCAGAGTTTTAAAAAAATAATTCCTTGGATTAAATTGGACCTGCTGTTTTGAGGTGGTGCAAATTTGCAATTAGCTGCAGTGTAAAAAAAAAAAAAACTACAACCATTTCCCGCAATGCCCAGCTGTGCCTCAACAGCGGTTGCTCGGCAGTCTACAATTCTTGCTCGCATCCTTGACAAAAAAAAACCCCGACAGGACACCTAGCAAAAGTCAGTGACCTCTTTGCACGTTGATTAACAATTGAAATGCCTCTGAATCCATTTGCACTGTAAACTGGAGACAATCCAATTTGTGACGGCAGTACTGTATATCTGCATCATCTGTGACAAAGTGAATTCACGACTTATTTGTCCGAGTCTGAGTGCAAGTGGGGCACTTGTAAAAAAAAAAAAAAAAAGGTCTTCCCTATTAACTCTCCCCCATTTTGCATTTTTTCCCCTTGCTGGCCCCACTTTTACATTCCTCACCACAGATAAAGAGAGGAAACAGAGTTTGCCAAAATCACATGTAAACGATGAGTGCAAGAAAATCTCTAGTATTTTCCCTTCAGACCCATTTATTTTGATGACAAAAAAACAAACAAGTCTACTGAAGAACATTTAAATTCCATTCCACAGACCTGATTGAAATCGCAGCTTTCTAATAATGTTTTTCCCTCAAATGCAATTACTAACAAGCAGACTGATGAATTTTAATGATTCCATTTTTTAACGATCACTTCAAAACCCATCGTGGCATGACGTAAATTATTAGCGTATTCCAAAACCACATGTTTTAAATAAAAAGCAAGTCCAAAGCTATAATTCATAAATGCCTCTGCAACCGATTCCATGTACATGTACGCTGATAAGATTTTTTTCCCAAAAGTAATTGCTTAGTATACTTATCATCTTTCCCTGCAATATTTTCATGGATAGTTTGAAAACTAAATAAAAAAAATTGAGTAATTTTCTGTGCTGTTGACTAATTGGCTGAATGAACTGCAAAACTAATTGGAAGTCTAAATTTGTAGAAAGAATTGATGCGCAAAGCAAATGGCTACATTCCTAAAAAAAAAAAAAAAAAAATTGGTCTCCTTTTATCTTAACACGGGAATGTAAATATTTTGCTGAATGTATCTCATGCATGTTATGATATTATTTTCCGAGGGGCAAAGGGGCCAAAAATGTCAGCCTTAATCAGGGGGAAATTGGTACTTGATTTACAATTTGCGTCATGCAAAATGTAGCGTGCCGCCGTAAATTAGGCAGCAATCACTAAATCTCACCTGGCCCCCTAAGAGGCAGGAAAGGGGGGAGGGGGAGGGGGAGGGAAGGGGGAGGGATAATTCAACAGAGAAAATCTTTTAGCAAAGATATGAAGTGGGTGTATTTATAAAGCACTTCACAATAGATTAGCACTTCAGGAAATACGTGCTCTGCTTTGCGTCAGGACTACAGAGATCAAGCTGTCTGACATGTCAGCCTCCTGGTACTCTGCCTTTTGACAACGGTTCCAAACTGCAGGAACTGGTCTCGAGAGAGTCGAGAAAGCATTTTCAGGTGCAGTATTTGACCGAACTCAAAAATGGCAGTTATTGTGGACAGCCATACAAAGTATGATAGGGTCATTCCGTGTCAAATCACCCAATGGGTTAAACCCCACCCCCTTCAAATTTGCTCATATTTAGTATGTGGGGTAATTTAGGGCTGACAAAGCTGAAATGTTAAGTTTTAGTGCCATCGGACAAACAGTTTTCGTGCTACCGCCCCCCATTGTTTGGCAATTTTGGTCAAAATGGGCGTGGCCACCAATTTTCAAAAGACCACATCTCCATCACCTGTTGGCCAAATGTGTTAATCTTGGATGCTTTGGAAATATAACATCATAAGAAATCCAAATTTACATGTACCATTGTTTTTCATGTTGGGGTTATTTGAAGTATAATGACCTTTTGCCCTGTAACCTTTCAAAAGAAACTAAGATTAACAAATTTGGCCCACAGGTTATAGAGAAATTGGCAGCCACGCCCATTTGGACCAAAAGTACCAAACAATGGCGGGCGGTAGCGCGAAAACCGTTTGTCCGACGGCTCTAAAACATAAAATTTCAGCTTTTACAGCCTAAATTACCCCATAAACTAAATATGAACCAATTTGAACGGGGTGGGGCTTAAACTTTAAATTTCTTTGGGTGATTGGACATGGAATGACCCGATACCGGCCAGCGCATCGACTGTCTGGTCAACATCGTGTCTGACATTAGGGGCAACCTTATTATTCTACATCTACTTTTAAGCTCAATCAATCAGATCTTCCGGTAGAGGTACGAACATTTGTCATGATGGATCAGATATGCGAAGCACAAGGCAATATTTACATAGGGGTCTACAAAACATGAACATGAACCATAAACAGTTTGTTCAAGAAAATATATCTTGTGTTTCACTAACAAAATTTAGTGATCATTCATACACTGCACACCTTATTTCTTCTGTACATGTATGCGATAATAAATCAACCACCGCTCATTTTTTTTTGTGGGTTACTCCAGTACATGTATTTGTTCATTAACCTAATGCAAAATTCTACAAGCGAGGGAGTTTTTCAGTCGATTAACTTCCAAAACCCAACTTTACAGAAGAGTGCCTCGTCCTTTTTCCTATGTACGTGTATTTTGCTTTACAGATGTGCATAATAGACCTAAATTGTACGTTATTCAAGGGAGATATGACAAGGCACTGGTCTATAAAATCAGGTTTTTGAAGTTAATCGACTGAAAACATCAATCCCTCGTTGTGCTCTTTCTGCCTCACTGAGGCAATCTGTTGCTGAACTCAACTTGTTCGCTACACATACATGTACAATGTATATATCATGTATACAAGTACGGTACGTACTGGAATTACAAAAATAATGTCATCATAAATCACCCACAAAAATATTGGTTTCATCCTCGTAGCAGTAACGCATGACTGATCTCTCGCTCTCTCTCTTTTGTTTAAATGCTTTTACACTGCAATCAGCCCTACACCATCATTAATAAACAAAAATTAAATGTCATCTAGGGCCAATTAACCAACAAAAGTGCAGCAGCCCACCCACTTTACAGGCCTAAAAAAAACGTTTTGTGGCAAGAAGGCTTCAAAGCGTAACCGGGTAGAAGTAACCTTTTCTTCTCACCATAGCGCATCATTGGCCATGCGCGGCCTGTTTCGTTTTGGTTGTACATTACAGGAAGCTGAATGCCCCATGTGCGTTAACACATCTTGTTCCGTGTTCTGCTACGCTTGATTCGAACCCGAGCCTGACGGATGATCCTGTCACTCTGATTATCTCACGATTGCCATTTTTTTTGTTTTTTTTAATATTCTTTCTCTCCCTAACTTTCCCTGCATCCTCCTCATAATTGAGTCGAGACTAGAGAGAGACACTTCACATCCGGGAAAACAGATGTGATCATCAGTTTTTTTATGGCATCATTTAGCCCGCATGGCAAACCTAGCGGCTATGCAGGGCAGCTGCAACATTCTCTTCAAAAAGCCAATTGACTAGTTTTAAAAGAATATCAATAATTTTTTTTTTTTGGAGAAGATTTTTATGAAAAGTTGGATGTTCATTGTTGCTTTTTGGTTTGCCCTGCGTACGCGTACGGTAGGGCAGTAAAGGGCAAAACATGTATTGTGGTGCAAATTACCCAAATGTAATGTACAAAAATCCTTACAAATACCGGTATATATGTGCATGTACTGTGTTTCATGTACAAGTACATCTACGACAAGTAAGTAAGATTTGAGGCTTTGCATGGTGGAGATACTAAATAATGAAAGGTTTGCGGAAACACCATGTGCGAATAATTTCTCAACTAAGAGAATGGTTCTGAAAAGAACCAGAGGTATAAACTCGACGCTCCGGTCAGTATGCTCTGACCGTCTTCAGGAGAGTGCCTAAACTCTAAGACATCTACGACCATTCAAGTGAAGCCACAAGTACATGTAGTTTGCTGGTACCGGTACCTACATGTACGTAGAATTTCTTAACTGAAATATAAACGTGCTGCATGATTGAATATTTTAGACAAAATTTACTGAGCGCATGCAATGTAGTTTTTTTAATGTACATGTAATCCTTGAAAATACACCTTTGTGTCCCATTCGACCTAATTTTCAATAATCATTTTGCCATTTTCAAGGGCAATTTGAAGCCTTCTTGGTTTTATTTTAATGCAAATTTCCATATATATGCATGAGCAAAAGTGTGATGTCGTTTCAGGCAGAATTAAAATCTCAATATTTCAGCATCAAAAGTTGACAGTATTTTGGATGATTTACAGTCGTAAATTTTCTTTTCTTTGGTGATTCGTCATTGTGTCAGTACATGGCAGTAAGCCAACAAGCAAACTTTTCTCACAAATGTTTTCAATGAGCAAGTTTCTGGGTTCACAATTTGAGCGGAAAACCCCTAAACTGAACAGTGTCTTCCTGAAATGACGTCACAGCAAGAGCACCAGAAAAGCATGGACAAATTTAAATGTCTAAAGAAGAGCACTTTCCAATACAATCAACCAAACAGGATGTCAAATACAATAGACATGTAGTTTTCATACATTTAAGAGTAGAAAGTTGCACAAAATGTGTTATTAACATGATTAAGAAAAATTCATCTCACGGACCCTTTAACTTTTAAGTGGGTAATGTACATGTACACATACACGTACCAGTACATGTACAACGTACGTAAATTGTACATACATGTATGTACGTATTCAACCCCAATCTTAACAAGATGGTTGACTTGTCGTGTCTGCTTCATCAGGTCACCATACAGTGTTCTTATACCATTCCGTCCCTGACCCGGCTGTAAATTTGCTATTATTCATAAAATGCAAGCCTCGGCGACGACGAACCAAATACATGCAGGTACTCAATGCTGTGCTCTGCTAGGGCCCAAGAAAAACAGTGCTTGATGTGAAACTTCACTTCAGATGACTCGAAGTACATATGCAAAGCATGCAGCACGTTGGAATGGGCCAATTTTGGAGACTTTTTAACTATTTTTTTGCTTTAGTTCCACACAAATATCCTGCCAAATTTGGTCAAGCACGGAAACCATTGAACAGAAAGGAACAGCAGAAAATGTATGTGTGAGAATGCTCTAGCTGTACAGTTTGTAGTCAACTTTGTTACGAATCCCTATCAACCACCCACAAACTATAGTCAGAAAATGTACATCATATGTACAGAGTACATTGTCTGCTTCTATTTTTGAAAAAGCTATATAATGGCAACATTATGTTGGTTTGCAAACGTGGAACTCACACATGTACACACTGAAGTATTGACATATAGTACGTATACGTACATGTTGTTAGCGGAGTAAATAAAATTCCAAACTTTACAAGAATTTGTACTGGGTATTTTCAAGATTGCTCGTGTATTGATACCAGATTGAAAGTACGAGGTAAATTAGTTGAATCCGGGGATAAGTTACATGCCTGAATTTGTAAAGCATGTGGCACATGTGTCCTCTCTCTTTGAACCGCTTTTCACAGTTTTCGGAAAGAAAAAATATCAATTTTATTATCTTTTTAACTTAGTGTAGAAAGGTATAATCTGAGAAAGAAAAAAAAAAAAATCAAAATGCTGGTTGACGTTCTATACAGGTTTGCAATGTGAATAACGTGAAGGATATGGCTTGGAAGAGTTAAAACCAAGGACATGATTGCCGAGGCCAAAAATGTTACTACATGACCGGCCGGCAGGCCGAGGATGCAGCGACAACAACATTGTCTTCAATGGAATGCCATCTGGCTACATCCCGGGTGACGTCATTCTGTCGCTCTCCCCGGCTTGTCGGTACGGTACGGGAGACAGAAAAGAAAGACAGAAAAACATCTCCCCGGCCCGTGTTTTCTTTGCGCTACATGATGAACTGGGGGAATTTAATTTCATTTGTTTACCCATGAATTGCAAAACAGCGGTCTGTTGTAATCTAGGCATGTGGTATACAGGGCGATCCGGTAACGGAATATGAGCACTGCAGATTTGGTACCGTGGTATTTGTTCCAGGATTCAATGAGGTAGTTGAATTGTAAAAACGGCTTAGGTATACTTTACATTAAAAATCAAGAGAAGAGGCACATTCAAAGCAGGAACGCTCCATTAAAGGGGTCTACAAGGGTGAAATAACTTTCTGCAATCCCCCCCCCCCCCCACCACTCTTTTTGAAACAAATATTTAGATTAGTACCGGTGATCATTTCATCAAACTTTTACGACCTTTTTTTATGTACATTACCAGTAGCTATAAATAATAATAATATGTACAGAATACATAGACAATTATATGCAGAATGATTGTGATCTCAACATGTACATGTATGTATTTTATCTGGTCATAATTATTTTTAACACCTTTTGTTCTGCATAATACAAGAGAGGTTCAGAGTTTGCGATTTGCCAAATAAAAAAAAAAATGAAAAACCCTTCAATTTGAAAGGGAGTTGATTCACTTTTGACAGGTGAATATCAAATACATACAGTATTCTAAAATATATCAAAAAAAATCAAACGACATCCTGTACATGAACAACCTTCGAATCAAGCATGCATATATGACAAGTTGTCTTATTGCCTTAAGTTTAATCAATCTACATGTACAGTATGTATACACAGAATTGTGTACTATAGGTGAACCGCAGTACTAGTCGCAGAGCGTAACGGTCCCGCTGTATGATTTAATATCCATACATTAACATCTGTTTTCAGTCGGCCAATTAGTCGCCGGAGATCGTTGGCATTAAACGATGCATATAAATTAATGGGGAGCTCTTACGCTGGGCTTCGCCGAGTGCTTGTTAGCGCTTATTTATGTGTTACTCTATTCTTTGAAGTACATGTATTGTAAGGTTTTAGTTATATTTCAAATTTCGGGGGTCAAATTTGACTCTCCAAAATCGAGCTGTTCAGTGCTAGTTGTGAATCCTGTTGCAAAATGGCTTTTCTGTGTGTGCTGTTCATAATGTGACCGTGCAGTACTGCACTGTGTTTCCACACTTTTGGGCCTATTTTACACAGAATATTCGTGAAGTATGTCTTTTAATAGGTTGTGCTGTGCATATTTATATGGATAAGAATGGATTGTTGGTTTCTTGTATTTTTCTGGACTGACCGGGATAGTAAAATCATCCTCACATACCTCAGCGTTCTCCTGGTGTTTTATCACCATCTTATTATCTTCTAAATTTAATGTTTGTAATAACATCATCAACATACACTGCAAATATGTATACAAAATGTACGAACAAACAAATCTTGTAATTTGTAGGTTACAGGGTCAACTCCCCCTCCAATCTGACATTTTGTTCTCCCTGATGTTTGTAAAAAGTGCATTATACATACGTACGTATAAATGAGGATTTTTGCAGGTCCCCGAGTATAATGTTGTACAAACCCGACCTGAAACTGAAACTGACTTCAGTCTGGTCGGGTCGGTTTCGGTTTTGCGTTTGCGATTTTCGGGTTAGGCAGGGTCGGTTAAGCCATTTCGGAAAAACCCGGAATAAACCGAAATACACCGAAAACAAACGAAACGATAGGAAATTCACAGGGTGCAATATTTACTGCAGAGTCACTGTGCTTTGCGGTCTATCAAGCAGGGTCTATAATGTAGGCCCACCAGTAAGTCACGTTGGGAGTACCGTACGGTATGATTCAGTTGCTGCGAGACAACGATTTTCATGCGACGCGGATAAGTCCAGGCACAAAAAGTGGACACAGTTACCCAAGCCAGATATTCGGGATTTTTTTAGTCGGTTCGGTTTCGGGTCAGTCCGGGTCGGTTTTCCTTGAATTTTTGTTGGGTCAGGTCGGGTCGGTTTTAGGGAGTTCAGATCAGTTTCGGTTCGGATTCGGTTCATATTTGTAATGTTTTGGGTCGGTTTGGCCTGGTCAACCCAACCCGTTGCACAACAGTATCCCAGAGGGCCAGCCTCAGACCTCTTCATACCTATCTCACTAACCGACTGTCACTTGTGAAAAAGCAGACTATGGTATAGGATTACCATGTGATGCCAATGAACGGGCAAAATCCGGCCCCAACGTTTAGACCAGACGCACGAAGTTGAGACTTACAGTGAATAGCCACTGTGTATTCATTTACACAATTTTATTGTACATGTATGTGCTCTGGGAACCTACTTCACTATAGCCTTGTATCATTTTTATAAAACGAGCGTTGAAGTTTTTGCAGACACAGAGCATATAAATTGTATCTCAATGCTGCTTCTCTAATAAATTATGATTTGTGGAAGCAATACATTAGTTATGACTGGCTGATTCAGTAAATACGAGATTCAATTACTATCACATGTGGCTGGGGTAAAATAAGCAGACCAATCAATAAAGTCATTGTCAGAAAAAAAAATTGAAAATTTCAGAATGCATTTAAATTTGTATTAAACCGACCAGAGTCATTTTCAATTTTTTTTTATTTTTAAAGTGAGAACACCGTACTTATAGTTTCGTTTTTCTTTAACATGTGCTACATTGTGCATTAAACATGTGTAAAGTTTACAAATGGCACAAAGCTAAATTGCCAAATTATGCATAAAGTAATGTTTATGTATACCATGTACATGCACGTGGTAATGCACAAAAATATAATTTGAGTTTTGTCCAGTCACACAGTTCAACAACATATACTCTGATTCACGGCGGCAATTTTCTTGGAGTCCCATCTGACTTGATATGCAACGTTGTGGCTGCATGTACCGTACCGGTATGATTACTCCCCTTCGCAATAAACACAAAAACAATTTTTTTTTTTTAATACGCATACTATGAGGTTGTCAATAAGGCAAGATTATTTGTACAGTGGACTGTAAACGGCCAATCAAAATATTTACCATGTCTGTCGGGATCTGACAAGTTCATCTCTCTATTAAATATCTACAATTTCATTTGGTTGACATTATCTCCAAAAAAAAAATCGTGTTTGGCTTGTATGAATGATATGGATGGGAAGGGAGGAAGTCAAGGCGATAAGACAAACTTCTTCTGCGGAATCAAATTTCCGCCCGATTCCGAAGGGGGCAGTTTGAGTCCCGAGCCCCATATGTCATATTTCCAGAAGAACGTGGGTGCCTTAGCATGCGTGGTCAACCCTCAAGGAATCGATCTGGGAACGAGATGACTAGCACAAGGTGCTGGAGCGTTCAGCTTCTCCGACCCAGCTTGACCATCTATCACAGCTGCATCGCCTTGAAAAAAAAACGATGACGGATCTTGCTGTCTGCTGATGCCAGTAGGAAAAAAGGAAATGGTACAAGTCCAAGGGCCTTGTAGTGTCGTCACGTTTTAAGGAGTATTTATAGCCAGTTCTTGTCGTTAATAGCTTTCGCCCTCCGAGTTAATTAGAATCAATTTGATCCGTGCGCATCCTCCTTCCCTCAACTTCCAAATGCTAATGTGGATATTATGGAAATTCCACATTTTTCTGATGGACGGGGAGGTTGGGTTGTGGAATGCCCCGGTGCAGATGGATGAGTGGAATGCATTTGTCGCAAAACGATGATGGTAAAACCAAATTTCACCAGTGAGTGCCGGTTGATTTGGCCAAAGGTCGACTAGGCCTTTTTAAGGTGGAAAATAAATTACCGAATTTGGCAGTTTATAACTGCCGGAATACAGTTTCATTACAACACATGGAAGTACATGTATACAACATACAAGTAACTTTTAAAGAAAAAAAAATATGGTACATTTTACCTGTATGTTATGGAAATGGAGAGGAAAGCACCCTCCAAAAAAATGTCTTCATGAATTCAGATTTAATCATTTTCGTGGAACTCCAAAATCCCAAATTCAATTTATTACAATGTAGTACAGGGACAGGGTGCTAACAGATTAACGTAATTGGGACACTGAACCCCGTGTATAGAAAACGAAGCTTGGATTGACAACCCTGAATCCAGCAGAATCCCACCAAACCGGAGCAGAGTTTGACAGCAAGTGGAAAATGGGAAAATCATGTAGTGCCCTTTATACGAGGCATATGGACCACAGAAACACTAACGCGTACCGTGTTCCACGAGCGCAACTGGTATAACAAAATTATCTTCCAGCAATCTCGACACACAGTATTAAGATGGAATGCGCCCTCTGTATGAAACTGTTCAGCGATTACCCTATTACAAATGCATGAAGTAGAAACAGTGCGCGCATCTTAATATGGCACAATACGCGTCGTGGTGTGTGCACCGTGGTATCCGGGATCATATCCAACTGTTGTTGCCATGGATCGACCAATCAGGATTGATAATTCAACTTTGCTTGGAGATAAAAGATTCCAAGAAGGGCGTCCAAGAGGTGAACAACCCAGGCATCTCCTTTAATAAGAAACTGCATTTACCCCACAACTCGGCCTAATCTTCCCCTGGTGAGATACCATTTCATTCCAGGAATGCCCCCATTCATAAATATCAAGGCTATAAATACAAGCCGGGCCAGCATTTAGGACTCCTAACATTTGCCATTCATCAAGTTCATCCTGACATTTCCATTCAGACTTTTTCAATTTATATTTGGGGTTTTTTTTTAGACCTGGTAGGAGAACAAGATACGTGTAGGTGATTCCACGTTCGCATTGCAGGTACCGGGGTCATTACGTTCTACTTGGGGTTAGAAGACAGCCCTGAAGAGCATTAAAAATTGAGGGGGGGGGGAATTAATATGTGAGCATCTTTGATGAGTACGAAATGTAGTTAGTGAGGATGGCCTTTGCAAAATTAGAAATTTGAGGACAGGGAACAAAACTGATTGACTGTAAAAAAAAAAAAAAATGATTTGATTGGATATTGTTGCACTTTAAGCAGACCTTTTGCAATTTGCAAAAAGAATCGCGAAGGGAACTGTTGTTTTTTTTTAACTGAAATAGGCATGAGTAGGCCTAAACAATATTTGATATCATTTTAATAAATTAAAGTTAACATCTAAAATGGCCGCTATACAAACGGTCTACAAGTTGTCTGATCAGAAACACGATGATATGTGTATAGGCTTTACGATAGAGGACAGACACACAAAGGGAGAACAACGACCCTTTCAGTCCTCGAGCGTTTAGGTCTTTTGTTAAAAACGGTCCTCGATCGTACAGTTAAGTGCTTAGACTATGGGAGAGTGTTATATTACAGGGACAAAGGGAAACACAAAGCAAGGTCCTCAGGCGTATAGAAATTCAGGACTGCATGTACTTGTAAGTGTAAAATAACTAAATACAAATGTGTAAAATGTACTTGTGCTTTAAATGCCCTTCAGTAGTCGCAACCTTCTACGTGTACTTGTGAAGTAAAGATTTGTTGTCTTTATTGAAAGAGAAACAGTGAATTAACCTATCAGCCATACATATGGTTTAAATCTTTAAAGGTCTGATGGCATCAGAGCAATGTTATAATGGTTCATGCATAAACTACATGTACATGTATTCCTTCATCCATGGTATATGACTTATTGGAATGTCTGATGACCCAAACACGTTACATACATAGTGTGGACATTCCTTTGTTTTCATGTAGTTAAGAAAAACCTGTGAAAAAAAAACATTTTACTCACACTGTGAAAACTTTTTCAACCCAAATTTTTTTCTATGATTCCCTTTAGTGTTTCTCTTCATTTTGCCACAGATAAACCTAACCCACAAATGCATCTAAACCTGATTTCCAGAGAGGGGGAAACACTGTGTGGACGTGGGCAAGTCCACACAACGTCTGGACCTCTTTTGTTCGGAAGTCCACGCTGTGAATGTAATGCTTGTACACACACAAAAACAGGAGTTATACATGTACCTGCATGTAAGTATCATTTCCAAAACCAGATTTTTGACAGGAAACAAATCTCAGTGTTTTTCTTGTCTTTTCCGCTGACAGGGATGCATTTGTAATTAAGAACACCCTCCGCTGTTCACAGCCATCAACAAAACAAGAACTGTTAAAAATAAGACTTAAAAAAACAGAAACCTGTCCTGGTTCTAAAACAGTGCCCCAGGGCTGAGATGTTTCCGGCATATTCAACCATCTTCCTGCTTGCCCCGAAGCCTCAAAAAAAACCCCAAAAAAAACACCGCACCTCAACTACTGCTATTCATTCAAATCATCACAGGTGGTGCTAAAGAAGAAGAAGAAGAAAAAAAATGGGTCTAATGCTAACAGTTGGCTCGGGGCTATATAATTGACGAGGTATACAACGTGTAATATAATTTCTTTCTTCCATTTGGCATCTCTTGCACAGTATACTTTAGATCTTATCAAGTAATCTGTCGCAAAGAGAG
Organism: Patiria pectinifera; assembly: GCA_029964075.1. Taxonomy (NCBI): domain Eukaryota; kingdom Metazoa; phylum Echinodermata; class Asteroidea; order Valvatida; family Asterinidae; genus Patiria; species Patiria pectinifera. Next base: position 3,385,893 of record CM057143.1, on the reverse strand, counting down.
AGAGAAGAACTGAATAGAATACTTTTCTGCCTTAAGTAACGTCTGTTGATCTACATTCTGATAGGAAAGCAGCGTTGGAAGAGAGAAAAAAACCTCTGGGTTTCAATAAATGGAATGGTAACGTCCGGCCGACGAAAGCCACAGACAATTCCTGTCCTTAGGGTGAGAGTTTTACGTGAAGCTCACTTAGAGACCCCGGTATACGCATGGCTTATTGTTTAGTCAGATACACATGTCTGCGCTTATTCACCGTAAAATATGTATCTGGGTGAATGGAAGGCCAACGTCTATTTGAATTTGGCTGCTGGAAAAACCAAAATTAATTCTCAAATCTCCAAGATCTGTAAGGGCTTTTTCTCCTTTTCTAGAATTTCAAAGCCTTAGCTTGAATTTTCACAACAATTCCAGATCTTTCAAGGATTTTGACATTTTCGCAAGGTTGCTTTTCCACACCTTCCCCAAACATTTCCACAATTTCTTACGACATTCTAGGATTGTCAAGCATTTTTGAAGATATTATATATTTTTTTACAAGATATGTGCATACATTATGTGCGAGTTGTCCTTAAAGGTATAGAGTACATCATTTGCAGCTATCCAACTGACCAAATTATGATTAAAATGCTGACTTGGTTTAAAGATAGCAATGGCACTAAACTCCCTGTGAAATTATCTTTCTGACAAGCTGTCATTTTGAAGAAAACAATAAAAGGTCATTTCAAGTAACACATTTTTGGAAATTTCTGTTCGAGTTGATTTGTAATTGGGTGAATCCGTGAATGGGTACGTGCGCAAGCATTAACACAACGCACGCGCCCGGTTGCTGTTATTCGTCAGTTCAGTGCATGACATTGCGTAGCAGCAACACTTTTTATCCATGTTCCTCTACTCCCACGAATAAAAAAAAACAAATCCAATTTAAATAAAAAAGATCTTTAGATCTTTGCTTCGGTCTTCAATCAGCCTCTAGTGATTTATTCCACAGGGAATTTTCTTGCCGCTTATTATTTTTTTTCTCACAAACTCACCATTGAAAATACAACAGGGATTATGCTGCTAAGTACTCCATCAAAGGGTTTTTAATGGCCTTTCCATATTTGGTTGTTCCCTTGGGCATCAACGAAATGTACTGGCAACTTAAGAGAATGCACTACGCATGAAATTCTGTTTATTTGTTTTTTAAAGGAGATACAAAAGATGTAGTGACATTAGACAATGTCTAGACAACGCTGTTAACATTGATGGATTTTTAATTTTCAATTTCATTTAGCCAACATGATGGAGTAAGTAAAATCACTTAGATGCACCTATTTCTGTTCTGTTAATTACACGACAAGAAATGCGTATTTTTGGTAATTGTAAAAAGGAGCCCCCCAAAAAATGTTTCATTTTTTTTTTTTACTAGGGTCTGAATTAGTACCCCGATTTCAACATTTTAATAGGACTGAACTGATGTGACTGAATTCTGAATTAAGTTCGTCATGAAGTGTCTCCAGCAACACAATCACACATATATTTGTGATGGCGGGGAGGGAGGGAGTTGGGGGGGGGGGGACAAGGCACGTTCTACACTAGTCATTCTGGTGCCTGCTGAGTGCTCCTCAACCCTCGGACGATTGCGGACAAAAGTGAGACAAATTAAAGTAAGAATGGCCCGGACCGGATTCCAAGGAGCTGGCGAAAAATTTGATCAGTAAAGAAACATGCTCAGCAAAAAAAAAAATAGCTTGGAACCAGCTACAAGCTACGGTATCTATAGATACAGGGTAGTCAAAAAGAAAATGATCTGGATTAATAAAAATATGTTCCCCCTTCAACAGAAATTAATTTTGGCACACCAATGAAGTATACATAACGAGCACGTTCTTCCAGTCAAGTGGAAAAAGAAGCATTAGGGCAATTCCACGGTAACGGAAGGACGTTTTCACTCATTAAACAAAATTTCAAATGTGTGTATCACAGACACTGTTCATAGTTACAGAAAACAAATGTCACAATTGTATTGCTATAATGCTTCTTTCATTTTCCACACTTTTGGGGGGGCATGAATGCCTCCCGTTTATGAATTATGAATATTAATGAGGTCGGTAACGGAAGGACGGTAAAACGGACAAGGGTTTTCCAACTTACTCGCGTTTTGCAAAAACTCTGTGAATTTTCTGGGGCAATTATATTTTAAAGGTAGGAAATGGAATCCCTGAAGCTTTATCTATACTATACCGCCTTTCATTTGACTTTAAGTGTTTCGGTTATATAATTACAACGTTTTAAGCAGATTATAATTTGGTAACGGAAGGACGGTAACGGAAGGACAAAAGGTTTACTCAATTATAGCATGAACAAAATGTGAATTTACACTAATTATACAAGTGAAACAAATTGCTTAAATGTGTAACTGAATGTGAAATCAACAATATGCAGACCTGGCATAAATAATTATACCCAAGAGACTATTGAGATAAAGATAGAAGCCTGCTAATTAATGATAACAAAAGAAAAACGAAAACAACCCAAAACACATAATTCAAGAACACAAGACTACTACAGAAATAGACTTCAAACCACTCACCTCAATCCTTAAAAGTTTAAATACACAATATTTGAACACTTGAGTATATTGGTTACATGTTCACCAACAACTTTTAATAATAATACCGGTAGGTTCAAAGGTTTACCTACATGTAAAGGGTGGGGTGGGGGGGGGGGGGGCGACCAGCCTACATGTACATTTAAGGTCAAAACATCTACCGGTAGAACTGATGGCTTCAGTTAGGTGTTGCTTTTAATTGAACTCTAAAATCAAAGTTTGAAATCAAATTACAATGATTTAGAGTAGTACATGTAACAATTAATTTATAAACATCCGAACTGAAGTTGTTAACTTGGGCATAATTTGTCAAAGACTGCACCTCACATGTCTTACACATGTAAATTGAATGAAAGTGCCCCAATTAGTACCGACACTTTCTGCCATCTCATTTTCTACTTAATTTGCTTCTGGAATGGCTTCACAGAATTTGTATCTTTCTCTATTGTCCAAGCATGCTGATGGCAGCAACTTTATGATTTAATTTTCTGCAACAACTCCATACATGTACAAGTACTGGTACATCGGCATATATGTACATGTACATTGTACATGTTGTACATGCCTGTGCCTTCAAATTGTAATAAACACCTTGCCCTGCTTATCCCGCTTTTGTGAAGGTGGGTCACATGAATGTCCTTTCAATGCTCATTATACATGCATGTATTTGCAGTGATTTTCATTTTTCAAACATGAGCGCAAATGTCGTAACATTTGATAAAAATACGATTTGTCTTTCTGTTATCCTTCCGCTACCAATTTGGTAACGGAAGGACGTGATTTAATTAATTGTAATTAAAAAATGAGAAGTACAGCAGTTTCAGTTATAATATCATATTGAAGGCCTACCTAAACTTGCTTTGCACAATAAGTTTCAATGCATTCATACTGCAAGTTTTAAAAATAAATTAAAAATATGTATTTTTTCGGTAACGGAAGGACATTTTCGAAGGCTGAAATATTAGAAGTCACTGAAGCGAAACAAATTGTGCAAAATGTTAAAAACAAGTTTTAGTCGGTTTTTCAAGACCAATACTTTCTCATGACAGAAACTGATGGCATTATTACATATTTTTGTGTGTCTATTGGTAGAATACTTTCATATCACTATTAATCACATTTTTAGGATTAAAACAGGATTATTACATAATCCTAGTTTTTGGTACCGAAATGTATAAAAAATTAAATTCCGACTTCAAATCTTGAAAATATAGACTTTTAGCTTTCATTTGATGCCAAATTTGTTTAAGTCACATGTATTTGAATTTTTTGGTGTCATGTCCACTTTGGTGTGGAATTGCCCATTACTGAAATTGATCCGTGCTGTCAGAAGTTATGCATGTTAGTATTAGAGAAACTATTTTTTATAGCTGTCCATGGAATGCCATTTTGAAGCTATTCGGCAGAGTGAGAACTAGAGATTACAAATACAAATGAGATTTCGATAATTGAGTACTGTGAACGTAATTGTGTGTGTGTATTTTTTTATTCTTTTTTTTTCTTCAAATATATTCAAACCAGCAAAATGCTGTTTGAATACTTGGTTGTTGATCAAATCTCTGACTATTCGGTAAATTAGGGACAGCCCTAAAAATAGACCAGTACTCTACGGATGAGCTGCAAATACATGTACAGGGACAGTTTGAAGAGCGAGCAGGAGACGCTGCTAATGCATGCTCCTCAATTCTCCATGAAATCGTCGAACCAAGCCCCAAATCGCAGCCCTCATTTCATGGTTGTTTCCTTGGCGTCGTGTCTACAGGTTAACCAATCAGTATTAAACCGGTCCCAAGTCAGAACAAACAAATGTCAGGAAGTCATCAATATCCCCTCCCAAACATTAATATCTCAAGTTAGAGAGAACGAGCGAGAGGGTTTTTAAATTTAACACTCGAACGTTCATGCCCTCGCGTCAGCCGAAGCGTGTAAGGCATTCATCCTTGGCTGGGGGGCTGGTGGGGGAGAACCAACAGCGAATGACTTATTGACCTAGACCAAAGCATTACGGAGCATGCCAGTGTTTGCACACTCTAGCACTGGCAACCTCACCACGATTCCACAAAAAAAAAAAAAATTGACTTGGCCAAATCATCAGGCATAAATTTCACATCCTTTGGCTGTTGACTCAGGGTGCATTTCTTCCCAATTTTGCACTGGGCCGAGGCTAAAATTAGCCACCGGGGCCCGGCGACGTTCAATTGACAATTATCGGGCTCCGCAGGAGGGCAAGGCGTACATTGTATACATGTGTGCTTGCGTGGATGCAGTGAGTGGTACACATAAAGAGGCAAAGGGGTAGGTGGAGCCATTTATAACTCCTTGAAGATGGAAGTACGCGCGAGGCGCGAGGGGCAAGTAATGAACAGACATTTAGTAAAAAAGGGAACAGTATTAAGTGAACGTCAAGTGTACTGGTGGGCGTCGGTTTGGACAATTGTGACAAGTTAATGGATGGAGGGGGACGTCCAAAAAGCAAAACGTTGAGCAAATAGTAGGAAATTAACCATTTTCAAGCCTAGGATCAAAGCCCCCTTATCTGAGCGTAGAATAATCCCTGCAAGAACTGAGCTCCGATGATCTCTGGGGCGTTTCACATTAATGGGCCAGAACTGCCCATCAGACGAAGATGCATGCTATTTACTTGGGGGGAAAATGCAACCATGCGTGCCTTCGGCTAAGTGCTGATGGGAAAACAAAGTGACCGCAAAACTCTTAAGCCTTCCTGGAAGACTTAGAACTGTCATGATGGATATCTTACGGGCCAACAACCGCACCATGTACACTGTGCAGTCACTAAGTTCCACTGTGACACATTTCACAGATATGGCATATTTTTACAGTAAAAAAGGTTGTTTTTCCCCCCTGGTTTCAGAGGGATAGCGTAGTGTCCTCTTTGTGTGCTTGATGGACCGCAAACCACATACACATTCGTGCAATGGGTTGACGTTGGTCGTACCGGGCACAGTAAATCTGCAATAATATTGCACCGCGTGAATATCCGAAATGTTTCGTTTTTTTGGTTTTATTTCAGGTTTCCACAAGACGGCTTAACTAACCCGACCCAACCCGAAAATAGCAAACGGAAAGCCAAAACCGACCCGACCCAACTGAAATGACGGAAAAACTGAACCAACCTGACCCGACGTCGGTTTCCGGTCGGTTTCGCGTCCGGATTGCACAACATTAGTCACACGTTTTGTAGATTTAATCTACACAATTAATTTTGCTCAACTGTACCAAATTCAGTTGGAGTTTGAAAAGTCCAATTCCTTTCAAAACCATACAAGTTAGGAACTCATGCAATTCTAATGCAATGTTTCCTGAAGATTTCAAAATCACTTCATCTACAACTAACAAACGCCTGCACTGTAGGCCTACTACACAAACTAACACTGCACAAACTAAAACAGACAACAAACGACGACCAAAAAAGTAATAATAATAATAAACATGTAATAAAGACCAAACATAATGCAACAGCTCCCAATTCCAAAATATTTTGGAAGCAGCCAAACAAACCGCAGGGGCTGCTGTCCCCTCTTTACCTTATTTTGCATTTGCGTCACCAGTAATCGCCGTCTATTTATATGATAGCGATCATTCTGTGGGAAGTGCTCGCCGCAAATGCACCGGGCGTCCAGGGAAGTTGTTTTGATTGACACTATATAAAACTACGACCTCCTGAGCCAGTACGGAGCCATGCCTTACCCTTCAAATTGTTTAACAGCCCCCCCCCCTTCCAATTTGCTCTGCTGCAAAACATATTGTACATTTTCATTTTGATTCTTTAAAAATTTTATTTTGGAATTCCCTGAAGCAGTTCTCCGTTGTTGGAAAGGATGCCTCTGTCTTCATTCACCGAAGGTGTTGTTTTTGTTTTCTGTGTTCTCAAATGCCTTAGAGACACACTGATTAAAGCTGTCAACACAAAAGAAAAGTGGCAAATTTAAAGGTACCGGTACAGTGGGCCATTTCCAGCTATGCAAAAAAGTACCTGACCAAATTATTGATAAATCTGTACTTGGTTTAAAGAGACATGTAGTAATGACACTAAACTCCCTGTGAAAATATTCCTTCTGGCATGCTGTCATTTTGAATAAAACAATAAAAGTTCTTTAAAGGTCATTTCCAAAGATGTGTCAAGTGACACATTTTTGGAAATTTCCGTGAATATCACGTTCAGTTGGTTTGTAATTGGGCGAATCCGTGAATGGGTGCACGCAAGCGTTGGCATAATGCACACGCTCGCGCGGTTGCTATTATTAGCGGGAATCGTCGGTTCAGCGTGTGACATCATGTAGCTAATGAGAATTATGTCCCGGATGCTGATTTCTGGATTGAGTCACGAGGGGGTGCAGCTCAAAATATGACTATGCAACTTCTGAATTGAAATCAAGATCCAGAATATTGTGTTTTCTCAAAATATACAGCATTCACAGAGCTAAAAACTTCATCGGATTAGTAGTTAGAAACCCGTCTTCAGATTTTGAGCACTTTTGTTGCTCCAAACAAACAAAAAATGCACAAATGACAAATGGTCCATTCTACCTTTAACTCAGTGGATGGCCCTTATAAGCTGTAGAGTAACCTGGTGTTAAGATATTTATCAGAGCTGAAGATGGACAAATATAGGACATACATTTTTACCACATAAATGTACCAGTGTCTGTGATTTTTTAAATGTTTATATTTTATTATAGAGCAAACACAGTAAAGTGAGTTTGATTTTACCTTTTGGATCCAAAAGGCAACTCTTTTCAACCAAATTAACAAATCCATACATGTAAGATGGTAAGAAAATGACGGCAAAACATATTTTTGATAGAAGGCCATCTCTTAGTTGGTCAAAATTCAGCACTACATGTACACATTCTATGACATTTTTTTGTGAAAATTAAAGTTCCTTTCACCGTGCTTTTCAAACAATTTTATTTTTTTTTTCTTAAAATACATTTCAACTTTATTTTAACTTTTTTACTTTATTTTAACTAATTTTTCAACTTTATATTTTATCATCAAAAACAAATTCCTTGGGGGAGGGGGGGACCTGCAAACCTCTGAAAATAAAGTGGGCACAAAAAAACAGAGCCAATAACTAAATGTTGGCCAATTTTTTTTTCAGTCGATGTCTTATTCAGAAGTGAATAACTTATTAAAAAAACAGAAATTTTGCTAATTAATTTATTATTCGGAAGGAAACTTCAAAAAGTGCACAGGAATGCCACTTTCAACAAATTTGGTGCATGAAATGGTGTCAAGGCTGTCAATCTGATGTCAAATCTTGATGGGAATTGTAATGGATATATATTTTTTTATACGTACGTTAATTTTAAAAACTATTTTCTTGGGGGAGGACTTGAAGGAGTTGAGTAAGAATACAAAAAACAGGGATGTTACATCCTGCAGTTTGCCACGCCCCGAACTGAAACCCCCCCCCCCCCCATGAGGCTAAAAATCTGACACGGACATATGTAATGATTGATGGTAATGAATTCAGCAATTTGATTGAATTGGCTGGTGGCTAGGATTACGCGTCCGGCGTGTCCACTCTCCGACGATGGGGAAAAAAAAAAAACAGCATCAGGGGAGGGGGATTTGAGGCAAAGTCACAAGCAGGTGAGATTACCACCTGCATGCGCTACGCTTGGACGTCACGTCCGGAAAACATAACAACCACATCATTACAAATTTTCGGCTCAGAAACAAAAACGTCAACCTCAATCACGTTGAGCTAGTTTTGTCAGACTCCAGTAAAAATTTTTTAACTTTTCCCTTTTTACAGTTACATTTCCTTATTTTTCTCTCTTTTAAAAAAAAGCTTTCTCCCCTTTCATAAAAATGGCACTGAGTGATTGCAGCCATCAAACAAATTGTAATATTGCAAGGACTCTAGTGACTCTAAAGTCACAAATTCTTTACAAATCAATCAAATTAAAGAAGATATTTTTGGTAGCTCTGAAGGAGTTACATATTTTTGTTAACTGACTAGATGTATTGCACGTGTGTACTTGTATGTGTGGCAGTTGAAGTGAGGAACAAAAGAATATTAAAAAAAATGCTGTACCTTTAACTAAAAACGCAAACTATGTTCAACATACGATAACTGACTTAAAAATAAGCTGTGAAATCATTTTTTAATGGTGTCACTCGAAAAAGGTAGAAAGATGTCAATGATTGATCCAATTTACCAGTCAATATCTTCCTTGTCCGGCAAGCCTGATTATTCTAGTACATGTAAAACAAATGAGCGAGCAAGGCACCATTTATACTGCCTCAACACGTCCGAGTTGACAGAGGCCAGGCAGTTTGCACACACACCTGCGAAAGGTGAGCGTTTTGCGGCTTTCAAATATGTGTTAAGTTGGACGTGTAAAGTTTGCTTTGTCGGATGGGAGTGAGCAACCTGTATATTTAACGTAGGAAGCGTAAATGCAGATGTACAACACGTACCATTAGTGTACACACGTCGGAATATTTTGCAATTAAGAAAACTTGTGTACACATGTACGCATTTCCATTAAAAGTATGTTGAAGTTCTTTAATATATGAATTAAAAAATCTAACTATTGGTATGTACCGTACCTTTACCCTTATGCTTCATGTGACTTCTGAAAGTCACTGTACTGAAATGTAAACCGTAATGGATTAAATTTTGACCTCAATTCCAATTGCATGCACCAAAAAAAAATTGATGCATTGTAACGTTAATGCATGATTTCCTCTCATTGAATGTATTTCAATTACTTTCAGACGATGTCGAAATTTATTCCAGTGTACCCAGTGTACAACATCCACGTACTTGTACATGTTCATCTCCGGGATGCTTGTAGCCCTTAATTATGTCTTCTGGCCCCAGAGGAGAAGAGGACTTTTAGAAAATAAGGCTTTAATTACAAGTCGGAATTGAAGCGGAGAATGGATTTCAGATGCGCTCGGCTACTCGTAATTCACTGTGCGTATGGCTGGCAATCAACGTTACGGTGAAGTCAGCTTGCAAAAAAAGATGGAAATCTGATCAAACAGACCGCAATACAATCAGAACGGATAACAATAAAGTGGAAGTCAAGTCCACAAGCCGCAAGATCTTTCATTTCTTATTGAGAAGTTATATTTAGCCTTCAATCCACATCTTCGTCCCTATTCTCTTCGTGAGCATTCTCTGAGAACAAATTTGAAACTCGCTGACATTTAAACAAACAAGGTTGTCGGGATGGATATGTATCATTGAAGCCCAAGAATCTGGTGCATTGCGTATACAATGAAGTAAATGTATACATCAGACTAGTCGCAATACGGTAAAATATATCACATCCTCTTTCTTAGTCACATTCAATTCAGTGTGAAGAAATAACCACCTCTTAATAAAAAAAAAGCAGGCCTTGGCTTCCACAAACAAGGAGCATTTGTACAGATCCACTTTGCGGACCTCAATTTGCCAATTCAGACATCTGCGGAAGGTCTTTCCCCGGCGACTGCGCCACACATCATTAGTCAATGACTACAAATTTACGCGGCGGACTCGGTAACATTTCTCACAGCTGTAGAGACACAATGTGACAATATCGCCGTCGGTCTGCGTCAAGCACCGCCGTGCTTCAGTGTGTGCTGGCATGCTGTGAGATCTGCGACAGTGCGACACCCCACCCCCCCCCTTCTTTCCATGCTTGCTGCACCGCCCGACCCACTCAGATGTGCAATATTAACAGCTCAGTCATAATATCAGCCGGGGGGTGAGGGGGGGGGGTGGTGGTTTCTCACTGAGCTGACTTCTCAGAAGTTAATCATGTGGATGTCCAGGCGTAATCATGAAATCATCGAAGCTTGTTGAGAACTAGCCATGGATCATGTGCTTGCCCTTCATAAATGTGTTTACCATCTTCATAACGGTGATTAACCGCCATAAATATCCTACCGGTAGCTATGAGCGACAACAAAAATATCAATCTCAACTGAGAAATCCCCACAGCTTCGTTAAGACACGATACACACGCGTATCATCACAATGGATACTCCGGTATGGGAATATTGTTCGGGGTTTTGAACATATGACATTTCACCCCTTGGCTACATGTAGTTGTAATCGCAGCATCAGTTTAATCACGGTACGGGGGCGTGGTTTGTGAAACCGCTGCACACGAAAGTAGTCTGTGCCTCTAAACATATGGGTACCGGTACACATAACGAGCAAGTAAAAGGCTGTTACATCATGTACCTGCATGTAAATGCAACTTTGGTCAAGAAATAACACAAGAAACGGTTTAAAATATTTCCCAACATATCATGGCAGACGAGTAAATTTTTGTGCCAAAAGCAAAAACTTGCTATCAATTTAAAAGTAACATTGTCCCAAGTGAAAGATTTTATTTATAAAGATAGATTTGACATTAAAGTAATCCAATCAGAAAGCTTTTTGTCTTAACACAGGATTAGACGCCAAATTTAAACCCTGCACTAAATATAAAAAAAAAAAAATCCTGATGGAAATACAGCCATCAACAGGCCTCTCAGTTCAGCAACATCACCCAGGAGATTGTTAACGGGACGGAACAGCGAGGTCACTCTTGGCTTCATCCACGCCAAAGAAGACAAAATAAAGAGAACGAGGGGGAAAAAAAACAGATGAGGTACACAGCCTCCAATAAGATGTAAAGACCGAGGCAAAGTATCTCAAGGGACGCAGCCAACGAAGAAAAAAACAGCCATGTTAGTTAGGAGAATTGGATACATATCTTCATCAGCGCTGGAAAAGACGCAAGGAAAAAATGGGGAAGGAGGCTTGGGAGAATAGGGGGGGAAAGAGTAAAAAAAAAAGGCATGTCAGATGCGAAAGCCATCAGCAAATTACTAGGGCAGGCGAGCTGGGGTCAGAATGAAGGCTGTGTGTACGTGAACGCAGGTGACTGCAGACATGGCACGCAATGCGAATTACGCTCGACCGCCCCTAAGCAGACTCCCAGGAAAGCAGTTTGTACGCATGCACGCAACAAATTCCATATTTCTGTATATTTCCACTTCTACTTCGTCTTTCTTTCCTTTTGATCCGTTTGCCAACTGGTTGGGAGTTTAGTGACGAATGCCAATGCAATGATGATCATCAATACTGAACATTTTGAACTTTCGACATTTCAAAAATGAATGTATGAAATTTATGAAAACAGTTTGTGGTGCATAAAATGTACATGAAATTGTGTTTTTTTAATCAATTTTTTGTTTGTTTTGTTTGTTTGTGGGGATTCAAGGATGAATGTAAATGTAATGATGATTGTGATTGCAGTGTCACTGTGAACTTGTGACATTTAATTAAAAAGTAATCTACAAATTTTTAAATACATAAAACGCGAGAAGGGAACAGATAGCTCTTGATGCTATTGATAATGTTGATGTCATACATGTTTGTGAAGTCTGATGCTGCCAAATTTATTTCCAAAAAATACTGATTTTTTTTCTAAACTTGATCTACTGGTTTACATCTGCATGCTCATTGTGTTACGAAAAAGCAATCAGTGGTGCACCCAGGATTTGGTTTGGGGAGGGGCTCACAAATTGTTTTTTCACATTTTTTAGAAGTTAATTTTTGTCAAAAAATTTGGTGCAAATTTTTTTTTGGACCGCAGAAAAAAATTGTTTTTTTGGGGGGGGGGAAGACGTACTTATTTTATATAATCCCATATATTCCATCTCACTGGCACAACATTCAAATGAAAGGTATTGTTTCCCCTTTAATTTGATACAACATTGAGGTTGTGATGCTTGCAATTTTTAAGATTTCACACACTAAATCTTCTATTTTTCAACAATAACCACATTCTCAAGGAATTGCCCTACTGCTTTTTTGCCACGTCTAATTACCGATGCAAACTAGGAGCTACATCAAAACTGCTTCTGAAATTCGAAACATAATTCTTCTATTTTAATGGCAGCTTGAAATAAAATACTACTGAACAAAGAAGAACAAAATTTGTTTGCGTTCTCTAGCTGTTTTTTCTTGTCCAGCATGAATATTTACCGGATGGATGCCAACTTTCTGGCACCTGTTGCCTTCTGGAAACAAGTTTTTCTACCCCTATGGCCTAATTGACGCCTACTGGGTTTGGACTATTCAGGACTGTACTCGTTATCCAAATAGGCAGTCCCACAACTTGGCACGTTTTTTTTTTTTCCAGCCGAAAGAGACAACGGCACAATTTTGGGCCAGACAGACATACAAAAACGCATGATGAAATGCGAGTGACTTTACGAATCTTAGCACGGCGGAATGAACACATCCTCAGGCTAGCCAAATAAAAAAAAAGGAAAATTCATTTCATCTGCTGTATGATATTTTCATAGGCAGTCGCGCTGTAACAGCAATACAGCCCTGAGTGACGTGGCAATGTACATGTATGCACAGGGTACATACATGCACATGTGCATGTACCGTATGAAGGAATTTTCCATCCATCCAAAATGGCAGAACATCTTCCTGTCTGCACTAACTTCAAAACCTTTCCACAAATTATCTTAATTTCTGCAAGGGTGCTTAAGAATGTTATTGTCTAATGACATTTTCTGTGAAAATTTCTTGTATTTTGCAAAAATTTATATTTTGCAAAAAAATTCCAAGAAGTTCCCCAAATTACGGCACGCCAGTATAAAAAAAAAAATTATGAACACAAATGTCTGACATTATGCTCATTTTGCTCCAATACATCAATTTCCCCCCTTTTTTGTTCTATCATTTTCCTTGATTTTCAATTTACTGACACACTTCATTGATTAACTCAGCGGTCCCCATTTCCGGAAAAAGTCAAATTCAGGTTAAGGTTTCCTCTTATTTGGAGCTGTCGGCCGTTGGCGCGGGGCACCCTGGCACCCTGGATAAAAGAGGTCTAGCTGATGACAAGACACTTGATCTGACATGCAAGAACGTGACCAAACTAAAGATGGGACAATTTGCCGCCCATTGCTCACGCTTTACCAGAAGGTGATGTGCTCTTTGAAGCGCTAATTTGCACCTTTTTTTTTCCAAGGAAACTTCAACCATGCTGTAAATGGGTACGTGTGAGCACACCTGAATTCACAAATTCAGGTGACGCTCTCTGATGTCCCACGTCTGGTGTGATTAGCGTGACCGTGGTAATGTCTGATGCCAAAAATACCATGGCGACGATGAGGAAGCAGATGGGTAAATTATAACATCACCTTGTTTCTGGATCAAAACACAAGAAAAATTCCATTATCACAGCAGTGAATAGTACTTTTACCAAAAAATAAAAAAAATATAAAAATATAACTTTCGTAGGGACATGTAAACTTCCGTCCATAACCTTGGATACAAGTTTCTGTTTATACCCCCATATTGCGTTTATTTATTAGGATAAGGCCAATCAATTCGGCACCCTTGACAAACTGGTACTGGACTCTTTGCAGGGGCAGGACACTGTGTGATCACTCATGGGTACCAGTGTGCTTGCACGCACAGAGTGCTTGCGTGCATAGTGGCTCGCGCAAGTATGTTGTCAAGTAGGAATGACCCTCCCCCCAAACAAAAATAAAGGGAAGAAAAAGAAGGGAAGAAAGGAGGGAGAATAAAGGAGGGGCATAGCCATGCATCTACATGTATGCGCTGAATGCACTCTGCACATGGCCCGCTTACGCGTGGCACTCTATATGCGGACGTGGTTAAAACCATCAACACAGCCACCTGGCCGCAGAATTTCTCGCAGGGTACTTATTTCATCTGAACAAGCACAAACATAGAGAACGACAAGTGACAACTGGCCTTAGGGGCAGCCACCCCCCCCCCCCTCACACCATCCGCCATTGTACATGTATCTGGTTGTGGGCACAAGACAGAAATGGCATTAAAGTGTCTGTCACTTTTTAATTTTTTTTACTTCTTATCAATTTATTAGGCCTAATGCTTAATTTCCACAACTTACTTGTATGTCCAATAACATAAAAACTGAGGGAATCATTAACAGGATTTCTTTTGCTCCAAGCATTTCATGTAGGCCTACCTAATGTTTCCTCTCAAGAACATGTAGTGCACATACATTGTACAATACAAGACATGTACCGTACATGCACATGAATGATATACAATTTTTTTGTTCCCAGTAAACGTTGTCCATGCGCGACTCCTTTTGACACACAACCAATGGTAACCGATCATCTCATTTGAATTTCCAGGAAACACATGTCCAGGGGTTTGGGATTTGATTTCCCGTCCGTATTGGCAAATCCGTGCTCTGCCGGACCCTGGATATAGAACGGTGGTCAAACAACACGAAACCTGATCGGCGCGGTACACGTGACGATTTTGTACCGCAAGTGCAGTGACGCCTCAACTTTGCCGCACTGTCACGTCTTCGCTGCGCATATTGGAGTGTGCAATCTGGTTAAGGGGGAAAGAGGATCTCCCACAACCTTTTACCCAGGGAAAGGTTGTATTAAGTGCGTGTACCCCGGGAAAGGGCTAACCAACAGCTCAATTCATACTTTGTGTAAATTTGAAAGCTAAGAGATTTGGTTGAGGTGATCATGAATATCACAACAATTAACAAAAAAGGATGAAATAACATCTTGGCATACTGTGTGTATTCTGTCGTTAGAGTCAAGAAGTTTTTACTTTTCATCGTTTCTGGTATTTCTATGATGTTTTTGTTGTTTCGTAAGTTGCGTGGACATGACTATTAAATGTCTGTACCTGCACATGTAGCGTACATATTTAATTATTTTGTCAGCTTTTGTAAAGCGCTCCGATCTTTGTGGGGCACTATAAAAATGCATATATATGTATGTACCGGTATACAACATATATTTAATCTCGAACAACCAAACGGTATGTGAAAGTAGGCCAGACTAGCTGATTAAAAACTATTTTTCACTTTTACAACTTCCTGGTTTGCGAGTGCTTATTAAACCGGACATCATCAGGTTGTTCAAACTTGCCTTAATTTAAAATACCGGTAATTTGACTGGTAGGCTCAACAAACTGTCGCATATGATAAGCAGAGACTCCGTAAACATGTACATCTACCGGCATTCTGATGGACACGGTACAAATTATTGTAATGGCCTTGTGAATGTTAATGCTCAGTTTTTCCCTTACCAAAGTAGAACAAAAATTTACACCAGTTTTTAACCAGTTCGCGCCGGAGACAGTGATGCACTGGCTGATTTTTTGCACAGGCACGGCTGACGGGTTAAGACGTCAAGATTGCCTCGACTCGCCTCCGGGTGGCGTCTAAACGCCCTAATCCCTCGTGCCTTATGTAAACACACACAAAGTCCATGTAGTCTGTGGCAGCAGACCGTGTGTTGACTGTTGGGCTTTTGTGCACCGAACTATTATTATGCAATTTACGCTCCAGTGCACACCTCAGAGTATTGAAACGTGAGGTTTCGGCAAGAAAAATTGTACAAATACGGTACTGTTGACTTCACTCTTGCAAATCAGTTTTTTTGGCGTTTGGGTATATCAATTGAAAATTTCGACATTTTTATGGCAAAAATACACCCAGCGCCTGGTTTCACTAAAGGCAAAACTATTATTTTATGTAAAATTTTCACTATTCCGGTGCAAAATTCAGCAGAGGAGTATTTTCTTCTTGTGTTTCATACATGTACCTGCACATGTACATTTGCAGTTCCACGTTACATTCAGCTGAAATGATCACACGATCACCTTGCTCAGAATGACTTTAATTTCAAAGAAAGGCGAAATAAGGAAAAAGAAAAAAATCATTGCCGAATCTTGTCTTCTGGACTCTTTTCTCCACCCTGATGACGTGTGTTGGTTCTCAATTGATCTGTTTCTCAGGCCTAGTTTCCTGTGTCTCCTATGCAAACAGTGCACCTCCACATTATATACACACAACGCCTGGGCCAAGGTCTGATTTCAGTCAGTTCTGGAGACCGAACTATTCTATTTTTAGGGATGTGTCTGTGCCCGTTTTGGTAGATGGGGTGTTGGCTTGGGATGACCGCCCCCGCATGAATTTTCTTTTTTTCCTCCACATGGCAGGCTAATTCTGTCATTCGAAACCACTTCCTTTCATACCGTATTTGACCTGGGGAAAAACTATGACGCACTATAAACGGGCGGGTTTGTTTCGTTGCCAATTTCAATGAGGCAACTTGAATGTAATAAAACAAACCCACATTAGGTTTTCTTTTTGGGGGGGGTGGCTTTTTTTTGGAGGGTCTTTTCCTTTGTGCATAAAAAAATGGCAAAAAACCTAGCACTCGACTAAAAACAAAGTTTGGACATCATTTTTCTGTGCAAAGTAAAGGTTTTCCACTGTTCAAAAGAGTTACATGTGTATGACAGGAGCAAATTCTGTCACAAGTAAAGGCAGAGGTACATGTACATGTGCAAATAACAGAGCCTACTCAGCCTAGTGTTAGTGTACATAAGACTTGATTGAAGCTATTCCCCTAATATTGTCGGTCCCCGACAGGCGTGTAGACGTTGCTGTCAACAAGATGAACCAAATTACTCCGGCAGCACCACCCAAGAAATTCTGATCATACCTCGCACGCGTACATTGCATGTAGCTGGAATACAGCGTGCGTGAGTTATGCTCGGGAGTTCCTGGGTAGAGCTGTCAAAGTTCCCAAGACTAGACTCGTTTCATCTCGTTGATAGTGACCTCTTTCGCATTTGTCAAAGACTGGCTGCATTATACAGGGAAATAAAATCTAAATCCAGTCTTGGACAGAGACTAAACGAACCGCATAAGGATAAGGTACAACGTACATGTAAAGTGCACATGTACAGGTATACCGGTACATGTACCATATAAACTGTCATATACCGGGGGTATTTGTCACTTTCCTCAGAGAATTAGAAACCATGCACCATTACATGTACCGGTACTTGCTACATACCAGTACATGTTTTGTGTGCTTGGATACTGTAATTTCATTGGATCGAGAACAGCCACATGTCCAGTCTGTAAAAACGCTTGTATACACAATGGTAAAACCTCATATACACGCGTTGCACGCGTGTAGAACCTGCATGCGCGCTTCGGACTGACAACTGCATGCAATGCGCAACTGCTCAGTCAGTCTCATGTCCAGCAGGAAAGCCTGCAGTTATCAAGGGTTACACCGCACTGATTCAATTTATACCCTATCTTGCATAGTTGGATGCTTCGCCTCCAGTGCTATGCTCCCCTCAGGTGCTATGCTCCCCTTCAGGTGTTAAAAACAGCATACATTCCACATCAAAGCAGTCAACAATTGTATAGTTCCTGTAAAGATGTATAATGTGCAAAAAAAGCCATCGTCCTCTCTTCCTGATCAGAAAAAAAATCTAATCCACTTAGCAGACAAAAGGCACCTGCCACCAGCCAGCCAGACTGTTGGGCCTCTAAATACAAATGGTAAGTCCCTGAAGCTAATTGGGACAATTAGTGAACAGGATTACCACTGAGTACAATTGGATGGGGGAAGGATTACTGCACTTTGAATAACAGTCAACAGTGAGGACAATTAACAGACCTATGCTTTGGTGTTCAATATGTGTGTGCCTCTAACAGGGAAGTGAGTCAAATTTGAAGTTTGGTTTGAGATGTTTGGGTTTTACACCTTCCTGCTTCAGTTGGGCGTTTCTTGAATTGTCTCGTTTCAATGGCTGTCTATCTTCCTGTCTTTCTGCCTTAAAGTTTCACAAATTATAACAATCACTGTTGTCAATTTGTCAATTGAACATCAATGCTGGACTGGGAATTCAATTAAATTTGCACACAAAGCATCCATTTAAAACTTAATTTGCATACACATTACTGCCTTCTTGACAAATATATAAGAGTCTGATGCACTATGAAGAGCTGGCCAATCAACAGCCACGATAGACCACAAACAAACGTTGCAATGTTACAAGTACGTGTTCACAAAATGGAAGTGTTTTGAAGAAAAAAAATTAAATGCTCAATTTTGAGAAATTGTTAAGGTTGAACTTGATTACAGAAAAGACTTTGTTAAAAAAAAAAAATGAACACAATCATGTACATGATGTACACCTACTTTGTAACAAAAGTAGGAAGTATAATACGTTACAAATGTAATACAAAATTGTAAACCTGTATATTGTAGGTAAACATGAATCATTGGACGGATAAATTAAAGTCTGAACTTTGAATTACCGGTAGCATCCGGAGCTTCTCGGCACATTCAGACGAACCCAACTCACGTACGCACTCTTCATTGTAAATTCTCAGCGCGTGTTATTTTTTCCGCCCAAGTGGCGTATTTCGCACATCCACGCTACCCTTACACAGCGTAATTGTTGCAAAATGCCCATACGGAGAAACACGAGATGTGATTACTGCAAGACCAAAATCAATGAATTAGGCCTATTTCCCCCCTTGTTTCGCCACTTCTCCGTGTTACTTGTTGGAGAGAGGGGAAAACAGGCCCGGGAAACGGAGGAGAATTACGTGCAGAGTTGTGAACAACGGACTGAAAAAAATTTCTAACGGAACTTGGAGATCTTTTTTTTGGCAAAAACATATGTTGTACAAATAGTCTGCAGCTTTCATTGTCACTACAGAAAAGCATCATGCACTTTGTATTCTACTTTTATCCAAATAATCTTCAATTTGACTAATTTTCGGGGGAATAAGCAATTAAAAAACAACAAGCCATATATTTCAGATGAGGTTAAACAAGCATGCAACGTATTTCAAAATTGCACATGTACAGTATACATGTAAGTACCCCATTTATGTGTAAAAATTATAAAATGAAAACAACAAGGTTAAATAGCAGTTTTGCATTTTAACCAATATTTTGATCTTTGGCAAATTGTTACATGTTGACTGTATACTGACTGCCTGTAGTTGCCAGTTTTTCCAGGCAAAATTTTACTTTTCTAAAGCATGACTTTTGCATACAACAACATGTAAAATCCAAATATGGGTCACAGCATTCCTTTAATCAGTCTCAAAACACGTAGGCATAATCCCATGTGAAAGCTGGCCATCTAGATACGGACGGGCCCCTTGAGCTATTTGCATAATTCACCAAAGGAAAAATATCAGCCCATGCGGCGTAATTGATACTGTTTTGGAATTGCCAGGCGGGTTCTCTGTGCGGATTCCCTCGGCCCAAGTCCTCACGAAGAGAGAGCGCATTGTTAAGCCGTGTAGATTTTTAAAACCTCTCGCTATCACAACAACAGCGCTCAGGCTTCAAAGATTCAAGACCTTCGCTCAAATTCACAACATAAGAGTGACATTTCCATCAAGCCCACTAGACTCACGGCCACTGATATCTCATTTCGTTGATTCCTGGATCTCGGATTCTTCCCCCATCCCCCCCCCCCTCAGATTTTGTTTGTTCCCTCTTTGCGTTACGAGCGATCTGATTTCGGTTCTTGACCTCTGACCCGTATGCAAATGCCCTCCTTGAATACGGTGACATTTCTCACGCATCTGTGGCAGGTGGCCGCTGCGAGGTTATGGAACCTCGGCCTAATGAATTCTTTCCGGCGCGAAGTTGGGGCACCGCACTGCTGTGTCGTCGTGGCCACACACAAAAAACCAACATATCCCGAGACATGTCACTGTCCGAGGCATTCTATAGTGGCCGGGTGTTGGATGTACATTATACGTGTACGTACACACCAGGGGGGCCCACGGGCAAGCAGTAACCTTTTGTAGAGAACCACTTGGTCTCAACGGAGTCTTAATGTGTGTCGGGTTCATCGGGCAGACCTGCAGTTGTGACATTGTTTCATAAATGTGGCCAATCAGTTTCCTTATAACATAAGATCTTTGTTATAAATTCACTTTTAGCCAGCCAATCAAGGTTCAGACACAAAAAATATACTTGTAGAAAAATACAAAAAACACCATTAAAAAAAAGTTGTCTTACACGTAAAACCACCATCAAATGGCTTGTTAAATAAAACAAAACAAACAACAAAAAAAAAAAAAAACCAAGTTTTTAAATTAAATAATTAAATTACTGTTGTAAATGACAGTCTCAAGCATTGTAAAAATTATGGCACCTGGTGTGAAGTCATTTTCAAAAAAATTATTTTGTAAACATTTCCAACATTTCAGTGGTCGACAGACGTTGAAAAAAAACTACTTTTCATAACTACTTTTCAAATTTACCATTTTACCATTTCAGTCCAAATTTTGTTTGGTTACATGTTTTGAACTCATGAGGTGCCAGCCAGCTAGGTTCCCTCCTCCCCTTGCCTTACAATTTTCCATCATCTATAAATTTTATCTTTTTGGAGTTTGGGAACCAGACTACTTGAACATTTTGTTTTTTTTTTTTTTCTTTTTCCAACTTTTTCAAACTAAAACTTCAAAATGTCAGTGTAACAATATTTGATCTATTATACTAACCTCTCAAATAGTTCATTTCTGAAAATTACAGCAAAAGCCAATGATGTACATTCCCTTTAATTAATGTACATGGTAATGTATATTTTGTACCAACTCATCTCAGTTAATGTGAAGTTTTCAGCAATATGTACAGTGATCTACATGTATGTATGGCTCGACTTAATATTTTTCACCATCGAAAAATTTGACGGTCAGACAATTGCAGCAACTTTGAAACCTATGAAAGACACCAAAAAACACTGTTGCTTCAGTATAAAATGCAAATTGTATAATCTTTTTCTGCACAAACCTTTTCCAAGAATACCTCAATCGTGCAGTCGAACCCTGACATTTAGTAATTTGCTTTGGATCAATTGCGAAAAACACTTTTCGATTTTATAAAAAATCTTCTCATATTTTTTATATTTTTTTGATTTAAAGGGCCATCTGGGGCAGGTGCATGTTTGTGTTCAGCCATCTTGCCTCCAGTGATGGACTCTTCCATGTCCAAATGTCACAGGGGCAGTGGGGAATTTGAGGGGCAAGATTGGTACTCTTATTCAGTGAAATACACGGAGTGATGCATTTTATTTCTTAAACTATCTTCTTCTTTTTTTTGCCTTCACCTACAATGATGGCTACATCCATGAATTTTCCATGACTTTTCCATGACTTTCCATGAATTAGCTTTAAATTCCAAGATTTTCCAGGATTTTTCCATGAATGTAGGAACCATGAAAGTTTGTTTGACAGTTTCTGCAAACTGGAGGATTTTGGAAGATTCAAAACAAAACAAAATTGTCATTGCCAGGGGGTTGTTGTTAATTCTTAAATGTCAAATCGTTCATTTAATCGTATTCAAATTTCAACAAATTTTCCAGAATTTTGAGAATGGTCAATCTGTCTCTCAATGTGTACAGTCAAGGAATCAACATTGCAAAGCAACATCACTGAATATGCAAGAATTAAAGGCAACCATCCGAAGCCAACTCAATACACATTAATTATGAATAGGTAATTGATGTATTACGATCTAGCAAATTGAGTTATGAACGACGCAGGAAAGAAAGATGGACAATGCTTGTAGCATGTTGTGGCATTTTGTTAATTGACAAAATAAAATGCTGGCTACTTGGGGCCACACAAAAGGGGACCATGTTTTTTTATGTTTATCATGAAAGTAAAGGCTAACATTGGCTAAAGGCAAACATGCAAATGTTCATGTTATCAGCAGCCTTCCTGCATCAAAATACTAACACACAGATGAAAATTGTATGCATGACGCCTCTTTTGGTTACAAAAAATTGTAAGGAAAATCAATTGTGTGCTTGTATACATGTGTACATGTACTCGTATAATATACTGTATTTTAATAATAGGCCTACATTACGCATCTGCACGATGTAGTACATGTACCAGTACACGTAGACACGTAAGAACATATTTACTTTTGTACTTCATTCATGTTTAAAGGTACATACATGTGGATCATTTGCATTTTGTGCTTTTTTTTCTCCATTTGATGCGACAAAATTGAAGAGGGTGCTTATCAACTGTACTGATTTGTTACAGTTTCAGCTCAGTAGATACTAAAATTTTATAAATACATTTTGAGAAAACAGAGAAAACATGTGTCATGCACAATTTCTGGGGTCTTGCAACTGGACTCCGTTGCTAAGGCAAGTAAATAAAACACTGTGCCTACAGGCACACCTTCTTAAACCACCACCAATGCAGGGGCGGATCCAGGAATTTTTGCAGTGCGGGGGGGGGGGGGGGGGGCAGGTTCCTAAAAAAAAATTACGTCCGATTGTTGCGGATAGGCGGACATACCAGTTCATACTCGGAAGGTAATTATTATACTATAAATATTATAATTTTTTTCGGTGTCAGAGCTGGGGGGGGGGGGGGCATTTCCGACCCCCAAAACGCCCCCTCTGGATCCGCGTCTGATTGTTTTGTTCGGAATGACACCATTTCAGACAGTACTGTTTCAGACAGAATAATTTCCCAGGGTATTTGGTAGCAATCCTATCTTCACTTTGAGCAAGGACTTTCGGAAGGTACCTGTATGTTTATTGGTACATGTACCGGAACATAATGCAAATGTTCCCACTACCAGTAAGTCTTAAAATGTCCCAACGTACATATTTTGGTACATGTGCAATCATGAAACACTCATGTCAAGCGTAGCAATGGGGAACAAGTACCAGTATATGTACATGAGCATATTTTTTATGTAATGCATGACTGAATGTATCCTATCCTGCCACGTCTGTCAAACGAAAACAACATTGCTGCTGGCAATCTACCTTGTACTGGTAATTGCGCTCCAACATATTGGGCAGCAGTGGTGCAGAAACATTTCCATGTGGGACCCCCGACCATCCGGAGCTGGAACCCATGGCCCAACATTCAACTCTTAAGATTGTTCCACAAATTGGATAATTGGAATGAGTCACCGTCTTGTTCTTGCCCTTTCATTACCATTTTTTTTTTTTTTTTTTTGGCCCCGAGCTCAGGGTTAGACATTCCAGGTAAAGGCACAATGCCATACATCCATCAGATCTTGATCGGATTTCAAGAAAAGAAAACGGGGTTAATTGGGTCCCGCCGCATGCGGCAAATTTCAAATTACGGGGCAATAATCCGGTCCGTCTGTCTAGAGGTTTGACATTAATGTGCCGAAGGTTCTAGGAATTGGACGTGGTCGATACAATGTGAAATCTTTTTGTATTTTGTGAGATGTACAGTACATGTGTATTATGCATGTGAGCTTGTGTGTGAATGCTGACATTTTTTATAATTTACCATCTTCATGTAGTTCCTGTAATCGTGTACAAAATAATTAATTTTGTCTGCACCAAAATAATTTTGTTCAAGATTCAGCCTTGGACATTTATTGGACTAAAGTAGCTCTTCCTTGGTTACAGTTTGTTAGAAGGCGCACTTGGCAACGTTTTGACACCCGCGCCTAGCAACCTTCCCCTAGCAATAAAACGCAGGAAATGTTGTCACTGACAGATAATATTAAATCAACGAGATTTAGGCCTTGTTGACCTTAAAGATCACTGGGGAACTGATGAGCACTCCGGGGTTTTTTATCAGATGATAAAAGGAGCAAATCTACATTCAGTTCATAAATGAAGTGAAAAAGTGTCAGCACCACTTATAGCAAAAGACAGATTAATTTGGTTAAATTTTAAAAACTATTTTTCATTTCATTTTGGAAAGAAAATATTCAACAAACTTTCATTTTTGTAGATTGTAGGCCCACATGTACATGTATGTGAGCATTGATCATCGGAGTGCTAAATTCTCTTAATAAAAATCCAAACAATCTCATAAAATTACATTTAATTTGGAGTATTAAATAAAATCCCCAAAATTTGTGTATTGACTCTAGTTTTCGGTTCCTTGTCATATGAAACCTTTAAACTCACCGTGTAAATGGGTCATACGGCCAGTACCACACAATATACATATATACCGGTGTCCTCTATTTTTTTCAAGGGAGGACATTTTTGTGTACAACTTCTGGCAATGTTTGCATAATATGGATCAAATCTATCTAAACATTGGATAAAATGTCAACAGCAGGGAGACCAAAGGACGCCAGTCTACAGAATATTGCAGTGAAAATGCGGCAGAGTCAATACCATCAAAACACTCAATTTACATGTATGCCCATTATTCTACCCCAAAAAATATATTAACACCGGTTTATCTTGAAAAATTAAAATTATTTCAGTTCCAGATGGCGAAGACTCAAACACTGTTACAAAAAGTTTGAAGATTATACCCTATATATGATCATTTCCTTTTCATGCATTTCGTTCATTTCCAATAATAACACCACTCAAAATTCAAAGACTAATGTTCAAAGCCCAACCTGTTGAAGTTTCAGCTCAGTGGATAACACTTTTTGAGAAAAAAAGTGAAAAACAATGCACAACCTTTCGACCATGAAACACGTCAATAGCATTAAAAAAAAATCAGTCACTTGACTGATCATTGGAAATCCCCTACATTTCTTGATTTCTTCCAAATGACAGTGAGCCAGATGGATTTCACGGGGTAGTTATCACGAGTGTGATCTTTCATCCAAGTAAGCTGTTTTTATATTAATTTGGTAGGTTACTTTTGGGATAAATGATCCTACATGCCTTTAAAAGGGGTTGGGCAATTCCACAGTGACTGACATTTCATTTTACAACCCGTAGGCAATTAATTCTGATCCAGACACAAAAGCAGTCTTCTGGCGTAAAATATGAACTCTTTTCTCTTCCTTACAAACAAAAAACAAACTCACAATTAAAGTTAAAACTTGCATTTTGTGTGTAAAAACAAGGTACCAAAATGACTACCTAAAATCCTAAAATCCATAATACCAAAATATCAGGTTTTTATGTAAAAAAAAATACACTTAACTTTCACAAGCCAATTTAATGTAGGGCGGCCATTTAGCAGACTGATCTACCACAAATCCCCAATGAGGAATTCCCATAATGAGGAATTCCTATAAATCTGTATTTTCTATGTGGTTTTCACAAATAAAAAGTGGGGCAGCCCTGACTGCAGTGGCCACTATTGAGTTCCAAATGTTACTAAAGTCCGACTGTAAAATCGCTCTACATCTGGGGCAATTCTCAAAATTTAGGGTGTGAGGTGTCGCACAGGGGTGGATGTTTTCCAAAATGATTTACTACAAGTAAATTTAAATGTCAAAGCTTCAATTCCATTCACAATCTAATATTTTGGCTATTACCATGCATGATAGTTTGGGTTGAAAGCCAAGGCTAAAGTATAACATTTCCATTACAAATTTAAAGGTAAAATACAACAGATTTGCTTTTGCTGTAATTTTCAGAAATGAACGGATTTGGGGGTTTAGTTTTTTTTATTGTAACACTGACCTGTTCAAAGTTTTCTGTTCGTAGATGCTGGAAAAACCAAGATAACAAAATCAAAATGCTGTTCTTGTAGTCTGGTCCCTTGACCCTACTTCAGATGAAACAGAGCAGTTTAAAGACGTCAGGGAATTGTCAGGTCAGTGAACCAGACTAGCTGCTTTGCACCCACTCACAGATATATGTAACTGATTGCAAACAAATGTAGACTAACTGAATTTGGTAAATTGGGGACACTGTATGAAAAAAAGTCAGGTTTTTTTTCAAACTATGGTCGGCCAACCATCCTTGGAAATTGATACAAAAATTCCACTTTTCTTGAAAATGACAGCATACCAGATGCCAAAATTTCACAGGATGCTTAAAGGGAATGTACAACATTTGCTCTTGCTGCAATTTTAAGCAATAAATGGATAAATTTGGAAGATTAGTACCGGTATGTTATAGAAAATATTGTTAAACTGACTTGTTTCACGTTTTGGGCTTGTAGATGCTGGAAAAACCAAGAACACCTGTCATGTTCATGTAGTCTGGCTCCCTGACCCCACTTAAGATGAAACAGAACAATCAATACACTTTGGGGATTTGTAAGGTCAGAGAATCAGTCTAGCAGGCTTGTACCCCTTCACAGGTGTGTAATCAATAGCAAAGAAATGTCAGAATAACTAAATATGAAAAATCAGGAAAGGTTTTTGAAAATAGCCAGTTTTCTCCAACGCTGGTCGGCCGACCAGCACTGGAAAAAATACACTTTTTCTTGCAAATGTCAGCACACCAGGAGCCACAATTTCAAAGGATGCTTTAGACCATCAGTCCCTAACAATTCAGTAAGGTATTTCGTGATAATTTGATCATTTCGTTTTTTGATGTTTGCAAATGATGTGTCTTCATGATGTGTCTTCCCTTTAAGACTATTATTTACTTAAAGTCAAGTAGGGTATTTCATAATAATTTGGTAGTTTTGTTTCTTTGATGTTTGCAAATTTATGTTGTATTACCTTTAAGCACGTGCATTACATTAAGTATGTTACCCCACCCCACCCAAAATTTGAAGAGCTACATACACAGTATACATGTAAACTCACACACAAAATGCACAACATGTTCCCTATCATTGTCACAGAACACAGAATTTGATTTATGAAAGATGAAAATGCCCTCGTGTTTGGTCAGGAATCATGTGTGTGCACAAGACAATTACCAAATAAAACGCACGGCAAATAGTCAAAGTATTGACATCACGCACAGCATTTGAGCACACGTGCCCGGGCAAGCATATTACACGCACCGTCGCCCTACGCCTCTCACCTAATAGCGGTGAATTAACTGCTAGCAAAAGATCCAGGCGACACATTAGCCCAAACCGTAATGGCCGTTTCACAACTTAAGATTTTTTCCTTCTATCAAAAGGAGGGAGGAAAAAACCTAGACGTCTAATTGGACATCCACATAGGCATTTAAGGTTTTAATCACCATCACGTTTACCATGGTAACCGCATCGTCTCTTTGAGGAGCGGAAGAGTCCCCATTGTTTACTGAAAGGAGACGAGACTTCAGTTAAACCAACAAATAAAGGCCGTTTTCGTTACTCATTGATGGGTAAAATACACACACATGGGCTTTGGTGATGACTTGCGGAACACATGTGACACTCCGACGTCAAATAAGAAAAAAAATAATGGCCGCTCGTAATACCAGCATCGATTTAGTGCTTGACAAAAATTAAATATCAGATTGACCAAAGAAATTGATGAGCGAGATTTGACCCTTTGGAATACTGGCCGGCACCCTATTACAAAACTGAGTTATCGTTGCTTGCGAACTCCGATTTCGTCTAAAGGGGCCCAGCTCAAAACGCCAAAATTGAGAAATGTCTGTCTGGAAAAACAACTACATGTACACATGGTAGGTGTACACATGGTGCACGTACAATGTACACAGTAAATTCTGGGCTATCCAGCCATATTGTTGGCAGTCTCCCAATCAGTCAATGTCTTTGCTCGAGGGGCGCTAGTAGTCACAAGCCATAAATTGAGAAACTGTCTGCCGAGAAACAGACCAAACCACTCTCTACACTGTGTGACAAACTACCCCTCTTCGTTTATCGGTTACGAGGCAAGAAGTGAGAAGGCGCTCAATCTAGTGCGTTGCCTTTTCCTTGTTCCCGTAATTGCGAATAGATGCGAGTTCTGGCACCATATGTGAGCAGCATGGCCAAGCTTGAGACAGCAGCTTATCATTAATGTATTAACTGAAGAGTTAGTGCTGAGCCTGTCTGTCATCGGATGTCTTAAATTGCCAACGAGGTTACACTTTATCCTGTATCCTCCAACCACCCCCCCCCCCCCCACTCCCTGCGACAAAATAATACATTAGGAAGTGCCCTAGTGCAGGAGCAACATCATGAAATATTTGGGTGCCTACAAAATTTAAAAGGACTGAAATGTTGTTTGAAAATGTCAAGGGTTGGCCGACTAACTTCCAAACAGGGGAGTAGTTCTACATGTATGTTAGGCTTTTATGTTGTAGTCAATGTTACTGTGAGTCCTGTGGGCAATGTCATGAGCAGGATGATGAATGACTGGGCTTTAGTGCCTTGAGGCCAGGTGGGGAAACCAAAACTTGTACGACACACTTGAACATAATTATAAACAGGTCTGGACTGTAATCGCAAGGGTGAACCAACATTAAAAAAAACCAACCAGGAAACATGCATAGAATTGTACCTCGATCTACCGGTGCATCGTACATATTACCTTTCATGCCGAACATCATTAGAATTTGAATACATACAGTGCTAGAGGCCCATTTATACTCAGCGCAAATGCCAATTCGATCCCACATTTATGACGTCATGGCAAGTATTGGCACGGCAAATTCGTAAAAGCTGGAACAATTTTAACTCCTGCAAATTTCGCAGCGAATGTTTTGTGAAGTCAAAGTATATGAGCCGGCCTTTTATCAAAGAACTGTATAATATTTTTTTTACAAGGAATAGCAATGTATAAAATCCTACGATCTCATTTTGACTGATCCAATGAAAACGAATATCCAATATTGTGTAATTTGGCTGTGCAAGCTTGGAGGAAGGTTCAGGAAGTACGGTAACTACACGTACTGCATCTGTACAGTGCAAGGCAAAGGAAACTTTGTACTTTGGATTGGCAAGATACTAGGGGGAAATTGATGATTCATTTTCTTGGCACACATCTTGGGATAGGCCTATATCTTAGGATTTTATGAGGACCGAAAGGAGAGAGTCCCTGAATGTCCTATATATAAGAAACGCCAACGAGATGAGGTGGTGGATCAGAAGAAAATTGAAAAGAGCACTCCCTTTCCCTAAATATTTACATAGTATCTTCAAATTACTGGTCGTCAACTACTCTTGCAATATTCTACAGTTCAATTTCAAATACAAACTAAGTGTCAAAATTGGTATATTTTTTGCATTCTTTCACTCTTAACGGCCCCTTATAAGACGAACCTTCCAGTTAAATTCCGAAATCCATCACAGTGTAGGAAATCAACTGTTTATGTTAATCCTGACGTAAACAATACTAGGGTAAGTCTATTAAATATATAGTCCATCATTTGTAATTTGTGCATTTTGTTCGTTTGAAGCAACAAAAGTGTTCAAAATCTAATGAAGGATACTGAACAACTAACCTGATGAAGTTTCAGCTCAGCTTCAGCTGTATATTCCGAGAAAAACAGCATTCTAGGATCTCAATTTCAAATCAAAAGTTGCTGAATCATGTTTTGAATTGTTTTGAATTGCAGCTATACGTGATGTCGCGCACTGATTTGACGAATTATAGCAACCGCGCGCGCCTGTGCGTCATGCCAATGCTTGCGCGCGCTGCGCCGAATAACAAAACGAACTACTAATTTAAATTTTCCTACGGTGCGTCTTAAGACACACCGTTGGAAAGGCCTTCTTTCATTGATTACTCCAAAAATGATAGCTTGCCAGAAAGAATAATTTCACAGGGAGTTTAGTCCACTTACTATCTTTCACCCAAGTATATTTTTCAACAATAATACGCCAGTTACTTTTTTGGATGGCTGCAAATGATGGACTGTAGCTTTAAAGCAAGTTTGAGACCAATTTGGTCGGAGGGTTCAAAGTAGTCAACCGAGTCAAACTTGTTTAGGGGAGTCAGTTAGTCAGTCAGCCAGCGAGTCAGTCAACGCGACAGGCGCAAAGAAGACCAATCAGCCGGCCCACTTGGACTGGAGTCAAATAGCAACATTGGCTGTGTTCTATTCCTCAATCTTGCACACAAAAAATACTTCAAATATCCAATATGCAGCACATGTACGGGAACGATAGTCCCTAAGCTCACTCTATACGCTACACGTAAATCACGGTCCATCATTTTATTTTCCATTTATAAATTGACGTGAATAGGTGTAGATTTAACTTTTCAAGGTTGTAAAGCTTCCACAGCCCTCACAAAAAATACACACAGAACTATGCATCGTGACTAAATCTGCCCCTTCAAATAATTTTTTTTTTTACCCATACACTGTTACAAAAAAAAAGCGTGACCTTAATTAATAAAACCCACGTCCTCCCCCATATTCCCACGGCAAGGAGCATGTGGTTTGGATATGAGATGACCTTTATTCATTATTTAACGCAGACTATCTATATTATCTTGGGGAATGCGACTCTCACTGTGGGCGTGCATACCTGATGAAGTTTGGAACGCTTCACACCCAAAATGTGACAAAGTGGAAGCGTTTGCAATTTTAACAAGTGCTGCCAAACAGCATCCGATTGGAACTGGGCAGAAAATTGTAATGGGCTATTTCCGAGAGAAATGGGGATTAATATTTGAACGAGCGTCTGTACATGTGTTGCCTACTGATGCACTATGCATGTCATGTCATGTGTGCATTTGAAGAAAAAAGTCAAATATACTGTATGTAGAGTTTTTCATTTTGTTGCACATAACTTTCGGTATATCATGTATTTAACATCCTATTACTTTCCATGTAATTATTTTCCAATTATCTTTACATTGTACCGTACATAATATGCACTAAATTTTTCCCAAAAAAAACGCACATGAAATCCATAGGCCTACATGTACGTAAATAGAGGGGGAACTCAGCGTGCATAAATGGTTGACTAAAGCTTGAAAATAACTTGCACAACTAACTTGAGTCGCTTCAAAATGTTCATGTTCCATGCAAACTATGTACATGTACACGTATGCACATGCATGTGTGTGAGTGCCACTTTATAAATGACTTTTTCTAAAATGCAATAAAACGCTGGAAATTGGCACTTGGGCGAATGGTCTCGTTAAAACTCGTTATACAATGCACATAATGTACACACACGTACATGTGTCTTCATATTCAAAAACTCTCATTGTTGAATCTCTGATGTGTAAAACTATTGGCCTACGCAGTATTTTCGGCAAAATTCTGTAGGCATCTGTACCACTCCGAAAAAAAAATGTCAAACATTCATATCACAAGTTTATAAGGTAAACCAAACCAGACAGATCGAGAGATGTCCAGCACTGTCCGCTAGAATAAGCAGGGTTATATCCCACAATTTCCTCCTTTACTATCGGTTCGCTTGGGCACCCTGTCTGTACTGACACGTATAGTCAATCAGTCCTTGGAACTGCAACTTTTAATTTGACTGCCACCGGTATCCCGTGCATTTTAATCGGTTCCCTGAGCGTGCATCAATACCCAGGTGTGTCAAACGAGACAAATTTTAAAGGGCGGGGCCTCAATCCCTTTTGCTGTAAATTGCTTAATGTACAAACTGACGACTTTTATCTCTTCTTTTTTTGTTAGAGGATACTCTTTACAAAGCCAATTTCTGACCTTTGAAATTACTAATGACTTTTGCCGTGGAGGAGACAAACGGCATTTCTCTGTGAACACATAGCACAGCTGTTGCAGAGTCCGTACAAAAACAGGTGTATTTTATTGTTAAATTACATAGGATGTCTTGTGCTTAAATTATTGTATGCATGTACAATGTACATGTACATGTGTGTCATGTGTGTTATGAATTATAATAATCTTCATAAAATTATATTTTGCAAAATTCAAAACTCTTAATGTGTATGATACACATAGTCTACTGACTACTTTCTGTAGGCCTACTGGTATATATTCAGTGTTTCCCTTGCAAAATTTTGATTCTATTAACCACACTGATTTTTTGCAGGTTGTATTTTTCCCCAGACAAACGCAAGCTTTCGGAGTCAAACACATCCAGGGCTTTTCAAACTAATATGAAGGACTCAAGTTCATCCACACTATGCCATAATTCGATGAAAATTCAATAGAATGTTTCTCATGAATAGTTCACGGTTTGCAAGACAATAATGAAAAACATTTCGGTTGCCAGGGAGAAAAATCTGACTTTGTAAAGAGGACGGACGAATGTAGTTTTGCATCTGTGTGCCGATTCTTTTCACTGCAGACAGCCAAAGATTGTGCAACACGATATGATTGATGTTGCATTCGATTTCAATCTCCGATCTTTTCAAATGAGGGAAGTGGCAGCACATTGAAAGCATGTAACTAAAGAGAAATTAACAACACCTGTTTTCACTAACTGGTAAGGGTGGGTTTCAACCACTGCGATTATTAAAAAGAAATTAAATACATGAATACATTATAAACACTAATCACACTGTACATTACTTCAGCAATAACTAATTACATTTGATGTACAGAAAAAAAGATGTATCTTAAATGTAACTTGGAATTGGATGACAGAGCATGGTACTGGAAAATGTGCCTTAATTTGAAAGTCTTTGATTCGGCTGAAGTTGGAGCAATTCTGTCTGATGTCATTCAGCAGGTCGTTGACAGAGCATGTATCCACGCCATCTAATAGCGATCACAATCTGCCTTTTCAGTGTGAGAGGCATGTGCTTCCCACAATAACGACCTAATTACGATACGTAAGTCCTAAAAGTGTCCACGAGCCAGCTACTGTCTTTTGATGGAAATTCTCCCAAAATGGCGGAGAAAGCACTGACTATTTCAAAGAAATGTGCTAAGAACCGATAGGTACAAATTCTGGGTCTAACTTTTCCTGTCTCTGTTACACTGTGTATGATTTAATAGATTCTGGATACATTCCTGAATGCATTCTACCCAACAAAATTTTTTAAAAAGTTTGAAGTCATTTTGATGATACTCGAATGGTAAATTATAGGTAAGATAATGGCAAGTTCGGAGGTACAGGGTTTTTTTGTAACAGGGACAGGAAAAATGTCATTCTTTGAACCTTACATTTTTCAAGTCTGCCAAAGAGTTAAGATTGCTTTGACTTAGAAGGAAAATGTCAAACACAATTTTGTCTTCTGGTGGCATGCTTGGGTATCAGTGACAGACCATCTGTTAACAACTGAGCTCAATGTCAAGGTCATGAAATTAAAAAAAAATTGAATCAGCAACAAAAATGTGTTACTTACAGGTGACGTAATCCAGCAACTGCTCAAACTGGCCCGGACTTAGCTTATCCCACTGCATGCTGCTTGGAAGAAAACTCCTCCTCGTTTTTTATCCCTCGGTGTCTTGGCAAAATAACAAAAACTGGAATGCTGCGAGGTGGCTTGACTGAGTGAGACACCTGTAGAATCCAAGTTGGAAAGACACAAGCCGGATGGGATCGACAACGGTAGGGTTTTTATCCACAGGTCGGAGGTCGGAGGTCAGTGGTGGGGGTTTGTTGAAGGGGTGAATGGTTCACTGGGGTGATTTGGCTTGATTTGCGCAATTGCGACAGCTCGATTGTCAACGCCTGGAGCCAATACCGACTCAGACCTGCGGTGAAGAGTAAAGACATTTTTTAAATTTTTTTTATTAAAAGCTACAAACTTAACCCCCCAAAATGAAAAATAAACCTTTCAATTGTGGGGTGTGCATCGGAACCAGGCAC
The DNA here is from genome assembly GCA_029964075.1 of Patiria pectinifera. Taxonomy (NCBI): domain Eukaryota; kingdom Metazoa; phylum Echinodermata; class Asteroidea; order Valvatida; family Asterinidae; genus Patiria; species Patiria pectinifera. The sequence goes on along the minus strand of CM057143.1, from coordinate 3,352,131 downwards.
CCGTGTACCGACTGCTGATGTCAGGAACCGATTCCAGACTATGGGATCAGGTACCCGTAACCATATATGTCGTAAACAACTTTACAAATTACTTAGTAACTTCACAGACAATGAAAAAGAAAGCTTTTGAATGCCACTTGCTGGGGGAATTGTCAAAATGAAAACCCGGCGACACGGAAAACCAAAACAGATTTCACGTTAATATGCGCATTTTAACGTGCGACGGATGACACTCACGAAAGCTGCAGTTTACATCATAAAGTTATAAAGCACTTCACACAAAATTCTGGGATTTGAATTTTGGGGATGGGTTTCTTCTGTTACGGGTACAAGGCACCCCTGTTTTACACCAATAGGGTACAACAGTTTTCGTACTACCCGCAGATGCACACCAATATTCAATTCTCATGACTGTTTAAGTGTTGCTATGCTGAGGTATTGGTATATGTACCGGTATCTTTGTTTCTGTGCAGAATTTTATGACAACAATTCGCTGTTTCTCCAGGTACATAAATTTTAGACAAAATATGCAAAACGTCTACTGCCGGTATCTACATTATGTTCATGTAGAACAAGGTCTCTGCCAATTTGTTATGTAAATTTTTGAAGGATAAGTGCTGGTGATCCCAAAACAAAACAAAAACCTTGTGACCACTGCTAACTAAGACAAGAGGAGCAAAACTTACTAATCCCATAACAAGTACTCAGATTTTCTGCACATTTTTCCATGCAAATACAGTGAACACTCTTCTATTTTTACTGAAGCTCATAAGAGGCTATAACAACGATGGTACTGCCTTTTAAACGAGATACTTGATTTACATTACTCCCATATCATTCTGCAATGCTCAGTAAAGTTTATCTTATTTCTAGAAACATAATGAATGCTTTACCATGCACTTACTACACTGTCAGCTTTTACCTGCAGAAATCATCATAATTCAATGCACTGTTCTCAATGGGTTTGTCAAGGATATCAATTTAACCCATTAGTGCAGTTGGCAAAATGAAAAGCAAAAGTTACATGTACTTGTACTTACCTACATGCACAGCCCAATGACAAAATACACACACCTTTTAGGATACACAGTCCACTTCCTGGTTTTGTGATTCGCCCACACTGTACCAGTGCAGCCCAAACAAGGCCAAGTCCTTGGCAATAATGGAGCTTTAACAATGCCTGGCCAGCTTCATAGACCAATCAAGATCAGTGTGGCCGATGTGAAGGGCTTTCAACAGCAAATCACACACCCAGGAAACTAACAATCCACCAGATTGATGCTTTCAGCGCGGCTATACTATTTCGGTGCCGGCAAACACTGTGCTAAGCCAGTGCCTACTCAACCACATCTAGCCTATGTACACACTGCGGTGGCCTGCCTGACGAGGCTTGTCAGCTCGGGGTGACCGTGAGTGTGTGTGCAGTGCATGGGTGCAGTACAAATTGTGTGACTGCCTGCAGTGAGTAGGCCAGATGTGCTGTTAATGCATCGTGTGGAATGGTACACATGCACGTATACATCAAGGCAGTCACTGCTCCATCTATGCTAATGCCTGTCTTATAGTCAGTCAGTCAGGCTACACTAGTGCCTGTAGTACTACCAGCACAAAGTGCCTATGCTCATCATGATGCCGAGGTAATAACGCTCACCTTATCACCCAACTCTCTCTCACACACAGCTGGCCGATGGATGGGCTCTGGAGGGCTTGAGGTCGGGCTTGGTATTGACGTAATCAGCCTCGCTGGTGGGCTCCACCCTGCAGCATCTTCATCAAACCGCCTTTTGGTTTTTTTGGTCTCTTTATTGGTTTCACTTTCTAGCCGCGGAGCATAGTTGAGCTATAACCGTCCGTGCAGCCGTAACCGCCGCCAGCCCAGCCGTCCTGTTGTTGTGCTGGCTCGTGATGACTCGCAAAAACAACCCCGATTGATCAGGATGATAACGGGGGGGACTGCCGCGGATGACCTGGCGTGTCACGCCGGCATTCCAGGACCGCGTCACTATCGTCGCTAATCCCTGCTGTCCACGACGCGGTTGTCGTCGTGGGGAGAGATGGCCGGGGTCAGTTGGTCGATTCACGGATCTGGAAGAAATCTGTGATATTCAGGTCAATAACTACACGGCTTTACGTGATTTCCAATGCGAGCCAATAATCATCTGTACACGTACCTGTAATCCTGTCAGCACATTGAGACGCACAGTTTCTGTCTGTCATATGACAAAAAGCAAAATACAATACATAAACAACAAATTATTTACTATTTTTTCCCTGAAAAATTAAACATGTCTTTGCATGATTTGCACCTTTCAATCAAGAGACTAAACACATGATCGCATCATTCACTCCACAATATAAATAATACACATAATTATTAGATTTTGTAACAACTCTTCCGAAGAGAAAATGTGTAATTTACAACACCAGAGCAATCATCGGATAATAGCGAGCAGAAATATTCAGAGCTTCTTCAAATCCTTCTTCGAAATCCACTTTTCAACCGTGAAGAATTTTCTTTTTCTTTTTTGTGTGGCTTGAAAATGTTCTTATTTGCTTTCTGTGGCTGTGCAGTAAACTGGCTCTTCCGCACCGTTTACAGTACGTCACTCTTCCGAATGTGTCAATTTCATTGTGTTTTCTCAGAGGCTGCCACACAAACACAACTGTTTACCCTGGACAGATATTTATTCATCTGATAAAGTCCTTATCCTCAAACTGGGCAAAGGAATGTTTACCCTCCTTTTGACAAGGATAAGGCAATGACTCAATTAATGGTTGGTGACCACTCCGCTCCTAATTATCATCATTGGACTGGCAATAAAATGCCCTGCAGCAGCCTGGCAAGTGCTACATTGCACATTCAAGAGTAAACAAAGACCATATGCATAAATTAACATGATTTGCATAAATAAATACCCATGAAAGCAGATTTAATCAACAGAGTATAACATGCTAATTTCAGACCATTTCTCAAAATCAATTTCTGTTGTTACTGTAAACCCATTTTTGTTGTTCTACTCAAGATATTTTTTTTAGTACTATCATGGAGGTATAAATTCTACCTCCATGGTACATGTACTATACAGTAAGCAAGATTGTTAAAAAAAAACCTGAATTGGCAGACATGTTTCATTGAGTAAGGCAAACACACGTTTTGTCTGGAAGCAATTTCTAAAATTTAAATAGTTCAGCCAAAAAGGTTAAAATTGCCAAGCATTCTGCTATACACTGCCATGTATACGGCAAGTCTGTACTGGGATAAAAAAATAAAAAAAATTTATGCACTTATGTTTATGAAAATGTAAATTATATGTACATGTAATATTTGTACCGAGTTCAAGGACTGCATTTTTAATTCAAAAATCAGTTTTTGCTGGTAGGCATAATGTACATACATGTACACACACATTGCTAGTTTTATGCATCGCCTGGTGGAAAAAAAACACAAGTCTTTCATGTCCTTCTCAGAAAAAATTATTGATATTTATTTTCTAAACTTGCAGTTTGGAAAGAGTTTTCAATGAGATGTTGGTCTTAAAAAACGAAATTATATTTGAAAATGAAAAAAAAAGATAATAGTCTAAACCTATCACGAACAGTAAGAAAAAGTTACGTGAAAAATAAAGGTTAAATTAGAGACAGTATTTAATGTTTTGCCTTTTCCGAATACACAATGCATTTTAAATTTATTCACCGTTTCAAAATATACACTGAACTTTAAATGTCCATGTACAATATGTACATGTTCACTGGTCTGATCATCAAGCTCACACACCAACGATATTCTGATGGCTACACACAATTTATAATTTAGAGTAACAAATTCCAGTGATGAGAGGATATTAAGTAATCAATGAGGCTTGTCCTTCCATCGGCGAGAGACGGCCTTTCTCACCACTCGACCCTTGTGAGGATAAATTGCTGTACATTAAAAGCCCACCTACTGCAAACATGTCCGACTATACGGCCATCAATACTCCCATACTCTACCCGTACATGTCATGTACTATACTGCACATGTAGGTACCGTGGTTTAAGACAAGACATATTTTTATCTCTTTCTGTTGATCTTTTCAGATAAATATTGATTTTTTTTTGTTTTGCTCCTCGCTCAAAATTCCTACGAAATGACTTGCACGCTACCCCCGCGCTCAAAATTAATATGCCAGCTGTACCGTTGCACACATATGCTATGGACTGCATGCGGCAGTGGGATTCAGAAACTAGCCAATGCATGTACTTTATGTATGCATAGATGCGTGCTCTCCGTGCCACAAGCGAAATGAAAAAAAATATAAAAAAAAAATACCAAGCCAATTGAAATGCGTTCACAACACGAGACGTATTGTGTTTCCCGCTCGGAAGATCGAATGTAATTGGCTTTGTAACGTCACTCGGTCCCAGGGCCACGTTCTATGGTCAATGCAACAGGCGGCTGCTGATTGGTCGGGGCGGCCGGAACACTCGGCGAAAAACGAGGGTAGCTTACCCTTAGGTTGCCGTGACGATAGAGCGGGGAAAATAGAGAGACTTGTTTATCACCTACACGCGCACAGGAGTTAATAGAGTTCAGATGCATTTTTATCAACTCAAATCTTCCTTCATCTCATGGTCGCATAAAGAGGTCAACGATGATTATAAACGAAAAATATTATTTTTACTTTTAAAAGCGCCTTCCAATTCACATCTCAAACTGTAGCTGTACAAATATTACTTTGAAAATCAATTAAAATACAAAGGTTTTTGAAATTATTAAAGTGAAAAATACTCTATAACCATCTCTAAAAACAGGGGTCTCAAGACATATGCAAGGTCTTTTGCAACTGTTATTATTTCGTCACAAATTTTTACACTGAAAAGTTCCTCAACTCAAAAATATAGTGGAGAACTTGGATTGTGGTGTGCGACCAACATGTTCCCTAAAGAGGCCCCCCCCCCCTGAAAAATATTATTTCTGGGAAATGCAAGACTAAGAAGCTATTCTTCTCAAGAAGTGCTTCTAAGATTTCAAATTCCTCATGGGGTTCTTCTTTTCTCTAGGAGAAAAGCACTTCTCAGTCGTGGTGGTCTTCATGGTTGTTGCAGCCCGAGTGGTATTTTTTTTTTTAATTCCATGTAAGTAGAGAATTTGTCGGCTTGGATTTACGTCCCTTGTCACTAAGGACTCCAATTTCAACTGTTGGGTTCTCAGGTGTTACAGTTGGAGTGAAAATTAAGATGTGCTACTCAAACCCGGATGCAGCTTTTCCAGTTGAAGAAAATTAACCTAACGAGATTTGCACATATCTTTGAAAAACTGCAAATGTGCCATTTCATATCGAATATTGTTGCACTGACCTGTTTAAAGTTTTGTGTTCATAGATCTATGCTGGAAAAACCTGGCTTTTCTTGTAGTCTGGTTCCCTGACCCTACTTCAGACAAAACGGAGCAATTTATAGATTTCGGGGAATTGTCAGGTCAGGGAACCAGCCTAGCTGACTTCCACTCATTCACGGAAGTGTTGCAAACAAGATATGGAAAAACTAAATTTGGTAAATTGGGGCCAGTATTTGAAGAAAAAAAAGTCATTTTTTCCAACGATGGTTGGCCAACCATTGTTGGAAATTGATACAAAAGGTCCACTTTTCTTGAAAATGACAGCACACCAGGTGCCATGATTTCACAGGATGCTTGAGACTATTATTCACTTAAAGTCAAGTAAGGCATTTCATAATAATTTGGTACTTTTGTTTTTTGATGGCTGCAAATGTTGTTATACTACCGGTACCTTTAACAAATTTCTGCGCTTTGCAGTCTGTCCATCAAACTGTCTGCTAATAACATGATTACCAGCAGACTGTGCACAAGACTAGGGAATGCAAGAACTAAACACTCATCACAGTGAGCACATCCATGTGGAAAGGCATTACATGGCCAGCTTCACAATGGAGTTACTAATGCTCCATCAGTTTTCACTGGCGGTCCGTCCAGAGTTTTTTCCCGACTGAATTGTTCCATTCAGTCCTCGGTACTTCAACACTTAAATGGGAAAACTCCCACACATTAGTTGCTTAATGTGATGTTTAAAAAGCCCTTGAATGTAAGATTTTCATTGGATAAAAGGCCAGAAAAATGTTATGGGCGGTTGGAGGGGGAGGGGCATTCAGTGTATGAGCCATTGCAGGTATTTCCAAGGTATTGTAAGAAGCCAAAACAGTGATAATGTGTACGAATTTATGCAATTTATGACAAATGATACCGAAAACAGTTGCACATATGCAATATTGGTACCATTTGTCATAAATTGCATAATTTTTGTACACATTATCACTGTTTTGGGCCAAACAAAGAGTATGGCTGGATTGCTAAGGAATTTCTGTACTGATCAGTCGTAATTTGAGCAAGATGTGCCCTGGAGTAGTTTTTGAATTGACAAAAAAGTATTAAGGGGGACTTTCTTTTTTGGTTGTTTGCAATGATTGGGGTACTGTAGGGGGCACAGACATCAAAATTTTAACACACATAAAATGGCATGAAAAAAAGGTTTTTTGTGCATTCAAAATAAAATTGATCAAGGCAACTGTTCAAATGTCCTGGCTGACGTCACATTTCTTCACAAATTCTCGTCTTTCAAAATCATATTCTTTTTTGTAGAAAGAGAAATTTTTTACTTTTTCCTTGATGAATTAACCATGAGAAAAATGTTCACTTGTTTTAAAAAACAAATTTAAAAATACATAACACCTACGAAAAAATCATTTGCCCAAGTCTGATACAAATTATACCTTTCTACAACTAAGAAAACCAAAACTGGAATATATTTGTGCGTCAGTAGCAAGGGTTCAATGGACACGTCTCCATGTTAGTTGAAACTACAGATTTCTTATTGCGAATCTTATGTGTTTTTATCCGTGATATGTTGGTAACTAAAGCCCAAACAAGTACACCACTTGCACAATGATGCATTCTGAGAGCTACAAACCATGAAACGAGTCGATGACCGAAACTACCACGAGTCCATGACCGACGCACCTGGTGCGAATGTAACAAATACATGTGTGAGGTTACAAATGACAATGCATCATGACAAAAAAAGAAGAAAAAGAAAAAAACAAGGAAAGCATGTTTAATGACAATACCGGATGACAAATAAACAAAGTGGAAGTCAACGACCTGCATCTTTGTTTTGGACTGAAAAAATTCATGTTACTCCATGGAACTTTAATAGAAAACAGCAACTGACGTGTACATTTTCAGCAGTCACAACAGGTGAATGTATTGCATGTTAGGTGCGATCGGTGGACCTGCGCCATCATTTGATCACGCAGAAATGCACAATTTGTGCGATCGGTCGATCCTGTAGGAAATCTCAGACTGTACTTCCCTTTTTCAAACCATTCCCCAGCCCCACAGCTGTGAATTAGACAGAAAAGCTGATCAACAGACTGTGGTGCGATCGACCGATGGTGGCATGATCGACTGAAAATGCAGCGCAATTGACCAATCGCACAGATCCACCTATAGCGCGCCCACCATACCGGGTATGAAAAATACATGTTTCTGAGTTTGTTTTTGCATACATGTATTCAAATTTGAATGAAGGTCTCAACAACTCTGGAATGGTCTGGTGTCTTTTTGGCCACTGTAATACAACACAATCACAGGTGTTACAAGGTGGGGAAAGCGTTAAATGGCTTCAAAATGGAAAAAAAATGTTTCTGCACAACAGGCAGGAAATTACAAACCGCGTGTGAATGTTTTTGTAATTAGGATGAATGTGGCAAACGTTGCGGCAAACGTTGCCTACGTGCACAAATTTCCTTCCTGAGCTCAACAGCACATAACCGTCGACAAGGAAGTGAGCACGGCGAAATGAAGATTAATTCCCCGGTCTCATGACGCTATTCCTAGTGGAACAAATTGCCAAGATTAGCTAGCTGTTTGAGAGTCTTCTCAAACTGAGCCCGTAAGTTACTAATTAGGTTTTTGTAATGTAAGCCTGTTTTTACACTGATATGGGGTAGAAGTCTACCGGGGACAGAATGTTATTTTTTAAAGTTGTGTCATTAGGCCTACCTTATCTCTTAATGGCAATCCTTACCTTTAGGACCCCGTTCCTATATAAGGTTAAAAAACTCACCAAAACAGCTGACTAAATGACACTCAAAAGTGACATTCTGATATTTCTTGACACTTTTGAACAGTTGGCAATGACACCTTCTTGTTGAATATCAGCAGGTTTAATTTTGTGGAAAGAGGGCAGGGCTTTGATTTATGAGGTGTAAAAGCTAACGATGACAAACAGAAAATATATTACAAAAGCAAGATGGCAAACTGCAAAAAAAGGTAGGAAAGTCATATTTTCTTTGAAAGTACTTTCAAAGAAACATAACATGAGTTAAACTGAAGTCATGAGTTAAACAAATGTCACTTTGGTACTGGACAGTCATCTTGCAAAAGTCAGTTTTGAAGAGAACTTGTAAAAATAGAGGTGTCCTAAAGTTTAGGATGACCTCTTAATGCACCTCTCTGCAAAAGTCATTAGAATTTTTTACATTTACATGAAGATTCATCACAGAATGCACGTACCACAAAACCTACTTATCCTCGATCCTCCATACTCTGTGCAGGTAATACTTTGCAATGCATTGCCAACGCAAATTAAAGGCGAGTGCGTAGAAATAGGATCACACAGTTTTAACGGGACAATTTTGAACTGAAGTGGAGTGGAGGGGTCCGAAAATTATTGGAACAAGTGCACCATGAATTTTGAGTAACTCCAGCTCATCGACAATGTCGAATTCCCGATGCGCATATCAGCTAGAGTTACTCAAGTCACCATGATGTGACTTCATTATTGTGAGTTGATACTGACATTGACAACCATGACAACTGACAGTAGTGAGTGATAGCGTTCGTAAGTCAAAATCTTAAAATCGTTTGAAAACTAATGAACTTTATCAACCTCCACACTTGCATAAGTTATTGCTTAGTTTCTTGAGAAAGATTCCCATATCTGGCCATCAGTAATTTTTTTCCCTTAAATGACCTATCACCCATCAGAAAGTGATAATGTGTCCTAAAAAGTCGAAATTAGCCTAGCAAGGACAAATTTAAAATTTTTACTGACATGACTGAGAAAACACTTAGAAATTTTCAGACCAGTCCCATAGGATTTGTGCACAGGGTGACAAGTGATGGCCAGATATGGCAATCTTTCCGTTTCTTGAGCAAATAAAGGGGAAAATGCACAGCAGAATAAATAAACCAGACAATTTTACAAACCTTAGAACTGTTCCGAAGTTTAACAAGTTTAGGACACAACATCAAGTGTTTGATCATGCAAGCACGTACGTACGCAGATGCATCGTGATCATATCACCAGCTGATCGGAAACAGCGCCCTCTCGTGTTTCAAGTCCCGTACGTCTGGTTTTCAAGTTCAAACCAAAGTTGATTAGATGGAGCTTTGTTAGATTCTACCTCTATGATTAGTTTGACTGTTTCGGTGGATTTTTTAATAGTACAATTGATTAAAGTATTTGGAAATGTCTGTTTTTGTATACATATACTTTTTGTTTTATTACTTTATTTCATTTAACTTCTTCTTTCTTCCTTTTTTTAGCCTCCACTAAGGGAAACTGACAAGTGTATTAAAGAAATTCTTTTGAGAAGGGGTTGAACCAGACAGGGCTCTGGAGTGCTCTGAAACGTGCAAAACTAAATCAGGCCCACTTTACTCACAGTTTAGCCAGCAAATTTCTCCAAAAATTCCACTGGGGCAAAGAAAATGTCCTCAGTATTTCACCAACCAAGTTTGCAGACCAAATTCAATTTTTAAAGGAGACGTATGTTACACATGAGAGGGAAGTCAACTGATTTCAAAATGGGGCTAAATACTAGACTGGTACATGTCCAACTATGGTCCAACTATTTGAAAAGACTGACCTCTTCATTCAGTGTCAATAGTCTGGTGACTATGGAGAAATGTGTAGTAAATTGAGACTAGTTCCCGCTTCCTGCCACATGTTTCTTAAATTCTTTTGGCATGGTTGATTGATGCAAAACTGAAGCTGTGTTGGACTGGTTGTTTTAGGTGCCAGTCTATTTTCTTGTTTTGCATGTTTTCAATACCTTAAGTTTTGGGACTCTCATACACATTGAGAGTCCCAAATTTTCGGACTAGGTTTGAACCTGCCACCACCGGATAACCCAGCTGGGATTACCGTTCATTTTTGTCAGAACTTAGAAGACTTCAAATTCTTAACTGGTTCTCGGGATCATCAACCATGATCATGAGGTTACACCATCTCAGTTAAAGGGAAGATACAACATTTGCAAACATCAAAAAACGAAATGATCCAATTATCATGAAATACCTTACTGGATTGTTTAGGGAATGACAGTCTAAAGCATCCTGTAGCATTGTGGCTCGTGGTGTGCTGACATTTTCAAGAAAAATTTTATTTTTCCAACGCTGGTCGGCCGACCAGCGCTGGAGAAAACTGGCTTTTTTCAAAACCTACTCCATATTTCTTATATTTAGTTGTTCCACATTTTCTTTGCAATTGATTACACACCCGTGAACGGGTACAAGCCAGCTAAATTGATACTCTTGCCATACCATTCCCCAAAGTCTATAAATTGCTCCATTTCATCTTAAGTGGGGTCAGGGAACCAGACTACAAGAAGATAATTGGTTTTCTTGGTTTTTCCGGCATCTACAAGCCAAAAACGTGAAACCAGTCAGTTTTACAATAATGCTAAAATATATAAATCCTCCAAATGCACTTATTTCTGAAAATTGCAGCAAAAGCCAATGTTGTACATTCCCTTTAAAGCATGGTTAATGTCAATAAAGCTGATCTCAGTGCACTACTTCAATAAACATACTATTTATTGGAACATTAACATTTTTCCGAAAGAAAACCCAGTGCCTTAAACTCAATTTAATTTAGAGAAGACACAGAAATAATCCGTACCAATTCATAAGTGAATATCATACGCACTTGCGCTTTATTTTAAGCTGTAAAAATAGAAATTCCAAATATGCATATATAATACTGCATGTTCTCCAAAAACTAACAATATGTACATAGAGCTTCACCGGCAATATTAAAAAAAAAGCTCAAATTAATAAAAATTGTAAAATTCTTTAATTATAAGAAATTAGTAATGAAAGCGAATTACTCTGAAATTCTTTTTTAAATATTTGAGTAACAATAAGTCAAGTCTAGTAAAGCTGGTCCCAGAGCGCACACACATCTATTCAATTCGGGCGTTTCACAATACAGTGCGCCACCAAGAGTTTACCACTGAGAGTTCATTTTTCCCGGTGCATTATGGGAAATGGTCGACAAATTCGCAGCGCGGGACATTTGAAATTGTTAGTTTTTTTCCAGTCAGTAGTTTCGTAAGCATGATTCGAGTATCTGTTTGCCCTTTTCTTTTCTCTTTATCAATGTGGAGTTTTTTTGTAAGGCGGCTGAACGCTATGCCCTAATCTATAACAAATTAGCTCAAGTTGTCTACTGACACTCATTCAAATGGGCCATGTTTTGTCGACCGTAAACTTTGAAAATGGACTCTCCACGGCAAACTCTTGGTGGCGCACTGCATTGCCCGAATTGATTCCGAATGGCTATTCATTGGAAGTCTTTGCGTTGCTGTGGCTCACACAATGGGCTGGATTCTAGACAATTCGTTACCATTTTACAAATGTACCATTTAACAAATGTACCTTTTTCTCATGTTTTTCTGTCAAATACCCATTTTTGCAGAATTCTGCCCGAAAAATTCTTTCTGTCAAATTTTCTGTCAAACTTGTTTTTTAACAAAAAATCTGTCAAAGTTAGCCGAAAATCGGCTAAAATGGTCACCCTGCATTTACTTTTCGGCCAAGGTGAGACTTAAGCAAGTCTAATTAAGTGACACTCCTTGAGATTTTTTACCAAGGTATTGGGATCAAATTAGGTTTTGCCCTTCACAGACGTATAAACACTGTATACTCAGTGTGTTACCTCCTGAGTGAAAGTTGGGGAAAAATCACTCAAAAGGGCAAAACCTAATTTGATTTACATCACCCTGATGCAAAATTCCATCTTATGAAGATATTGGGAATTTAGGTTAGGCTGAGCCTCGGGATTTTTTGGCGTACTGTGAACACACAATATAGATTGCACAAGCGCAAAATGTTAACTAAAGTATTTTACGGGCCCCATTCACATAAAATAGGGCATGTGCTGCTATTTTGATACATAACCTGATATCTTGGGAAATCTTGGGAATTTTGCAGAAGTACATCTTGGGATATTCAAAATTTGATGTTTGGCCACGCTGGTCAGTGTGTCAGTGATGCAGGTACAAAGACGACTAAAGGCTATCCGTCTCTGGAACCAGCACTAAATTAAATTTAATAAGATATACACCTTCACTGTTTCAAGTATGAAAGAACTCAAAGTGTAACAGAGCAATAGACGACGCTCCACAGAGAACCCCTGAAGACTTGGCACGTTAAAAAAAAGGCAGAGTGGACCGTTTGTAGGAAACAACAAAATTGCTCGAGATCTTAAGAAGGCGCTAATTGTGAAGTTTTAGCTCTGTGAATGCGGTATATTCCAAGAAAACAATATTCTAGGATCTCTATGCGATTCAAAAGTTGCAGTCATATTTTGAATTGCACCCGGAAAAAAAAGGCCAAAATCAACATCTGGGACACGTTCTCATTCAGCTGATTGCAGCTACGCGATGTCGCGTACTGAAACAACGAATAATAGCAACCGCGGCGCTCCCTCACGTCATGTCAACCACTTGCGCGCACCCGCTCACAGTATCACAGATCCATCCAACTACAAACCAATTGCTAACGGAAATTTCCAAAGATGTCTCACTTGTCACATCTTTGGAAAAGACCTTTTATTGTGTTCTTCAAAATGACAGCATGCCAATAGGAATAACTTCACAGGGAGTTTAGTGTCACTTCTATCTTTAAACCAAGTATGCTTTTTAACAGTATTTTGGTCGGTCACTTTTTAGACAGCTGCAAATGGTCAACTCCACCTTTAACTGTCAGTTTTGCAAAAAACTTGGTTGCCATAGGGATGCCATTAATAAAATTCAGAGATGTTTAAAACTGTAGCGAGATACAAATGACATTAAAACGAATATAAATTGTAAAATGTAGGTGCTGAATAAATAATATCTACTATCAAAACTTTGATCCAAACGATCAAAAGGAGTCACAAGAAACTGGGGACAAACTTTCATTTTGTGACCAGTTCTGGCAAAATGAGTCTTGTCACTTATTTGTTTTTAGCTGCAGATTTGTTGAGCGTTAGTCCATATGTTAGTTAGTTTAGTCCGTTCATTAGTAACATATTTGACATTTTCTAATGCTCCTGTATATTTTGACCGATTTCAACCAAACGTTGTCAAAAGTATCAGTAGCCCAGCCCCAACATGACACATGACCAAGCTGATTCTTTTTTGTTCAGTTGGGTCCAGTACCGTCGTTTCGAGTATGAGTACTTTGACATTCGAGTACAAGTATGAGTACGAGTACTCTAAAAAAAAAAGTACTCGAGTAGTGCTCGAGTACGAGTACCGAGTACGAGTACAACAACACTGCTGAGCTCTGTCGTAGTTGTCCAACACAGTGCATGTAAATGTACTTCTAATATGAAACGCAACTTATAGCCTTCACGTATTTTGGCACTTGATATTTTACCCGTTCCTGCATAACAATCGAGGGGGGAACCTTCGGTGACACTTTGTCACTCACTGGAGTTGTTCACAATGAATACCGTGTGTTTCGTGACCAGATCCGAAATGATTAATTCCTCGATGCATGACACATTTCTATCCGTGATGGAGAGTTTCTGGTATTCCTCTGGCGTTACCATGGTGACCCATTCGTTGCGCTCCTCCAGAATGTTAGCTATAACCACCTGAGATTATAAAAAATGGGATGCGCAAAAACAAAGCGGAGTTTAAATAAAAAAAGGAGACCAATAAATAGGATTCCACGCAAATCAATTGAAATCATTTGCCAAACTGTCCTGCAATGTACGGACTCTGCACACGAAACAAGAGAGGGCGTTTCACCACTTTTAAGAGCCCGAGAAGAATACACCGCAAGCGCGCACTGAATCTGATTCTGAATGTTTTCAGTTGCCTGCTGAATCCAATAACAGGGGTTTATTGCTCAATCCAACCGGACCCAACGAATAAGTAAAATAGTTGGATCCTGTTAGATTAAGCAACGTTAAGGATATATTAACAGGCCATTATGGGCTCTGTGCGCCAACGAAAGAGGGCGCCCTTTTACCTAGCAACAACGTCCCATGGGCAGGACATTTAGCTGGTTGACGCGCACGGTTCCTTGTGTGAGACGCACGTACACCAGGGGATTTGTACTATGTACACGCAGTGGTACGGCCGTGCGTTGCGGCAAAATTGCAGTCAGACAAGAGGGCGTCGGTCGGTCACCCCCAACTGTACTTTGTTTGCTGGTGAGGGGGTACTTGTGAACGGAGCGGATAGTCACTTAAAATTAGGAACGAGGCCTTGCGCAACATAACTGTAGCCAAATCTAGCCAATGATGATCACTCCATTCCTACCTGGTGGTTGTATTTCTCTAAGGCTTGTCTGGCTTTGTCCAAGAGCAACGACCGGTCCGTCTCCAGTTTGAAGGAAACCACGAAGGCCTCGGGGGCCCAGTGCCGCACCAACGGGGTAAGCATCTTGGGCACGACATGAAGGATGATGTTTGGCGGGCCGTCGGCCGACTGGATTTTGTGCTCAATCTGTGGCCAGAGATGGGAAATATTTTTTATCCAAGCAGGAGTGTAAAAATTGGACCTAGTTGAGGGGAAGTTGAGCGGAATTCATTAATGGAGTGTTGGCTGATTTTATTTGTCCTCATATACCTTGGTGTCCTCCATCATTTGCCTAGGTGCCCTCAATCACCTGTCTTTGTGCCATTCCCCATTCCTTGGTGCCCCTCATTTGCCTAGATGCTCTCCCCATGCCTTGGTGTCCTCAACATCTGCTTGGTGCCCCTCATTTTGCCTACATGTAGGTTCCCTCCTTGTTTGCCTAGGTACCCTAAATGCTTTCCTTCACATTTTTCATACATCCAAGGCAACTTTTTTGACTTGACCTTTCCCTCCAAAATGTTTTTAAAAAACAAGCCGCTGAAAATTGACGCTTATGATCAAAATGACAAGATCTCATTTTTGACCTTATGCCCAGAAAAGTCTGATTTTGACAAAACCGGTCACAATTTAAAAAAAAAAATAATTGATGCATATGATCAAAATTGACGAGCCACTGGCCAGGGTCAGCTTGAGTCACACACTTGGAGCAACTCAATCTGAAACGGGGTAGCAAAGAGTACTACGTGCACTAACCAGTGCAGAGCCCGAGTTTCTGTTCACAAATGAACTCACCATTTCTTCGCTTGGAATGTAGAAGTCTGACACCGCGGCAGCTAGGTAGAACATGGCGTGGGTACCAGCAAAGGACAGAGCCTCGGCCGCGGCCTGGAGGAGATATAGATACTCCTGCAGCATCATGAACTCTATCAGGAGGAGACTGTTGGAAGCCTGGACGTCCTTATAACCCTTCAAGATGGAGAGAAGCTTGGGGAATTTGTCTTGATTGGCTGGGAATGAGATGGGAAGACAAGACATTGAAAGCCTGGTCAAGGCGGTCCTATAGCACACACAATTCTATTCCTAATTTCTGATAGTTGAACAAAGAAATTGACTGGAGCGGGGTTTCGAACCTGTGACCTACAGATTGCCGTTCCAGTCCTCTACCAACTGAGCTATCCAGCCCTATGTTGGTGGTTCCTCATTTTGCCCATGCCAGCCAGGGAGGTAGTCTATGTAATAATATGTGAGCAGATTCGCTGATTAATTAGGCAAGACAACCGCCTTTTGACCTCTAGATTTTGACCAATCAGCGGGCACTTTCTACATCAGGTCTTTGGCCATTCACCCGTTGCGGGTCATAGACAATGGATACAAAAAAAACTGTGTCACGCGCTCTGTATCATGTGCCCTGATAATGTGCCCGGCTGTTGTATTACAAAACACTGCATTTGAATTGACCAATCAAACCATTTACATGAAGTCGTGATTTGGGAATTAAATGATGTCACGATTTAGTAAAGTCGACTCCGATTGGCTGGCGCGCGGCTTGCATATATCTGCATGTCTAGACGTTATCAGACGTTATACAGGAGATTTGTCTCCGTGGATAACGGGTGATACTCAGACTACCAGAGAGGGAGGGTGTTAATTAAGTCAGAAGACACTGTCACTGTAAATATAAACGCTGTAACTGGGTGTTTTTTCTGCAAATTTTAAAAACAAAAACGTGCAATGCTGTCGCACGACAAAATGTGCACAGTTGGCCTTAGTTCTTGCACCAAACCTTTTGGTGTTACCTAGAATTGACGTATTCTCACCGATTATTTGCTGCGTGCCGTCAGGATCGTTCCGTATATCCAACACATCGGTCAACCTTGTGTTGGCTAGGTGGCGTTCATATGGTAGAAGCGTCTTGTGTCGGTGAAGGAAGATCACGGCGTAGCCTTCCGAAAGAAACTGTGTACTCACGGCATTAAGGAAATTTTCTCATTTGGCATTGAATGATGAAGCTTTGAAATAATCACAAAAGTAAGACAAGATACATGTAGTCGTACTTTCAAGCACTGACAAAAATATTGCACATGATTTGTGCTAATAAATTAAATTACACTCTAATGTCGTATCTACAGAACAAAATGTAAAACTTGGATTTTTTTTCAAACTGCAGGAAATGGTCACATGCTGCCAACTTTCACTTTGAAAATCACTATTTTTTATCTCCAAAATATGGTTGGGTCAAGATATGTGGGTTGCTGTGTTCTCGTTGGCAGCAGGCAGGATTGACCTCACCGTTGAAAAAGTATTTAATTTTATTTTTATTACAATTTTATTTTATTTTATTACAATTTTTATTACAATTATGATTTTATTTTGATCTATGGCCCTAACACCTTTATAATAATGCTGCTTACAAAAACTAAAAAAAAAAATGCATTCCAAGTGCCCTGGCAAGTCTATTTTGATTACTTTATTACTCTCCTTTTATCCCACACTATAGAAAAATAATTTTTTGAAAGTGGACACTTTAATATATGAAGTTCTTGTCCACATGAAATGATTATTTTTTTTTTATATTTTTACAAGAACTTTTCTGAAATTGTCAAACTTCCAACACATTGCAAAGGCACCAATGGTGCATTGTTTACGTGTAGTTACATGTCCATAAAAGCACTGAAACACTTCTCTCATACTAACAGGGCGTGGACTAATGAAAAAAACATATGGGTTCAACATTGTGAGGGTTGAGCACTTATTCCACACAAAGTAAATATTCCGCGTTCTGCAGTTTCACGTCCTGGGGTTTCACATCCTGGGGTTTCCCAAACATTGCTTTTATGTGAGAACAACAAGGAAATGAGCTAAAACAGCTAAAAATAAAAAACATTGTGCAATTTACATTGTTGAGTGATCATACTGGTTTTGCTTCCAACAGGAAAATACTTGGAAATGACATTGGGTATTTCACAGGTAGCACGCTGTTGATGGCTTCGTTTGGAAATTCCAAAAGTTGATTGGACAGTGAATTCTGCAGGCTCACGGTTGTGCTGCCATGTTTCCAGCCTGGCCTGCAAGTGGGCCGGGTTCAGCTATAGATCTCTCTCTCATAGGACGCCATCTCTGTAGGAAAATTACAACTACATGTTCAACGCCATCAGGTGCGTTTGCGGGCAGTGTCCAAAATGTTCTAAACGCGCATGTGTTGCTCGAAATGTCTTCAAAATACGGCGCAGCTGATGCGTGTCACCAAAATTTGACACCCAAGTGCCGATACTCTCTGTAGGAATTGACGTCATTTGAGAGAGACTTATAGGTTGATGCTCATTGTTTTTATCGCCCAATTTGAAAAAAATATCAAAAGCAATAGTAAATTTAATTATGTTTTGAAAGTTGAATGCAGGAATTCACTCGAGTGAGGTTTGAACCTGCAACCTCCGGATTGCGATCTCCGTGCTCTACCAACTGAGCCATCCAGCCCAACATGTATGTTGGCAGCTCCCCATTTTTTCAATGTCTTTGTTTATGGCTTCTGACTAGCACCCCCTTGAACAAAGACATGGACAAAATGGGTAACTGCCAACATAGGGCTGGATAGCTCAGTTAATCAAGCACCAAAATGGCAATTTTTTGTCCAATTAAAAAAAAAATGTTATCACTTAGTCAGTTTTCAGGTTCATTAATTTAACCCTAACACCTTGAGTGATTTACTAGGAACCTTCCTTATTCCTGCAAATTCCAACACCATATGATAAACTCATCACCTAAACTGTTGGACTCTGATAATCAGAGTGATTATAGTAGTATGCCTGAACCAATGTAAATCATAATCAGTTTACCACCGAGTACTCACTCCAACAGATTCCAATAAACCCTGGTGCTGGACTTCAACTGGATAGGGATTGTTGGGCTAGATTTAAGTCTGAGGTTAACAGAAAAGCCTTGGCATGAGACCATGAAGAAAGGTGTGATTTTTTTTTTCTGTAATAGTTAAGGATATTCAGCAGAGGCTGCTCCTCTTTTTCCAGAGCTGAAATTATCGATGAACCGCACCATCTTGTTCTCCAGGGGTACCGCTGTCCCACCTGACTGCAACAACATAAAAATATGGCTATCAAAAATAGTCAAAATGCTTTCAATGAAACTATTCCACTGAAGATTGTTAAAAAAAGAAACTTTTTCGCTTAAAAAAAACTTCTGGATTTTGTATTAAGGAGGCACAACTATTTTTTTCCTGGGCAGGGGGGCTGAGTGCATCGATAAAGCAAATTTTAGCTTTGAAAAATATCAGCAAATCACTTTTGTGCAGTAAAGTGCTTAAGTTGAACCATTTTTTTTTTAATATGGACACTTTTAGAATTCACTATTCAGAACAAAGTGCACATACCGTGGATCTGGAGTCAAAAAAATAATATGGTGCAACCTGACACCACTTCAGCGTTTGTGTACAAAGTCTATGGACAGTCAAGAAAAAAATTTAAGTTAAGTATTTCCTAAATATTGGAAATGTTTCTCAGTCCCAGATTCATGTCTTACCATCATTTTTGCAATGACTGACCTTCATTGAGATGATATATGAAGAAAAAAAGTGGCGTCAGGTTGCAACATTTTTTCCAAATACCCAAGTGAGGCCAAAGACAAATTTCTTATGAAATTGGAAATGTTTCTGAGACAATACCTATCATTACTGAGTTTTTTTATGATGAAAAAAAAGTATATTTAGTATACATTTGTATTGAAAACT
This sequence comes from Patiria pectinifera, assembly GCA_029964075.1. Taxonomy (NCBI): domain Eukaryota; kingdom Metazoa; phylum Echinodermata; class Asteroidea; order Valvatida; family Asterinidae; genus Patiria; species Patiria pectinifera. The sequence continues at coordinate 3,332,756 of CM057143.1, read as the reverse complement.
TACTGTCACAAGCACGACCCGTGTACCGTTCTTCATGTGCCCCTCGGCAAACTCATGCATCCGCAGCTTTTTGCTGGCGAAGTCTATCGGTGGCTCATGGGACTCGAAAAACAACTCCCATTCATCCTTCTTCAAGTTCTTGTCCTGCTTGTCAATGTCTGAGCCCTCAGAGTTGTTGCTGTCCTCCATGGACTTACCAGCCTCTGCGTTCTGTTGCTGGTCGACCGTTGCCATCTTCACAAATCCTGTAAAAGACTACATGTATGAATAAGACTGGTCTTAAATGGAAAGATGGCCATCACTTATCTCTCTGTGCACAGTACGAGACTGGTCTGAAAATTTCTAAGTGTTTTCTCAGTAAATATAAATTGTATTGCAATATTTTCACTGCTAAATTTGACTTTTTAGGCCATATCACTTTCTGATGGCCAATAGGTCACTGAAGGAAAACATTAGGGAAAGAATTCCATATACCTATGCCACTAGCTAGACCCTAGCTTGAGTAACTCCATATTCATTCACATGTAACATGTGAATGAATATGGAGCATGTCAGCTGGAGTTACTCAAGCTATGTTTACACATGCGATGTAAATGACATTGACATCAATTCACTTTCTTACACAAAAATCTTTAACTAAAAAAAAACAAGTAGCTTTGACTGATCCATATCACGTTAGCATTTTGTAAACAAAGCTTTTAAGTACCTCAGAACATGCTCAGACCATGGAGGAAGAAAGGAACTCAAGAGTCAAAGGACGAAGTCACGAACCAAGCCCGCAACTTGACCCACCGAGTACTAGTGCTAGCGAACCTCGTCCCCAGGGTGTCGAGCAGTACGCGCCCACCACTACCTGCTCTCTCATTTACTATTGGAAACGCAGTTGGAAATAAAGTAAGCACTGGGGACGAAATTGAGTGCTAGCTAGCTCAGCCTGCGCGAGTTAGTCTTGGCCCAAGACGCTACACGTAATAATGGACGGTGCGTAGTGCGCCCTCTTATGGCAAATGTTTCGGTCATTAATGCAACTCGAACTCATTTCTAAAATTCTGCAGTTCACAAAACCATGGTCTTCCAATCTATCGTTATCATTCTGTTATCGAGGCCACCCTGTTTGGACCGTTGATTTCACCTGGAATTGGTCAAACTTTCTAATTTTCATCCGAGTTGTACTTTATCGTCATATATCGGAATTTACTGTATCACATGCAATATATAGAGTGACCCTTTTTCACGGTACTAGCATCACTAGCATGAACTGTATGGCGCTAGGCCGTGAACCGGTTGTAACATGACTGATTCACAATACCTAGCATACTGCACAATAGTCTGCCATTCTTATTTAAAATGTTACGTAATCATGAACAAAAACGGCTGGGACACAAGGGGAACAACCTACAAACGACAATGCTTGGGAAGCCGGGTAAATGTTAAAACCGGGAGGGAAAAGTAAACACGAAAGGGTGAAGCTTAACAACAAGATAAACGGGGATGCTCCATCACTGTTTGTACGCTTCTACATCTTAAGAATTGACTGCTTCTGGTGTACGGTAAACCAAACGTAAGATGTATCGTAGAAAGGTAAGCTCAAGTGTGTTGTACATGTATATCATAGACACATGATAGACGTTAATTCAGTTGAATGCAGTGCATAATACGTGAGCAATAAGATCTTCCATCATTTTTGTAAATAAAAAAATAGAGGGCGGATCAACAATTAAAAAAAAATGAACTTGGTCATGTTGGTCGCCTTTTCTTCTCACTATACACTGGGGTAAATAATACGTTGAGAAACCGTGTAATAGAGTTTTTGCTCTGCGGCCATCTTGGAGGTACGGTGTGTGCAGTGTGTGGCCAGCGAGGGAGGTATTTTTTTTTTTTAACGAGTGCCCTTTTTTTCACGAGTGCCCTATTGTTTCATTGCGCGAACGTCGACATGAAAAGCGTCACCTATCGTCGACGGTGCCATGATCTTCCGCTTTGAAGAGCGCCCCCTAGGAAGATGACATCCAGCCCCCCGCCCGCTTTGATTTTACGGAGGCCGGTGACCGGTATTTTCAGCTCATTACCCCCAAATCAAAATGACCTTGCTACGTCATGGCGCCACTGGTGTGCTTTTGTTTTTGTTCCACAGCGAAAGGCATCTCGTGCATTCATAACAAAACCAACCTCAAAAATGACTGCTGAATGCAAAGTATGAAAACTGTATGCATGACTTCAACGAGAAACGCTTCCCCCTTTCTTTCTGATTGTTTCAGTTAATAATATCTATATATCTTTTGGTTCCTCAAATTATTTAAAGTGTTTTCCTCTATACCTACAGAGAATTTGCAAGCAGTTTTGCGTCTTCGCTTTCCCAACGTTGCTAGTGCTTGCCCTCGTACTCGGCTACAGCATCGACTGGTCGGTCGAGCAAGAGCGGAGCGGGCCTCATGTCAGGACGGATGAGGACGATGGAGGCGAAGATCTTCTCGAAGACTTCGTCCGTGGAATGGGCAGTTTGTCCTCGTTTGACTACGACCAACCTGTGAACTTGACCAATCATCAGACTCGGACTAATGTGTCAGAACCATTTGCAAAAGCAACTTATGCCAACGTACCGCGGGCACTGTACCGTTTTGCACCAGAGGTAAAAGATTAACGAACGATGTTGTAGTTTTTTTTTATTAACACGTACCCCCCCCCCCTAGCCTGAGGACAAAGCGATGTCGACCCCATCATGAAAACGAGACCACAATTGGGAGAACTAGAATTGAGACATTTTTTTGGTTTGGATGTTGAAGTCCAAGAAAAAGTCCCGTTTTTGTCCCATACGTATATTAATTAACTCCATGTTTTCCTTAATTACATATCCAATTGTAAAGACCAAGGGCGGATCCAGGGGGGGGCCCCCCCCCAAAAAAAACAAACGAAACCAATTTTTTTTTTTTAATGTGACATCGCAATAAAGGCAGGCAATGAGTACACCACCATCTTTTTCTCAAAAAAACATTAAAAAAAGTGGTGAAATTGCCTCAGATGCCTCACACAGCACCACTAGAATCCAAATTTTTGGGGGCCCTTAAGGGGGGGCAAAAGGGATGGGCCTTAACCCCCCCCCCCACGCCATTTTTTTTTGTTTTTTTTGGGACCAAAAAATTTTTTGGCCCCCCCCCCCCCAAATTGTGTTCTGGATCCGCCCTTGGTAAAGACTGGTAACATAACATTTCTTGTGAGTATTCTCCATGCAGATGCCCAACAGCAGAATAAAAAATAACCTGAAATGTAGAATATCTTGGAGAGTTAAACTTTCGTTATACCTATATGCGACATAGTATTACTCGGGGTTCGACTTAAGCGGTAGCCCGCTAGCCAAATGCTAGTCAAAATAGTCCGGCAGGCGAGTCAACAATTATTGGGATACGGCAAAGATGAAAGGACAGGAAGAAAAAAAATCATAAAATTCAGAAAGCAAACATGAATTTATTCGTGTCTAATTTTATTATCTGTTTAGGATTAAATTATTAGATCTGTTTATTAAAAACGCTGACAAGATTGCCTCAGGATACACGTTTTACATGCACATTGTTGCATGTAATATGTAACTTCCCGGGCTAGTGAAAATGCCTGCGGGCTAGTTGTTAAGAGTCTGCTTCATAAACCCGGCTGGCTAGTAAAACAAGTTCAGGTTGAACCCTGTTAATGTGCGCGAATTCTTGGACTTGCCCGTTTGCAACTATAAGCAATAAAACGTTTGCAATTACTTTTTCTTGCCACATTATGATGAGTTCGAGATATTTTCGCTGCTTTTGATTTTTTTTTTTAGACAAAGGTGTGTTTAAATATTATGGTTCATTCCAGACAATTTAGAGAGACTTTTAAATGAGAAGTAATATAGCTGCAAATTTATTTTCCTTATTTATAACAATATAGCACGCGCAGTTCAAAATGACCTAAATAAGATAATGAACTCAGGAGTATGGATAATAAGCTGTGCGCAAGGTCTAAAATTGCGCTGAACATAGTTCGCAATATAACTCCTGCGGTTGGAATCGTGACTGCTCAATTATTATGTCCGGTATTAGCCAAACCGTATACGACAACGGCTGAATCACCCTATAGCTAGCACGACATGACCAGTGTAACTTAGCTGTTCCCGGCGAGTCCGCACAAGTACCGCTAATTTCCAGATTCTGACACCGCCCACTGAAACTAATTTCCACGGACACTCTTTTACAGGTATTTGATGCTTTCCCGAGCAAATTTCTACCCAATATCAGAAGCCCTTGCTGGACAGACCCTCGTACTGAGGAATTGAACTGCTTACCATCCTTCTTTGTGGCTGGTTTCCCGAAGTGCGGTACCAGCGACGTCTATGCTAAACTTTACCGGCATCCGGGCATTGTCCGGACCAAGAAGAAGGAACCCCATTGGTGGACACGCAACCGATTTAATGGTACGTCATGCACTTAATGACCAATTGAAACTCGTATAGGCCCATGAGGGCGGAGCTTGGGTTGGGAGGGCTTCATAATCTGACCAATCACGAAATGGTGGGATGTCAGAGTGTTCTTGTTAACCAACACATGCCACTCAACGCGATCCGCTATTATCACCGGTATATTAATGTTATTATGTGTGTCTTTTCTTTTCATTTTCATCTTTCAACAGGATCGTTGCTGGAATATACCGGAAATTTCCAAACATTGGCGAAAAGGATTTCAGCCAATGCAAGTGCATCGAAAAATCTTATTTCGGGTAGGTGTCAGAAAATACCCTCTTTCCAGCGAAGAGAGTTTTGAAACATCCGATCAGATCTTGAATAACGATCTACACGGGAGCTATAGTTTATAATACATCTACGTTGAAGCCTCTTGAAATCTTTTGGGACCCTCCGATAAAGGGAGTTCATAAACTCAGTCATTTTTTTTTTTAAATTTAATTTGAATAGTCATAGTACATGTAAAAGGTCATTAACTAAATCTCGGCAAGTTGTGCTTCCCAATTAACGTGATTTTAGTGGTCATTTGTCTTCATCGTGCAAAATACACAAATGAGATGCCCCCTGTTGTAATAGGAATCCAACCTTGTAATTGACTGAATAATTTGTGAAACTTTTTGGACGACAGGGGAATAGTCATAGTACATGTAAAAGGTCATTAACTAAATCTCGGCAAGTTGTGCTTCCCAATTAACGTGATTTTAGTGGTCATTTGTCTTCATCGTGCAAAATACACAAATGAGATGCCCCCTGTTGTAATAGGAATCCAACCTTGTAATTGACTGAATAATTTGTGAAACTTTTTGGACGACAGGGGACGCGTCCGTGGCCACCGCTTGGAAAAACGACAACTGGCGCCTTTTTTTCCCCACTGCTTACGAACCGTTGTACGTCACAGCGGAATTAATCCACCAGGTCCTGCCCAAGTCCAAGATAATCTTTCTTTTACGCGATCCGATAGAAAGGTGAGTAAAAAAGTTCCCCTAGATTGTCGTGTTGGTACTAGCTTGTGAGTTGTCGCACAACGGTTAGCATTGTCGGTAACAAAATCTGACTGGATTGTTGTAGCTCGAAGTTGGTATCGGCAACCTCTTGTCATGGTGTTTGAACAGACACCATCACTGCACTCTACTCGTCTGACAACTAGTATGGAATGGACCTCGAGAACGTGGTTGTGACGTTGGTAACTATATGCATTCACAATGACGTTCACACCTATCTCGTTCCCATGTACAAACGTCAGTCCGGTTTAACCGTGCACTATAGTTCTTGAACACCACACGAGGACCCATGTCGGGTTCTCGCCCCAATACTTTCGTAGCTGCCCCAAACGTGCAGCTAAAACACTCATTTTAAATTGTAATATCATTTACCCATCAGATGAGATTTATTCATACATTGTACTTATAGTTCCTAAATTTACTTGCTTTTTTCTCGTTCCACAATGTCATCTCTCAGAGCCTTCTCGGATTATTTATTCATCAACTTCCTACGACGGCGCAAGAATGGATGGGAGGGACCAAAAGTCAACGCCATTACATTCCACCGAGATGTTCTAATGTCTATAGCAATATTGAAAGCTTGCATGGGCAAAGGGCGATTCTTGCGATCTTGCTCATACGACTACGCGGAGTCCTTACCTGCGGTAATTTTTGTTGTCGAATTTGTAAAAGTTGTGTATGAATTGTCTCGCCCATGACCAACACCACTTTAGTATTGCATTCAATCAATTGTGCCAAAAAAACATCGGGTGATGATTCATACACATTCTCCAATAGTCATGCAACCAGACTACTGAACCAGTCTATATAGTCTTATGCTTCACATTCAAATCTCTTGGTTTCACTCTCAGGTGCAGAATGTTGAAGAAAAGACTCCTTTAAAAGTTGAACTGAGACCTCGCACACTTGGCTTGTCAAATACCGAGGGCCTTGTCTTTCTTTGCCTAGTGAAAAGTCTGGAGAATTGCCTTGGCTATAAAGTTGGCCTGATTTTGTTTTGCATGTTTTGCTCCACTCAAGGTGCCAGTCTGGGTTCGCCCCAGATTGAATTAAAAGAATTGTATAGATAACTATATGTTTCCCTTTTCTTTGCTTTAATTTACTTAAATTTGATTTCCAATAATACAGCGGATAACAGTCGGCCATTATGTTGTGTATCTCCGTGATTGGCTGCAAGCGTTCCCACGTGACCAGATTCTTGTGCTGCGATTGGAGGACTGGAGTGGCAACTGCGAAAAGTGGCTTCCAAAGTTGTACTCCTTTTTAGACCAAGGTACGCGATTGAAAATTCATTCACTTTTTTTTTTCGTTGTGTTTTAAAAAATATTGTTGAAGACACATTTCTCTTAAAATGCGTTTCGGTAAATATTGTATAAATTAGATGCATGTTGGTGTACTTTTTGGATGTGATACACCACAATAAGTCTTGCATAACATAAAACTATGAATTTGAGATGGGACACCGATTGCAGGAGAAAAATCGGCCCAGTAAAATACAGAACACGCAGAATTTAATTCTTTTTTTAAAACTGTCAGTCAACAGGGAGAGAACGAATATCAGTACCATTCTGTAAAACTTGTAAACGTTCTTGTTTCCCCTTTTCAATGTGACAATTTAGAACAACTCAGTGACGAAACCATCAGAGAAATATGCAAGAAGAAAATGAAAAACAGCCCCCGCTTCAATCAGAAGGTCGGAGGGGAGCTACTGAACATCACTCGGTCAGCCCTTGACCAGTGGTACGCTCCGTTCAACGAGGAACTGGCCAAGTTTTTACGGGATAACGATATGTAGTTTTTGTTGAGAGACTTCAGAAGAGTGACTTGAAATTTTCATCGGGCCGGGAAGCGCAGATCACCGTACCCACCCCGTCTCAATCTGTTTCCCCGGTTGTGGGGGCAATACATGTGGAAAGAAAGCATACATGCACTGCCGTGGACTCCTAGTCAGGAGCCTAGCATAAGACTCTGAAATTACGCCTGTACTGCAGGGAGAGATGCGAACTATGGAGGTGTCGGTGAAGCAACTCCCCCTGAATCTGTTGATGGTGCTACATGCCTGCTCATGATGGCCCGATTGACGACATTTTCGTCTTCGCACATTGGTTCATTTCCTTTATCAACGTAGGGGCGTACTTATGGGAGGGGAAGTATACACAGTCGACTTCCGTTAATAATAACTATAGGCCAGACCTATAGCCAAACGTTTGCTATATCCGGGGGTGGGGGGGGGGGGGGTCTGGGTTGCTGTCTTGTGACAGCGAGTATTTGTAATCGAATGAAACTCATACATTTGTGCCCGTTTTAATATTTGTTTTGAAAGTGGTACCGCAATAAGGTAAGGCCAAAAAAAAAAGTCTCCGGTTTCTGGTATGGAGCTTGCCCAAAAAGTGGTGCGGCGACGCGGCTTTTTTTTTTTACCTGATTTTTTTGCTTCAAATGTCGGCTGATGACTGCAAATGGTCCCGACTAAACTTAGTGCAAATATTTTGGGAGTCCAGAGAGGCCACAAAAAGCTTATTCTGGACCATAACCCAATCTAAAAACACGTTAAAATTGTGCAGCAGCAGGATTCCAGTCAAACCAGTGAGTTTGGCGGTTTTGAGACATCATCTTTCATTGAAAAAAAAAACCTTTTTCATTTTGCCGACGCGCATGGCTACGGCGACGCGCGCGCATACTAGAAACCAGAGATTTTTTTTTTTGGCCTGAGCTTCAGTTTGTACAAAGCTATTAATTATTTCAATACATACTGTTTGATAAAATTCGTCTACATCTTGAACGCTTGTGTCGTTGATTTTCCTAGTGTTCATGCTTTTCGGGGGGATAAACTAAAAAGTCATGTTGGCCTTTACGTACCTTTTATGTCATTCTTTACAAAAAAAAACTTGCATTTATGTTAGGAAGAAACTATCACTGAAAGCAATAAGCCTCTGTACTAATGACGTCAAACTTTGTTGACGTGCACTTTCCTATGGAGCCAGTGGGGGTCCACGTTCCACTGAGCACCATAATGAAAGCGCACACGTAAACAATATGTGACATCATTAGTACAGAGGCTTATTGAGTATTGACTGAATTAACATAAGATTGATTGCAGAGGACCTTATCTATGGGCTCTGTGCGCGAGCAGAGAGGGCGCTTATACCACAGGCTTGAGACCTGTGGATGGACGGGACACGATACTGTTTTTTCCACACCACACTTTCGCTATTGACGTTTATATATCGAAGCAAGTTGAGTTGCAAGTCAGGTTCTCGGACTTTATTTTCGATCCACAAAAATTCTCCGAACCAAAATATAACAAGGTAACGAAAAATGTTCCAACTGACTAAAAATAGTAAAGAAAGAAAAAATAAAAACACAGCCTGTGTGATTCGAACTGAGGACCTAAAGATGTATAGTCCAATGTATAGCCACAGCAAAGCCCCCGTTGCCCCCCCCGGCCCCTGGATCCGCCCTTGGTCATGAGGTCCTTCTGTTTGTATAACCACGTGAACTAAATAAGTGGTGTTAATAACGAAAGTACAGAAGATCAGGAGGGTAAAACGACACTCATGTCAAAATTGCATTTGATTGTAACACTCGAGTTAAAAAAAAAATCATCCGACTTGTTGGAACTAACGCAGAAAACACGTGTTTTTTTGTTAACTTTTTTTCCTGTTTAAAACAATTCTAGATTATAGTGAGGGTTTGCAATAACTTTCTTTTCAGAACCACACATCTTCCCAAAAGAGATTCGTCCACAATGGTGTTACCGCAAAGCCTCACTAGTTTACACTACCGCCATGCAAAGTGTGAAATCTTATTTGTTTAAAATTCGTCAGACATTGTCTTTTATTTCCCTCTTGCAATTGAAACCACAGGTGAATACGTTTAACCAACTTGAGCGTTGTCGGCATTTTACCTCACTCTTATAAGTCCAGGGTCAAAAACTTGAAAGATACGTTAGTAGGCCTATACAGCTCCTGAACGGTTTGCCCCCCAAAAGCCGGCGGGTCTGTACTTGAAACGGCCGACGCATTGATCCGTTTCGGATGGGCCTAGAGGGGATTAGCACTGTGATACCGCCAGAGCCACCGCCTCATCTAATCCCTCCATTGTCCCGCTCTGACACAGTAACTTTCTGATCCTCTAACGTTCGGACTGGCCAATTACAGCGCTGGAACAACGGGAAAGTTCAAAGCGTCCTGGCGACGACGACAAAATCAACCACTCAAAGCACTAGACGTGAACCACGGACAAGATCAAACATGGCAGTGCTCATGAATGAGATCCAGGAGAGCTTGCGGATCTCAAGACGCGTTCCCCCGAATTCGCCCAAACAGTGTCACTTCCTTCTTGTGATCAGTTTAGAACCAGACGTGTTTGAACATTCTCCAGCCGTTGCACGCTTTCGCCTTGACCATACCCAACCTCTTCATCATGAATTCCACGTTTAATGAGTTCTTTGGATTTCAAGATGATGACGCCATGGACCAAGTATTTAGGAACCAGGAGGGTGAGTTTGATTATTTTCTCAATACGTTTAACCAAACCATCAACTTTTCTGTTCTTGTAATCCGTGGAGGAATGTTTCGATACATGTACAGAAAAAAATACCCAAAGCAATTCTGATGGGGCATTATTTTTTTAAATATTGAAACGGGGTATCCTTCTGCACGCAAAGGACTCGAAACTTTTCAAACAGTTTCACTCAAACAAAAAACAGGGGGATGATTTTTTACTTAACTTCTTGACTGACGTGAGTCACGTGAGTCAAGTGCCTAAACCATTTCAGTAACTATATTCCCATAACATTTTTAAAAAAGTTGACAAAACAACTGTGTACTTCAAAGTGAACAAAATTGACTCAGTTTAATCCAGCCGGTTACCCATCCAGCCAACCATCTAATATGCAATTTCTCCCCCTTTCTTCAGTAATGGACTTCAATACCTCTGACCTGTCATCCGAGTCCGGCATCGACTCTCCCTCCCCGGTCCCCGGCGAGCAACCCCCGTGCAGGTCACCCTTCCCTTTCACCCCGGAGCAGGAGACGGACTTGGAAGCCGTCTACGCAGCCAACCCGTTCCTGGGGTTCACAGGCAGGGACATTCTGGCCGATGCACTCAACGTGACAGAGGAGGATATCGACGTAGGTTTTTCCCCACCCAATTCTTGAAACTTTGTCTCACCTGCTAGTTTGTCCTTCTTTTCCTGCTGAGTACTTAGTCTTGAAAAAAAAATAGCACCGATGCATTCATCATTCAAGTTGAATGAGGACTCATGAGGATTTTCCCAAGGAACCAACTTGTGAATCCTTTAAAATCCACCAATTGGCAACAGATAATAAGAGACATACTGGCTGGACTTTGTCTTACATAATTCTGCAAAATCTAATTTTATTAAGGGATCTGCGGAATCAGTGTAGTTCAGTTTCACTTAATAAGAGTAAGTTTAATCAAGCGTAATTTATAACAACTTCTGCATCCATTCCCTCTATCTACATGTATACAGGTTTGGTTTATCCATCGACGCTTCAACGATTCCTACCTCCAACCAAGATATGCCTCATCACCACGCCCACTCTCTCCATCTCCAGAAATGGCTCCTCCTAGATTCCCCTCATCAATAACCACCACTCCCCCTGCTTCACCATCCGCCCCGGGCGCCGAGAGCTACCTCATGTGTCCATCATCGGCCACCGTCACCACGACCTACACTTCTGCGCGCATCAACCATCACGGACTTAGACTTGGTTCAAGTCGGACTTACCAGCAGTTAGCATCATCCTGTGGCAACTCAGCTGTGACAGCGACAACGACGACATGTCATCGAGCTCCGGTCATCACTTGTCGCGACATGGCTTCCCTGACCATGCGTTCCAGGAACAACTGCCGCCGACGTCCCGTTGCTTCGGGCTGTCTGAGAGGCAACACCGGTGTCATGGCTGCACGGCGATGAGCGACCACTCCTTGAACAGACTCACATAAACTTGTATCAAGTCAAATTCAAATAATTTGAAAGTTCCTCTCCAAATCTCGAATACCAACACTCCATAGTATACATACATGTAGATAGTTCATTGTTTAAACTTCAATCTTTACGTTATACTTAACTTGATGTGCATTATCAGGTTAAGACTATATTATTTTAACTGCATCAAATTTCGACATCCAGGTTCCGGGGAAGGGGGGGATGGAGGATAATAACTCACACTTAGCCTTTCTGCCGCTGGTACCGAGTAAAGGCCTTCATCGACGGTACAGTTTTTGGGATTTGTTTTCTTCAAATCATTAATTTAGCTCATTCATAGGCCTACACCACTTGTTAAAGTTATAATCGAACTAATTTGATTATTTTCTTGCAATATGTAACTTAATTTAAGTGTTTACTTTATAAATATATAAATTCATGTAAATAAATCACTTTACCTGCATGACTGTTGTCCTGTTTTAACATAGTGTAATTTAAACTCTCTTTGAAGAGTGAAAAACCGCTCGAAAAGAATTTTAGAGCGTTTTTTCCCCCACTGTCGGTGCCACAGTAAAAACTGAAGATGAAAATTTCACTCTGAGAAAGAGCCATAATGCATTTTGAAGAGCCGATTCGCCGGACAACACTTTTCGCCAGTGGTTTTCACTTATGTATTCGTGGCCTCAATGTGTTCAAGAACCTACGATATTTTGACATAAGGATGAGAAAGCAGCACAAAATTAATTTCCTTTTCATGAAAAATAATAGAAGGCCCATACCATAGACAAAAAATATAAAAGCTGGCACGATGCTCCCGGCCCCCGCCCCCCTCGAGCTGTTTGAGAGGCTCAGTGAAAAGAGACGACGACAAAGGCTTTTTATTTTACAAGGATAGTCGAACCGTACCAGTCTCTTCTGTGTTTATAAAACAGTCACCGAATAAAGTTCATCAACGAGAAAACTAAATGTAAGAGCATCAACTCGGAATTTTTGAGCTGGATATAGTTTTCACTTTGGACGCATTCAAAGTTTAAGTTGGATTTTGTTGTTAAAAATTAAATGTTTCATTCAAAAGTGAATGCATTGTAACTTTTACATGTGCAATGTATAATATTGCAAGGAAAATAACAATTGGAAAAAAAGTAAAAATTAATTTGCGAGATGAAACTCGAAAATAACACGGGGAAATTATTATATTTTTCACACACAACATATTTTTTTAAAAATAGTTACATAAGGTACACACAATCAATGCTACACGGCCGATACAGCGCCCTCTCCACGACCTTGCAAGTCATTATGTACGTTTTCGCCACATGTGCATTGGATAATGAAGTGAAATGGCGTGATGTCTCGATATTTAAACTTGTCACAATCCATGCAATGTTTGAATATAAATTACAAAATTCCCTTCTCAAAGTATTTACAGATAGTATCAAGTACTTTTAACACACTTAATCATCAAGCTTTGCTGAATTGGACATATCTGAAACTAAATGTCCACATAACGACACATTTTTAAGGTTTTGAAATAAATTGTCACGGTTAATTTAAACAAACAGTAGCAAAGGACTGAGTAAGTTTAGTAAAAACTCGAACGCGGCGTCTGCTCGAAGTCCGAGGTCAACACTAGAGATCAGTTACAAGTGGGTCCGTATTTTTCTGGTTTTCAATATTTTATTCTCCTACAAATTGAACATTTTAGTGCAATGGCTTCCAACGAACGCACTAAGGTAATTCTGGGACATCTCAAGCCAGCCATCGGCGGCGATGGTGCCTCTTCAACTGGTGACTTTGTGTGCCGCGAATTCTGTTCCACGAGCGGCGTTGGCGAGGGGATCGGTACCGTGAAATGTGGCGAGGAGACGGTAGGTAAAACGGGACTAGACTGGTGCTGTTGCGGGGCAGTGAGTGTTGGTTTAGGTTTATATTATCCATACGGGGAAAGATTGCCATATCTGGCCAACACTAATTTTTCCCTTGAGTGACCTATCAGCCATCAGAAAGTGATAATATGCCCTAAAAAGTAAATTATTGAAGTTTTTACTATTTACTAGGTAAGAAAACACTAAGACTTAGAGAAATTTTCAGACCAGTCCCATAGGGTTTGTGCACAGGGTGACAGGTGATGGCCAGATATGGGCATTTTCCCGTCTTTTCAATGCTATGTACATTATTATTATAATATGTGGATCAGGCATAGAGGATACACAGCCGTTTTTTCCACATTAACACTGATTAAACTTATGCAAGATTTGACCTTAGTGTCCAGTGAGGTCATGTTGTGCCTTTCTCTATCCGGTTCGTAAGTGACTTCGTCATACACGCGCACGCACCACTGATTACGAGCGCCCATTGGCTAAACACTCAAGTTGCGTTAACTTCCGGTTCCATTGGTGCTATGCTACACCATGTACAGTAAGTTGAGATGACGTCACACTTACGAACCGGATAGGGCTGATGGTATCATTTCATATGCATGCCATTAGCTTGAGTAACTCCAGCTGACATGCTCATCAGGAATTCACATGTGACTTCCAGATGAGCATATCAGCTTGAGTTAATCAAGCTACATACGCATATTGTCTATTGAAAATTCAAGGTCATTACACAAATATAATGCTTAGAAACAGGTTTTCAAAACTTAATGAACATTTAGAAAGAATGTAGTGCCCAGACGCCACTTCTTTGGTTGTGTACAAAGTCTTAGTTTTGAAATGTTTCTCAGTCCCAGATTCATGTCTTTTCAACATTTTTGCAAAGAATGAACTTTATTGAGAAAATATAGAATGAAAAAAGTGGCGTCAGGATGCAACATTATTTCCGAGCATTTTTCATATCTCATCGGAGTCTCAACAGAGTTTTAACAAACCCAACAAGTTTATTCGAAAGTTACATCTGAACGAATGTGTTTTGTTTAAGAAGCATTTTATGACATTGACACTCTCGGACCCTAGTCCCACTTCATTGACAGAAAAAAAAATCAACATTTGTCATTTGTTTTGTCTACTATTACTTCAATGTCCAATCTATTAGAACACAAGGAGCTCCCTTTGCCTGCAAGAGTGTGCGGCTGTCTCGGCACAGACTGACAAAACACCCAGGGTTCCCAAAATCAGGTATGTGTGCCGCAATAGACGGTATGCACAGCAGTTTTCTCACAGTAAACATGCAAGATTTGACCTCGGTGAGTTCATGGTGTGCATCTCTGTACAGGGTGAGTAAAAAAAAACGAACTATTGTTTTATTGAAGTTCTGCATGTAGAACTATCAAAATCTAAAATATGAAAGCCCAACTCATAAGCTTTCTTTTAGTACAAGAATCATTCAAATCACTCATGTACTTTTCAAGTTACGGAATTTTAAACAAAACCTCCGTTTTAAAGTTCTGTCCACAGATCACAAAAAAGTGTGCGTTCTTTCAGCAAAACGAAACAATTCACACACAATCCCCATGTGATTTGTTTTTGTTCAAATGCTGAAAGAACACTGAACTTTTTGTGATCCATGAACAGAACCTTAAAATGGTGGTTGTGTTTTAAAATTCCGTAACTTGAAAAGTACATAATTGATTTGAATAAATCTTGTACTAAAAGAAAGCTTATGAATTGGACTTTCATATCCTAGATTTTGAAAGAGCTACATGCAGTACTTCACTAAAACAATGGTCCCAACATTTTGGTTTCGTTTTTTTTTTTACTCACCCTGTATGGTGTGTATCATACGCATTTAACCCATGAGCCTGGGGCAAATTCCATGGAGCTGCTAAGCACAAACATTTGCTTAGCATAAAAAGTCTTCCTTGGCAAAAACAGGATTACCAACCAAATTTCCATGTAATTGTGATGGATATTGCTTGTGATTGGTATTCAGCTAATATTGTTTGCTTAGCATGAAAATTACATGGAGTTTTGGCTGTAACCTGCTTTTATAAGCCAGACTCTGTTTGTGCTAAGCGAATTGTTGTGCTTAGCAGCTCCACTTTCACAGATATCTCAAATCCATCAGTGGAGGAGGAGTGAGGTTAAAGATTGAGATTTCAAGGATTCATGAAGTTTCTAAAACAAAATGTCCTTTTTAAAGTTATTCAGGAAATAGTGACTACAACTTCTTGTGTATATTGAACTTTATTTATATGTGATGTTAAATTTGTCAGGCAGGAGGCATTGAAATGGAATGGTTGGGGCTACAAAGACTCCAGATTTGTCATAGGTGACAACAATGAATTCTCATTCAGTGGAAGTAGGTAAGTGATCTCTCAGTCCGCACTCTTTACCCTAATTTATAATTTGATAAATTCTTTAAAATTTAACTTCGTTCCCCCGACTACCCCCCCCCCCAAAAAAAAACCCCACATATCTCACACCAAAAAAAGTTTTTGTTTTTTAAAGAAATTGTAATTTCAAATATGGAAATTATTCCGATTTGTTTGGCTGGACAGAGAAATATTCTGCTGTTGCTTTGTAAAAAACCCCCATTGTATACTGGAATTCGCCAAAGAGGTGGCACCATGTCCACGCGCATGCCACATCAATTTTTGTAATGACGAGATGCGCGCATTTTGATAACCCTGGGGGAAGGAGCCCGGTGTGGATGAAAGGATCACACTACTCTACCTGAGCATGACTCACTCGAGCCTGTTGCCACAGCAGCTTTTTTCCCCATTTTATATGCCTACCTTTCAAATATCCTCATGAGATTTGTCACTGTCTCCTAAAACAACAATGACTTTCTTACTTTCTTATTCTTAGGTACAACATCGCAGGGGAATTGCCTCACTTCAAGGCCTGGATTGACTCAATAGAAGGGTTCAGCCCGGACAACAGAAGTCAGTCGCAGGTACTCGTACATTTTCTTACATACATTTTCATACACATAGCGTGCTGTTTGTTAATAGTGAGGTGGTCTGGCAAAATGAGACGGGCAAAGGCCGTACTGAGTAGAGAAAAATGAAAAACAAAATTAAAATTGGGGTGATTTTTATTTTTATTTTCAGATTTATTGATATTTGTAATTTTTACGACTACAAAACTTGAAACTTTAAAGTTCTTTTTCTCAGTACATATTTTACTTTTTCGACATGTCAGTAAAAGCGAACTTTAAACAGCCATAACCACAATAACTTGTCAACGGAATGTCTGAGTGAAGTACATGTACAACAGTATCGCAAAGAGAATTTTATTCTCTTTCCTAATACCCGCAAACCCTCATTTTGACCTCTGCCCAGTTCTGTCTTATTTTGCCACAAAGCCTTACAGTTTTCAAGAATCTGGTAAATTAGACAAGGCAAGCCTAATAAAGCTGGTCCCCGAGTGCACACAATTCTATTCAATTGATTCAGAACGGCAGTTAACTGGAAGTCTTCTGGTGTACACATAATGAGCTGAATTTATACAATAGCCGCACTGCTAGCTCTTTTCACCAGCCAATAACCAGGCTAAAGTCACTAGTGACGGTCAGTGGGTCTGTCGGTCAGTCAGTCAGTCGGCAACTGACACTGTCAAGTGGGACGGCCCCTCTAGGACCAGCACAAACAAACTCAATGCACGACTGCACCAACAGCACTAAAAATGCAAAATCTGCAAGTGGGCTGATGGCAGTGTTGTTTCTGTATTGACTCATTTATCGTTGGTTCTAAACTTTGAACTTTTGCCTCACTTAAAAAAAAAACCTAACACAAACAACTTTAATTTTGTGAGCTTGTCCTTAGTCAGGCACAGCTTTTTGCTTTTTTTTCCCCATTTTTTTTCATGCCACTCCCATATTTTTATAATAAATTTAAGAATCTGTTGTACTGAAAAATACCATGGTAGTATTAAAAAGCCATTGGACCTCCCAGTCCAATGAGCAAAGGTCGTACTTTTCATCACTCAACTCAAAGGTACTTTTGTTTATCAGATTATCATTAGCTTAGTAAACATAGCTGTCAGCAGTTATATGCAATGTGGACAATGGCTTTGGGTTTTAACAATACAAGGCTAGCCTACATGTATAAGGTTTCTGAGGACACATAGTCCCTGATATTGTCCCTGGTATCGCAGATAAGAATCTTTCATTGAATAAGGTCTGTTGCTGGGGTTGATAAACTTTGTGGCAGTTTCGAAAGAAAGGAAACAATTATTTTGTTCACCCAAGGGGGAAGTGTGTTAGCCTGCTTCTAAAAAAGTATTTAAACTGTAATGTACATTGTAATTTGATAAATTATTGAGGTATTTTTTTTCACAATCTCGTACTTGGCATGTACAACTCTTGTTAGCACAAACTCTGTTAATACAAATTCTGGTTATAAAAAACATAAAGCCTTGGTCCCGACTGTGCATTTATGTGCACAATGAATGGGACTGATGTTCCTCTTAATACAAAATTCTGATACAACAAACAATTTGGCTAGGTCCGTACGAGTCTGTATTAACGAGACCCAACTGTACTGAGTATTGTCACATACATCGTCATATATTTTCATAGCCCAATCTGGGCACACTATAATTTCTATTACAGAGCCCCCCTACTTTTTGTTCAGATAATCCGTCATGGGGCAGTTGCTTTGTACAATACCATGCACAATGGTTTCTCCATGAGGGAGCCTTGTGAATATATGGTGATCATGTGCCACGATTCATCTGTTACAAGAATCATTTGTTACTCTGTTATAACAGATCCTGATTTTACTGAAGACAGCAAAAATATTAGCCTGTAGACTTTAAAAATAACAACGTAATTTTGTAATTCAAAGTTACACAAGCACACTTTTGTTTGTCTGCATATTGCACAATCACATATCTGTACACAGACAATGGTGTGACATACCAGATAGCACTAATCTAGCTTAATCTGGTTTTATTAAATCTTATCCAGTTTGATCAATGTCAGGTCAATTTTTCTGTGTCACTTTGACATACCAGATTACCGGTTCACATGTTTAATAGTTTCATAACGTTTCATAGAGATGTGGTCTTGCTGTGTTGAAAACCCCAAACTTTTCATCAAATTGTTTCTGTGAAATTGCACTTACGATAATTAACAATGATATTGTTGACTGCTGTGATGTGTGGAATATGACGTTTTGTAACACCCGAGGGGCGCATTATAGCACCCCGAGGGGTTACAAACGGAATATCCCACATCACGCAGACAACAATTGTTTTGTTATATCGTGGGAATAACTCAAAAATATACATTTTGTTGTAACTTGCTGTGTGATTAATAAAAAATTACATCACTGTATCCAAGCACACGATATTAACAATGCAGATTATTGTTCAAGAACTAATTTTTTTATGGGACAAAGGAACATTTTCAATTCACTTAAAAGTCACCAAGCAAATGGCTGAGAAATTTTTTTTTCTAATAAAGCTGACTGCTACAGAAGAAATTATTTTGTCAAGCACAGTTTTTCAGAAGGACAAATCCTTAAAATCCTACAGGTATATTGTGTAGAAATTATGCATAGGTTTGATTGTGAAACGTGATATGCAAATTACCCTTACTGAAAATGAAAATGATTGGGGATTATGGTAAAATAATGAAATGGCTCTTTCTGTTTTGCTCTGGGCTGTGTGTTTATGCATAATAAACTAGTGGTGTGCATTTACGGGTAGTACTAGAACGGGGTACCCTATTAAAGTAAAACACGGGTGCCCGTTAAGAAACCCAACCCAAAAAATTCAAATCTCGGAAGTTGTCTGAAGGTCTTTATAGCTTTACTGCAACTGCATCTTTCGCGAGCGTCATCTGTTGCACGTTAAAATGCACATAAACGTGAAATGTGTTTTGATTTTCAACGTAGCCTGGTTTTCATATTGAAAATTCCCACAAATGACACTCAAAAGCTTTCTTTTTCATTGTCTGACAAATAACTAAGTAATTTGTAAAGTTAGTTATGGATACTCGATCCTACATTTATAGTCTGGAACCGGTTCCTGACATCAGCGGTCGGGTACTCTGGTACCCAGTTCCGATGCATCCCCCTATAATAAACTTTTTTTTACATATGTATTGGACAGAGCATAGGTTACCAGCCAATGCATGTTACCAGGCAAAATGTTGTTGTACCTTTGACTGGTTCTAAAGTTTGTAACATTGGGCGCTCCATAGGTTACCAGCCAATGCAGGTTACCAGGCAAAATGTTGTTACCTTTGACTGGTTCTAAAGTTTGTAACATTGGGCGCTCCATTAAATATGGTCAAGGCCTCAAGTTGTTTTTCAATCTTGTGTAAGTATGACAATTTTCCCATGTTTAATTCACAGGATGAGATTAGGTCAGAGAAGTTGCCTAGTGTCACACACAACAAGGGCTTCTTGGAGGATGTCCAGAAAGAGGGAATCTCGTTCTCTTTTGATCCCCAAGACAGACTGTTCCGTGCTCATGGTAACTACTCCCGAAATCTCAACAAGCAAGTTTTCCTGTAACGTTCAACTGTTGTCATTCCTTTTTAATAATAATAAAATGACTTTGGCACAAGTCTCCTTTACATGGCCAACATGTTTTTGAAAGTTCACATTGAGGTTTCTTTCTTTCTGTACTGAGTAGGTTGCCGCCTTAACCATCTTTTGCAAATTTCTTTCCAGGTCATACGTTAGACGAAATGTTCACGCTTCGTGAGGGCACCTTTGAGCGCATTCCTGATATTGTTTTGTGGCCGAGTAAGTTCGTACAAGCTTGTTTCTTTCATTTTGTGTTAGCACACAGACTTTTAAAAATGTTCTCTTTAAAATAGCCGTACTCGCAGTGATCCCTGGGGCATATGGAGATCAGGCCAAACAATGTCCTGTCTTCAGATCGAGAGAGGATGGTTTTATTGTATCGTAAGAGAAAGAAATTTGCCCCAAAAATCAAGTACAAATAAACTTGAGACAGAATTGGTGGAAATTCTCATCACCACTCAAGCAAAAATGAGTACAGTATCACTGGAGATGTAAAGAGCGAAATAAATTTGCTTCATGCACATATTTTTGACGATGCATACGTTCAGAAATACGTTCAGAATGTAAGTGGTGTCAGGTAGGATGATTACAAAAAAAAAACTACACAAGTTTTTCATACGTTTCAAACTTTCAGCTCTTACAATGAATTGTGTATCTTGTTTTGATATTAAGCCAGGGTCTTGTAAAAGGCAGGCCTCCAGAGCTTTGGATAAGTCTGTACCAATGTAGTTAAAATTGAAGAAGACGTAGATAATAGCTCAAGACAAGAGTAGATTAATGCATGGCCTGTTTGGCCAAGTCTTTGATGGAGCATTGGCAATATTTCACTGTTTCGTATGTTTATGTTTGACAGATTTTTCCTTGTTTTTTTTTTCATTTTGTTTGCAGCATCTCATGACATGGTTTGTAAGATCATAGAGTTGGCCTGCAAACATGACGTGTGTATCATCCCATTTGGAGGTGAGTTGAGGGTTCCTGAGAGAGACGACTGAATCTGGAAAGCTTTCGCTGGCATTGATTTCACTCATTCCCCTCACTTTCTTACTTTATTGTTGTTTTGGAGGATTTTTACAAAAGATGTGTTTCTAAGAACCTTTTTATTTTTACAAAGGTGGAACCAGCGTGACCAAATCATTACAGTGCCCGGTGGAGGAAAAGCGAATGATCGTTTCACTGGATATGTCACAAATGGTGAGCGAAATGGTTTAGTAGCAATCTAGTTAAGCTTTGATTTGAATGTTGCCTTCCATGGATGTCACATTTCTCATGTTCACAGAGGTTGCTGATATGTTTTCTTGAGAGTCTTGTTCTTAATAAGTAAAATTTACACCTCGACTTCACTTGTGAACACGAATTGTCAAACACGCCCAGTGAAGTGCGTGTGTGCAGTGAGGTAAAAACCAGGGCCTAATTTCATGGAGAGAATATTTTATTGTAGATTTACTTGCTAGGCAGGTCACCACGTGACATTTTTGCTGGTTAACTGCCTAGCAACTGCGCATACTATATGGAATTGGATCATCAGAAACAAGATACAATCGGAATGCAGCATAATGGTCAAGTGGTTAAGACAATGCCTTTTTAACCCTAACCCTGCCAGACGCAGCACAGTGCATCAGGTGGAAAAGTCTGGTGCACTTTGATGGAAAATGCTACCAACACCAGTGCAGAAACCGGCCACTTCTGAGACACTGAGAGCTAGTCCCATGGAACAGTGCCCGAGTTGTATCCTGCTGCGTTGGGGGACCACAGACTCTGAGGCAGTTTGGCCTCGAGACTTTTGACCTGATGGATCTTGCTACACTGGGCAGGCTTGTCACTTAAACAAGTGTTGCATGTTGCTGCGTTTGGCAGGGTTTCTAGCCAAAATACCCTGGAGGGTTAGGGTTAAAGCAGGTGGTCAAGGGTTCGAGCGCAACTGCATAGTTTTTTTTCTCACAGACTAGAGGAAAGCAATGAGCATTCAGCATTGTTCCTTACCAGTACAAAATGAATATTACTTTCTGAAAATTACTGTGTGCATTCTTGCAAGACAATCTTCCATCATCTTTAAATTTATCCCTTGCCATACTTGTCTTTGAAATTTTAGAATCGTATCTTGTGGGTGGATGAAAAGAACCTGACGGCTCACATAGAGGCTGGAATTATGGGACTGGATCTGGAAAGAGAGGTAGGTAGGCTTGATGGTGGTCTAACTGAAGCTAGTGCTGCAGCTGAATCACTGAACCAAAACAAAATTTGCTGAACATGGCACTTTCGAAATGAATTGAACTTGAGGGCTGACTTGCAGCACTTACTTGAGTCCAATTTACAAGGGTGTATTTGGGCTGTGGGGTCTTCATTTCTTGGGTAGTTACTCAGTGGGTTGTCATAGTTCCAAAGAATACCGTAAGTTGCTTTAATGCCAAATTCTGAGCGGAGGATTGAGTTTGTGGCACAGGCTTCAAGCCTATACCCCCAAACTTCAAACAACTCATCCCTGAGGACTTTCAGTGTTCCTTTTGTAGTTGATTTAGTTTGGCAAGCTTTATTATTGACTAATTATTCAATAATTTATTATTCCTTTTTCAATATTTATCAGTTGATCGACAATTGATCAAAGATTGCGTAGTTGATTTACTTACTTGCCAGTTTCTTGAACTGAAGAATTTCTTTTAATCTCATTGACATTTTCTTCACATTTGAACAGCTTGGCAATTACGGTCTGTGCACGGGCCATGAGCCAGACTCTATGGAGTTTAGTTCTCTGGGTGGCTGGGTAGCGACGCGAGCTTCTGGCATGAAGAAGAACGTGTACGGCAACATTGAGGATCTGGTGAGGCCAAAGCTGAAAAAGCTTACATGATAATTTGCAATATCCTAAAAGCAACATACCAAATTATTATTAAAAAAACTTACTTGGATGAAAGTTCGTGACATTATTCAGTCTGGCTTGCTGTCATTTCGAAGAAATCAAGAAATGTAGGTGATTTCCAACGATCAGTCAATTGGCCGATCTTTGTTTAGATTTGCTGATACTAATAATTTTGATCTTTTTTCCCCCCAGCTGGTGCATGTTAAAATGGTCACACCAAGAGGTGTGCTTGAAAAGAATTGTCAGGTAAGAATTTGCTTTTTATTATTTTTTTTAGTGCAGAATTTTGTATCTAATGTCACGATTTATCCGTATGTGTTTGAAAAACTGTCCGACACATCAACTGTTTTTGATGCATATCTCTGAGCAAATTTTTCACTGACTTACCTGCACTTATATACATGCACATGTAGGTTCCAAGAATGTCCACTGGCCCGGACATCCACCACGTCATCCTGGGGTCAGAGGGCACGCTTGGGGTCGTGACAGAGGTCACGCTGAGGGTGCGTCCCCTCCCGCAAGTTCGACGATATGGTTCAGTAGTTTTCCCGGCATTCCATCAAGGTGTTGACTTTATGAGAGAAGTCGCTAAACAGGTACACAAGTCTGGAAAAATTATTTGTAGAATTGTTTTTGTAAAGAATTAACACTTTCAGAAACTAATGGGGAAAATGCGATTGATTAAAGTAGTGAGCTTGCATTCCTTGTAAAGTAGTGCAATTCTACTAGGATTGAGGGTCAGCCTTCCTTTTTCTGCCTGAATATGCATTTTAAAATTCTGAATTTTAACATCTGAATGAGTAACTCCTGTGTCTTAATATTTTTCCAACTGATTGATTGTTTTCTACAATATCACGCCTAATTTGCATCACCTTTCTCACCCTTTTAATTTTTTCGGTGATCCACAGCGGTGTGCCCCAGCTTCCATTAGGCTCATGGACAATGAACAGTTCAAGTTTGGTGAGTCCATATTTCTTTATACCCCATCTCTCTTTCAAACATTTCACAACTAAAATTTTTGCAATTGTCTTCTTTCCGAGAAAGACTTTCAAACAATTGCAGATAATTAACGTACCACAAACTGTTCATTAACCATTTGTTGCTATTGGTGTACATGTATCTGTTCTCCATAGCTTTCAAAATACGAGAGGCCTTATTGGTGTAACTCATGTAAATTTTGCATACATTTGGATATGTCCACGAAATTGAGATAGCAATGTCCATTGTAGAATTTTATAGCGAGGGCACAAATGCACAAATTTTGATTAAAACGACCGTTTTTGGATCAATAAAAAACTTAGGACAAGCTCTGAAGGGACCTGCATCATCGATGTGGACGTCACTGATGGACAGCTTGAAGAAAGTCTATGTTACCAAGGTAATCAGTACTAGTGAGTTAGGGGTGACTAAAATATTCATAATGAAATGGACTTTCAAAAGTTTATTTGGAAAGTTTAATAATGAAGGTTTTGCTTTAATTGTTTCTTAGTGTGTTGAATAGTGGATTGCATTTACATGTACACAGAGGTAGTTTGAATCAAATATTTTTGTTTAGGTAAAAATTTCTTTCAAATATCAAAATCAAGAAACCTTGTTTTACAAATTGAATTATTTCCATTTGTGTTTCACAGCTGAAAAGGTTTGATCCCAATCTGATGGTAGTAGCCACACTTCTCTTTGAAGGCAATAAAGAGGTATGGTAATAAATGGAAAAGAACTATATGTGAATGGAATGATAATATGCCCAGCATTATGAGATTTATCCTCATTAGAATTTGTTACAAAAATAAGCAAATCTATGCAGATAATATAAATCTACTCTAGAGTCAATCTTCATTATTCCTATCCTTTTTTTTTTCTTTTGAGTTTTGGATTTTTTTAAATTTTGTTATTATTGCTAATTTTCATCCCCCCCAAGTTGAGACAGTTTGTTGGTTTCCTTTGGTCTGGTTTTCTTTAGGTCTGGTTATATTTTTAAGGAAAACACATTTGAAGAAAAGAAAAGAATTGTCATCTTTGAAATAAGTAATGTTATTGTTTTGTTGTCATTGTTTTTTTTCTGTTTCAGGATGTAGCAGCCCAGGAGAAGAAAGTCTACGCAATTGCCTCAGACTTCGGGTAAGTGAGATTCTCAGAGTCAAATATTAACTAATTTTCTACAAATATGATTTGTTTATTTTTTGTAATTTATTTTGTATCAATACAGGAAATAATTCATTGACCATTTCCATTCATTCTTATTTGTTCTTAATCATGTTGATATTTGTTGGTCATTGAGTGAACGTTTTCCAGTTGCAAGGGGAGGGCATGGGGAGACACATATCACCTCTCGCAGGGTTTGGGGAAGGCAAAAATGAGGTTTTAATCATTCAAAAGCCTTGAGGTTTTGATCATTCAGTGCCCCTCCAGAAAATAAGGTCCCCTAAAAATATTGTCCCCCTGCAAGTTGTGCCCCAGTTCAGCCACTGACCTTTTCCACCCATTTTTATGAACTCTTTTTTGAGCATATGGTGTTCCATTTTATTGCACAAACTTCAAATTTCACACCAGGGAAATCTCTTGCAGTGTAGATATGTACCCTTTAAGTATATGTTGTATGAAAGTCGACTGTGGAATTGAAATGGCTAATCAATCATTTTATAATCAACAATTATCACTTATTGATCAATTGTTGATTGATTATTGACTGGTAATAATAGGGGTCTGGCGGGAGGCGAAGACAATGGCCAGAGAGGGTACAATCTGACGTTTGCCATCGCTTATCTCAGAGTGAGTAAAAAATGGACGAGGCTTCGAGCTAGACTCGTAAGGCTCAGTTAAGGATATATGTTATACTCAGTGACACAGTCAGAGGACAAGGACTCTCTCCAAAGTACCCCCTTAACCCTAACTCCCCAGCCTAATTTACTAGGAACCATACCCATTCTGTCAAATTCCAACACCCACATGGGAAATTGTTCACACACACTTTTGGACTTAGTTTCTGGAGGTATGCCAACCCCAGTTTCTGGAGGTATGCCAACCCCAGTTTCTGGAGGTATGCCAACCCCAGTGAAAAAGACCATCAGTTTAGGGGTACTGTACCTATCCCAACAGATTTAAACAAAACCTGCTGTTGAACTTTCATGGGTTGAGTTCGGTTAGGGTTAATGGTTACCGAGGGAGAGTGTGGGGAGTACTAGTAGGGGCATTCAATCTCATTGCTGATCATGCCTGACAGCCACATGAAGACACTACGTGTTGTGCACGTTCAACATAGGCTTGCCTTTTGCGTCAAGCAAAAATGCTGACAAAACCCATCTAAACTTATCAATCATCATCACTTCTGTCAGATTTTGTCGATCTGAGACTTGAGTTTGCGCTGATTGATTGCGATGGATTCAGCAGGGTACCTTGTCAAAACGTGGGCTGTTTCTCAAAACATGGCTTTGACTCTATCTCTAGCTTCAGGCCTGTAGTTTGGCAATTGAGCTGGAGCCAGACTCAGAATGAAGCCAGGATTTGGGGAACAGCCAAAGGGTTCTTCTAGCGCTCTTCTGATAAATTTTCCCAATCATTGTAATTTTAATTTACAATGATTCTTCTTGCAGGATCTGGGCTTGGATTGTTACATCATTGCAGAGTCCTTCGAAACAACTGTGCCTTGGGATCGGTAAGTTTTGAGTCTGTTCATAAATTGTACAATATTCTGCAATAATTTGAATGCATAATTCAGTGCAGTAAACAAAAGTTGTTTTTTTTTGGTCCATTTTGCAAATAGAGTCAAAGAGAGAGTTTATAATCATTTTCTTTTAATTACAGTGTTATTGATCTGTGCCGCAATGTGAAAGAAAGGCTGTACAGTGAATGCAAGCGACATGGCATACAGTACCGCCCCTTAGCAACATGCAGGTATGTGTCATTGTGCAAGTACCCCCTCTATGGTTTCCAAAGAGAGAATTTGCGGAGACCCAGAGGGACTCATGAACGCATTACCGGTTGTACCTAATGCTCACATTAAGACGGTATGGGTTTGTGCAGTGGGTCTTTCTATAAATTGGGGTCCACTTTTTTCTGTCCAAACCAGTTACATCTGATAACATCTATGATGCAATCCTTAATGCAGCAACCTCCTATAGTAATAATGAAAATGAAAAGCAAACCATCTACCCAACAAATACACGTACCCAAAAGCTTTTTCTTTTTTCTTGTGTAACTGTGCAAAGTACTGAAAAAGTCTTTAGATACCTGTTTATTTGCATCGTGGTATTTTGTTTTGTTTTGCAGAGTCACCCAGACGTATGATTCAGGTGCCTGCGTGTATTTCTACTTCGCTTACATGTACCGTGGCCTTACCAACCCCATTGAGGTCTATGAAGATATTGAGGTCAGTTTCATTCCGACAAGCTTTTTGAACTTAAACTCGAATTCAAAACCTTTTTATTGATTCTTTTCAGAGTTTTCTTCATAAAACTATCAAGAGTTTTGCCCTTCAAACAATCATATTCACTCAAGTAACAATTTTTTTTATTAGATGAAAATTTCCTAAAGGAATTTTGACAGATGCTGGATTGTTTAGAATCAAAGCTAAATGGCATGCCTTTTGGCATGGGTATAACAATAAAACCATAAACTTTGGAGAACATACGTAAAACAGAGACAAACAACAAATATAAATTAAAAGCTAAACAGATATGACATCATACAAATAGAATTTGGAAAAACAAAACAAAAAACAATGTGTTTCGGATCTGCAGACTAAAGAAGGATATTATTTACACCAGGTGAATAATGATATAACCATGTAACATGAAAAATACTTGCAGTGGAAAAAAATAACAACAATAACATCAACAACAAAAAGGAAGTTTAAAACAAAAGAAAGTGAGACAATATTAAATAATGGGAGATGAAAAGTTTCTTTGAAATTATTTGACTGGGGATTTTCATTGAATTGGTTAGTGAAGTCCCTTCCCCTTATAATTTTTATTGAAGTACCTTAACTGGATTTACTGATGATTGATGTAAACTTTCCTCTGTTTTAGGCTGCAGCAAGAGATGAGATCTTGGGCATTGGAGGCAGTCTGTCCCATCACCATGGAGGTAAGACAAACTGACTTCTTTTCAATTCCAAAGTGGCTGAATTTCCAAACTTTTTTTAAAATTAAATTTCATGCCGTCTGGTTACTAACCAAGGGTTTGTTAAAAGTGTGGTGCTTAATCTCTGAAGAGCATTTTTAAAAATTCAAATCCAAAAATTGTAAGCTGTCTCAAGAACATGATGAAAAGCGTCTACGATGTTATTTTAATCGTACAAGTTGTGTGGTTTTACTGTTTGTCCAATGCCACACTTTTGTTAAAATCCACTTTCGTGCACAATTTGAGAACTTCTCTGAGGAAAATTAGCTCAAATTTCTTTTCTTTTAAATTCGGTTCGTTATATTTTCAATGTCAATTTTTGACAAGCACTGGCACACGCATATCCCGATTGGTGGCTAGTTAAGACTGGCATATGCTTAACTTGATCAATGCATTACAAAATGGAATATTCGAATATTTGATCAAGTTGAAGTTGGAATAATCGAATACTAAGTTATAAATAAATGCACAGGCCAAGTACAACTGTCCAACCTGACAGCCAAATTAATTCACACTTAATGATTCTTCAATTTTTCTTTTCCTTTCAGTCGGAAAGTTGCGCAAACAGTGGATGACAAAGGCCATATCGGCGCCCGGAGTGGAAACATTACGTGCCATCAAGAAACATCTCGACCCCCAGAATATCTTTGGAAACAACTGCTTGATCTGAGGCGCAGATTAGTTTTTTTTTTTTAAATTTACGTCGCAACTGATCTTATTGCAGCTGAACACAACTGCATTGACAGTTCTCAATGACGAATATTAGATTCTGAGGGGCAAAGAAAACAACTTTTATGCAATTATAATCTGAAAAGAAAATTCAAGGGGCTGTCATTACATTTTTCAATTGATGATATGTGCATCTTCTTCTTTACATGCACAACAGCATGCATCACATTTTTTTGAAAATCTGCTGTGTTGATGCTATCTTGAATTTTATAAACTTCATTGCTAGTCTTTGGGTATGCGTGTCAACTCGTAATGTTTAGCAAAAAAAAAACAATCTCCAAAACTCAGTTCTTAGGATTTACAAATGTACATGTAAATGTGTGTAGTGTTAATGCGCATTACTTTGGCCGTGTTTAGTTACATGTACGGTACGTGATTGTAAATTTGGAATCTGTGCACAATCAGTCCCAAAAATAAAGGTCACGCACGGTGACAATAATATGCTCAGTGCAAAGACACTGTGCACCGGTAGTAATGTTGTCAGAAGCATTAGACTAGAAATTGCAACTTCATTAAATAAGAGATAGTAATTTTTTTGGACAGCACTTTGTCCAATTCTTATGAGGTATATTTTACTGTCCTAAGATCTGCTGATATTTTTTTTAGAAAGTTTTAAATATCCTCATGTCATTAGAAGCTGTGCACTCAACAAGCTTGTCAGTTAAAATTTTGAGATAATATTTTTCTTGATTTAAAAATCCAGACTTGAGTTTTAGTTAAATAATGTCATTCCAAAGGAATTATGTATTTACTGCTTGAATATATACATGTAAAACCAAATCTATTAATAAAATAGTGTGTATTTTTACTTGGTTCTCGTGAAAAACATGAGAACAGCTAACACCATTATTGCTAGTGATTAATATCAGGAATTTTTTTTTTTTTAGAATGCTTCCCACCTGTTATTTTTATACTGCAGCAAGTTGTCTTAACATCCCCATGCTGTTCAAGTAATTTAAAATTTTGAAAGCAGTGACTTTTTGGGTGCTTTATATGTCTTATGTCTTGCATCTCGGTAATGGAGAAATGTAGTGTTTAAGTTTAGACTGATGGTGAATTAATGATTCGTGTGACCAACATAAGATGATACTGTCCAGTTAGGCTACCATCAAACAAGATGTGTGCATTTCTTAAAATGATAACATATGAGGAACGCCTAAAAGAAGGAACTTATCTGAGCCTTCTCACCCCCACAAATAACCCACAATTTATGTTTCATAAATTATAAATTTATAAATAAATCTATGTTTACAATATAAAATATAAGTACTTTTTGTTTGTCTGTGTCTGGAACGTTATGATGATATATCACAGATGTACACTAGTATTAGTTAAAAAAAAAAATTCGATTTGCCCCCCTAAATTTGGATGCAGAAGTTTTTGAAGGCTCATATTTTGTTCCTGAAAACCCAGAGTCTAATATAATAAAGTAAAAATTAGCATTATTTTGTAATTGTGGGAGACATATTGTTGCAGTGTAAATGATTTCTCAAAAGCAACTGAAACCGTGTTTATGTGCAGTTTTATAAAACTAATAAAACACTGTTAAATATCTCGTTAAAAAGTTCTCACATTCCCTCCAAATATCCCTTTTGCCTTTATAAAATTTGAACTGGTAAAAATGAGGATGAAAATAACAAATGTCATGCTTCGTGTGTAATTTCTAAAACACTAGATGTCTTGCTGAGGAAAGCTTGTTTTTGTGTTGTATCGAGTTGTTTAAAATAGAGGGTACTGCACAGCCGTTTTCCCACAGTAAACTTATGCGAGATTTGACCTCAGTGAGGTCATGTTGTGCATCTCTCTATAGGAGTGATGACATCATATGCATAAGGTCTATACCTTGAAAAGATTAGTTTACCATGCAACATGATTTTGTTTTTAAATTGATTGCTGTGCAAAATATGTTTGCAGCGTACACGGAATCGTTATGTATGCAACAGTCATGTGTGCACTCAAGAAGGTTACCTTCGTTATGAAAACAGTTTAGGCGCAATCGCAAAAGGCTTTCAAAGTCAAACGCAAGCGCAGCACGAACTCGCCCCCAAAACGCAGTCCCGCTTGACACCGCCAAAACAGAACATTATTCCTTCATCCTGAGACTATTTTGTTTTTTCCTTTTTTTCTAGCGTTGTAGGATAATTTTGGAAAAATTAGGTTGTCAGACTTACCTTAATACGGGAATTCAGAAAACTTCGCAACTTCGGTTCCTTCATGACTGTACTGCTCACTTGTACTGCTCTAATTAAATTTGTACGCCAAATGTGCACACCACACAAGCATGTGGGATTAAGTTCAGCGCCATCAAAACAATTTGAGTTGGCGGGCGGAGAAGCTAGCGCATAACCTTTACGAAATTCACAAGTTGAACTTTGACTTCAAATGATAAGATTTAAAGAAACGTCCAAGCCCGAGGTTTATTTGTTCCTTGCTAAAACGCCTTGTGTTTGTCGTCTGACAAAACTTATTGCGTCTTCCTCTCATTGGTTTAATTTTTCTACATCATATTTGCATAAGCCATCAGCCAATCCGCGATGAGAAAGCGGTTCACAGAATAACTTCAACGACCAATCAGTTTTTACTATCCAGTATTATGGCCGTGTCCGAAACGGGCTTCCAGAGCTACGGCTACGTCTATTGTCAGCGAGTCCCCGCGTATTTTCAATGGGCGCGGACCTAGACGTAGCTCTAGACAGTTGATTCGGATGCAGCCATATCCACAACCTGAAAATGTCTTATTGGCATTGGACTCATCAGACATTGATTGCGCGCGAGAGTTACAAGATATATTTCAAACTGAATTATAAATGCACGCTTTCCTGCCAGTCCGCTCATCATCATAAATGCCCTTTGTTCGCTCATCATTGTAAAATGCCATTTATACTGGGATTATTGTAAGGCGGGTCAAGGTCATTTTTACTACTACCGCGATATATAGTAGCTAGGCTACTGGCGTGCACTGTGACGTGGAAATTGGATTAAAAAAGCTACTGCGGTTTGGCTGGGTAAATATTGATATGACTTTTTTTCAAACGGTTTTACAGTTTACACCCCGTTAATGCTACTTTGTGGTATAATCAAAAGTATGATTTCACCCTACCTCCATATGATGACATCACCACGGTATCATAATGAACACCTGCTGAAAAGACATTCATGTACCCCGCGAAAGAGATTATCACACATTTGCACATGTTTATTGACAAATTGTGTTAAGCCATTGATCTAATTGTTAGTCATTATTGTTAGTGGGGAGCTGTAGTGTATTTGCAATGTTACTGTTATGTTTAATCACGAAGCTCTTTTTAATCAGCAATGAAACTGATACAGATTATACCGGACTGAGGAAAGTTACGAATAAAATTAAAAGACATTGATTGTCGCGCAATTTCACGTAGAGGGCGTAGTTTCCAAGATGGCAGCGCCCTGTGCCGAGGAGGTCTACATCTCTAATTTCCAGTTCGGTATTCCGATTCACATGGCATAAACTGTTCTGTAAAACGCCTATAACAAAAGTATAAGAAGTAAGAGAATATGCAAGATACTGTTCAAAATTACCAAAAAATTGTGTCAATAGAATTAAGGAGTGAAGTCAGCATAAGGTTTCTGAAGTTATTTTGGAATGATAATAAAAAGCACTCAGGCTCTTGACGTGACGGACCTGTAACCTGGTAACTGTGGTAAACTAAACAATTGCCCATTTGGATTTGTCCCCAAGTCCCCATCATTTGTTGTAGCCACTCTAAACTTGTATTTGAATATGTGAAACTCATAAATTTGTAGCCCCATAAATGTGGCCAATTTACTGGACTACCTCCGTAAATAAAGGCCACACTTGAAACATGTACCGGTACAAAGTCAAAAACATGTAGAACATTGTCAAATTTTGATTTTCACATTTACTTAGTTTGTAGTTTATTTTTGCTTTAGAAGCATACTCACCCTCTTTATTAGACCCGTGAACGTGGCTTGTAAACTACCTCTTTATAGGCTAATCAGAAAGTACTACCTCTTTCAGATGTCTATTTTTTGTGAAATTTCCAGATTCCTTTACACACGTTTGCGTATCAAAATTTCAACATGAAATTTCACGAAAAATAGACATCTGAAAATATGAACATTAGAGCTGGGGTTTCCTAGGCTAGTTCAGAACTTAGTGATATGTGCTAGTGATGATTGAATTTACATCAGGCCTATTGTTTTTTCACAGGATCAATATCATCATCATCATCATCACTGCACAGCAAACGGACAACTACTCTTCAGTACAGGTAGTGAGACCTCGGCGGTTGTTCAAATGATCTGGTGCCTTCATTTCATCAAGAAAGACCCATCATTTTCTCTCAGGCTTTGGCTTCTACTGTTTTCCCAGCACTCATTATCTTCTGACGAGCTATTCATATTGTAAGACACAATGGCTATCGGCAGAGGTATTTACAAATACTTAGCTGCTGAACATGTCTTGTTTGTTTACATGATGGCTTCTGGTCTGAGCATACCCACCAAGACTCAGTACATTGAGAGGCGCATCGCCAAGGAACTGGGAGTCGAATCCTACAGCGAGGCAACGTGCCTCACCAACAAATCCAGCCCAGATTACGAAATACAGGTGGACATTCAACGCCAGAGTACCATGTGGATGCTGTATATCACTGTCTGTATTCAGTTCCCGGCGTTGATCATGAGCAACGTATGCGGCGGCATCAGCGATCGTTACGGTCGGCACGTCCCTTGCGCGGTGCCCTGCATTGGTCTCATGCTGTCCTACGTCATCAGTGCCTGCGTTGTGCGCTTTGAACTTCCCCTGGCCGTGTTTCTGGCGGGGAGTTTGATTGTTGGCGTGTCGGGTGATCTCACCTCCGTGGTTACCGGATGTGCAGGGTACATTTCGGATGTTACCCAGCCTGAAAGTAAAGAGAGGACAGCCCGCTTTGCTCTGATCGACGTAGCTTTCACCTCGTCAAACAGCTTGATACAGTTCGCCATCGGTTATGTCATCACTCTTTACGGTTTTGCCGCGCCTTTCTACATCGGCATGGTCTTGATCGGCGTTTGTGCCTGCTGTATCATATTCTGTCTTCCGGACAGACGCAGTTATGTCCTCAGCCCGTCAACTGACACTGCAATACAGGCCAACCGCCCCGACGTGGAGATAGCCCAGAAGAACCCTATCAACATCTTTAGAAATGTATACAGCCTCTTCCGGCAGGCTCCGGGTAAGCCCAGCGGTCGGGGTTGGCGGCTGTGCGCCTACAACTTCATCACTTGTGCCAGCATCATGTTGATTGTTGCCAACTCGGTCATCAGTGTGCTGTACACGACAGGCCAGCCGTTCTGCTTTACTCCAGTACAAGAGGGACATTATGGTGCCTCAATGTTTGCTGTCTTCACTGGAGGTAAGCACATGCGGCAAGATTACCATATGCGAAGTTCACTAATTTTCCTCTGTATTGACTAACAAGCCCCCAGATAGCAATTTCATGTCATCAATGTCAATTTGAGCAGTGAGAAAATACAAGCATTTTCTTAGAAAACACTTAGAATTTTTCAGTCCACTCTCATAGGGTTTGTACACAGACTGTTGAGTGAACTTCGTATATGGAAATCTTTCCTCACATGCAAACAACTGAAAATAGTTGAGTGGCAGTAAAATTCCCAAGATTTCCATTAACGCATCATGGTTGCTGTCTTTTAGAATAAACAAATTAAGAAAAGAAGGTGATTTCCAACGATCAGTCAAATTACTTATTTTTGGAAATAAAGAGAGCTATGGACGACATCATGTTTCGTGACAAAAAAGGTGTGTATAATTTTTCAATGTTTTCTCAAAAAGTGTGATATCCATTGAGGTGACACATGGTTATAAACAGTCTTCTTTGGATTTTGAGTGGTGTTGTTTTTATTGCAAAGGAAGAAATTTCATGACAAGCAAATGATCGTATATATGCCTTTAATAAGATGTCTATTGAGCCCACATTGATTTGAAGAGCATTCAATGTGTGATCAACAGGTACCTTGCTGGCCGTGACTGTACTGCAGCGGTTCCTTTCACCATTTTGGATCATGCATCTGACGTCTGTGTCCATCATCGCGTCTGTGATTCTTGTGGCCCTAGCAAAGACCAAGCTCCTCCTTTACATATGTGAGTCTCGATTGAAGCAAAAAGTAAAGTCTGTCCTGTGCAAATGTTGCTTGAAAGCCCGGTGTTTATCATTGGATACCTTGGCATGAAATGACGGGGAATATTTTTGGATGGGAATATTTTTGGATGGGATGCCAGTCCATCATAGGTTACTCCTTAGATATTGCCCTTAATAACCATTTATACTCCTGGGTTGAGAAAGGCAAGTTAGGATAAACTGGCTTGCCCAAGGACACAACATGATGAGTCGCAAATGCAATACCAGCCACATTGAAAAGCAACCATCACTAGGCTAGGCATGGTTAGGTCTTTTGTTCATTAATAATTGTTTCTATAACTTAATGGCTACCATGCACAAGGTCTGTTGATGCA
Organism: Patiria pectinifera; assembly: GCA_029964075.1. NCBI lineage: Eukaryota > Metazoa > Echinodermata > Asteroidea > Valvatida > Asterinidae > Patiria > Patiria pectinifera. Next base: position 3,297,679 of record CM057143.1, on the reverse strand, counting down.
AAAGCGAATAGGCATGAGTCTTTTCGAAGATTTATAAATAAACATTGGTGATTTTGTCATTGAGCATAGAAGAAATAAATCTGAAATGAATAAACTGATCTTCTTTTGATTACGCAGCACTCATTGTTGGAATGTTCACCTATATGGCAATCCCGCTGTCGAGAAGCAAAATGGCGGATCTGTATGAACCGGACGAACAAGGTCAGTTGAAAGGAACTTCATTGTTGTACTCTGTCTAATACTTCAGAACAGGAAGGAATTGGAGGCCAGCATTATAATGATAAAAGTGATCCACTGGTCACATAATACATACTGTATATGGGTTCATTCAGTTTATATATTTCCATAGCAAGTGAGAAATATTAGCAGAAAATACATGAATAAGTAAATGAACAAGTAAATGGAAATGTTGAAAAGGTGTTAGTATTGTTAGAAGCAAAAATATAGGTATGGAGGCATCCTCTAGAAGCAAGTACAAACATGGCATTCGCTGTTTTTGCTATCTTGCTGTGCACAGCCAAAAGTACTATATCTGAAGCAACCAAAGTGTTATAAGCAGTAGCACATTAGGACTTTCTGTAAAATGTGCTTTATATGCACAGTTTAATATTAGTATTATTATAGCAACCAAAGTACAATACGCATAGTGACCAGTATTGTGTATAAATACTTACGGGCGTGCCTGTTGCACATTACGCATATTGTTTCCAAGCGCTTGCGCTACAGAGCTAGGTTCAATTATTTCGTGAAGGGGTATTTCGGAAAAAAGCTTGCCAATTTTCAACTAATTTTAATGGTATGTAGATTCAATTAATCAGTAATCGCTTAAAATCAAGCAGCGTCTGTGGGAGAGGTGTTATAAAACAAAATTAACTGCTTTATCTCGTGGTGTAGTAAAACTAGCCTCCCTGGGTGATCAATAGACATTCTATGTTCCCTCAGCTTCGTCCAGGAAAAATAGAATGCTCATTAGATTACCTCAGGAGGCTATAATGTTGTAGTACACCACTCGAAGCAGTCAATATTTGTATACTATCCCATAGTAACTTATTTCTAATATCTCTACTTCCAGGTGTCATGTTTGCATTTAGTGGTTGCCTTACCAGCCTGGCCGCCTTCGTGACTCCGCTGATCTTTAACGCCATCTATTCCAGCACGTTGCATTTCATGCCGGGGTTTGTCTACTTCGTCATGGCTCTGGTCGCGGTGTTAGCCTGGCTCGTAATCCTGTGAGTACAAAGACCGATGACCTCAATAACAATGCGCAAGTTTGCCCCCTCAACGTTTACGAAGGGAGAGTTGTGAGGGACCACATGGGAAGGCATTGCTGATGACGCCTGATGCTCACGTGAAGACGCTATGACATTCTCGTATTTTTCGTGGGAGAAAAGCAGCGGCGTAGCAAGGGTTCTCATCATTGGGGAGGGGGGGGGGCAATGTCTGTTAATCCCATTAACCATGGTCATTTTTGACTAACAAATTTCCAAAGATATGGCATTAGCCCTATATCCCAAACCTTTTTGTCAAAAGCCTTCTTGAATGCTCAAAACCAAAACCATCAAGATTGGATTTGCTGTTTTGATTGCAGGGTTCTACATGTGAAGGAGCCCAAAGTAATTAGCCATCAGTATCGACCACTCAAAATAGACGATCCCGACGGTATGTTTCCTTACATTTTGATTCCACCACATTCAATTTTAAAAAAAAAATATTGCCACCGATTTACCAAATTTAGTTGGTGCACATTCTGTTGGCAGTTGGTTACACATCCGTGAACGGGTGCGCATTAACCAGCTAGTCTGGTTCCCTGACCTGACAATTCCTCAACGTCCATTAATTAGTCAATTTCATATTAAGTAGGGTCAGTGAACCAGACTAGAAGAACAGCATTTTTATTTTCGGTTTTTCCAGCATCTATGAACTCAAAAATTTAAACAGGTCAGTAGGCAACAATATTTGCTGTAAAATACTTAACCCTGTATTCTGTCCATTTCTGAAAATGACAGCAAAAAGAAATGTTGTATATTATCTTTAAGTGTGTATGCATGACAGAAATGGTGTTAAAAGTGGCAATTCTGGTGTTGTGGGCATAGTTATGCCCAAAATTCAGAGAAAAACCTTTCTCGCATTCTGGAGAAACTTTTCACAGCAGCTTTCTGGCTTTAGCTGATCTAATTAATAGACCTCTGGCACAGTGCACCCTCACTGGTGGCAGTTTTTGTTTATTTAAATTTGAGGACAATGAAGGTACAGTGTGTCTACTCGGAGGGACAAAGACCCGTATTCCACACTGACGTCATATGCAAAGGCTGTATTGCTGCATTACAGAACGCTTCACAGCTACTGCCTGTAGTTATTCTTTTGGCAAAGAGTGAACTGTATTTTAAAATAACATACATCTGGGGATTCTATTTTCATTTTGTCACAGGACTTCCAACGCATTGCCCAGACACTTATGATGATTCCACAGGACATGAAGAGGTTGGATTCAAGGGTGACTAGCTGGGCTTGACTATTACTGTTCGCACTTGAGTATTCATATTCATTTCAATTGTGTTTTCAAGTATGACACCCTGCCTGGATAGAAACTATGCATCTCAGGACACTGTATTCAAGCATGTATATTTTTTTTCAAGATTGAAGAGGTTTATTTTTGGTATTTGTTTATGTGGTATGGGACTTTGGGTAAAGTGGACTTTTAGTTTGGTTTTGTGCATGGCACAGGGATCATGCAAGAAAACAAAGTTTTCTGTACTATAGGCATGATTGATGTAAAAACGTTTACTTTGTATTCCTCAAGTTTGTAGCATTAAGTTGAAAATAGTCTTTACAGAACTGTTACAGGCATAGTTTTGTCATTTGAATAAAATTAAGCTTTAGTTTTGGTTTGAGCATGGCTCAGGGTTTATGAAAGAAAACAAACGTTTTAAGTAAGGCGTCATTGATGTAAATAAAAAATTTTTACTTTACATGTCTATTTTTAAGATAAAGTTGTAAATATTCTGTATGGATTTGTTTCTTTTTATGAAATATATGTTTGTGATTGGCATATCCATTTCTATTTGCCTGGGAGACATTGCAAGTGTCAATAATTGTTCTCTTGCCCATGCCCACTCTCAAATGCTCGATTGCCTTAAAGGGAAAATACATTTGCAAACATAGAAAAATAAAACTACCAAGTTGTTACGAAATACCTTACTAGGATGTTGGTAAATGACAGTCTAAAGCATCCTGTAAAATTATGACACCTGGTGTGAAGTCATTTTGAAGAAAATTTTATTTTTGTATAAATTTCCAACGGTGGTTGGCCGACCACTGTTGGAAAAACCTAACTATTTTTCAACTACTGCTCCAACTTTACCCTTTTTTCAGTCCAAATTTTGTTTGCTATTGGTTACATGTTCATGAACGGGTGCAGGCCAGCTAGACTGGTTCCCTTACCTTACAGTTTTCCGGCATCTATAAATTGATCCATTTTATCTTTAGTGGAGTCAAGGAACCAGACTACTTGAAATTTTTTGTTTTTCTTGGTTTTTCCAGCATTTTCGAACACAACACTTCAAACATGTCAGTGTAACAATATTTGATCTATGATACTAACCCCTCAAATAGTTCATTTCTGAAAATTACTGAAAAAGCCAATGATGTACATTCCCTTTAATATACTTGGTACAGTATCAATCGGTTGCAGGCTTTACTCATCAGACAGGGACGGACGTAAGTGGGTTCGGACATTTTTGCCTGAAATTTCATTCAGGGAAAGTGTGGTGTCAATGTATGGTGCCAATATGTTCTTTACAATAAAACTGAAATCAGGCCATCTCAGGAGGATTTTCCATGTGACACTTCAACCAAAAAACGAGACACTGGCAAAAGTCCAAAGTCAGATGAAATTGTGTAATATAGCTCTGCACGTATTTTATTGACATAAAGTGGCCGTAACATTGCAATATCAGACTGTACCACCTTGACCTCTACTCCACCACACCAGTAAAATCGGATCTACATCATGTCAAGTTAGGTTAACTTGCATAAAGATTAGAAACTTCATAAGTGTGTAAGAAACTTGTACAAAAAAACAGTGACTTAATCACTTCTGCATAATTATATCTAGTATAATCTATTCAAGACTTAATGACAAATTCCATACGTTATTTTTATTCACACGATATTTTATTTTACTGAAGTTATCCATCAGCAGGGACAACCTTTCAGTTTTCTAAAAGTATTTTTAACTCATTGAATATAAATACATGTTTGAAATACCACCACACAATGTCACTTATATTGCCGCCAGTTATAAAATGACTATTTTTGTATGAAATAAATTCTTCATCCTTAGATCTATTGGAGTATTTGTCCATCTTCTTGACGTTAATTCCATTGGAAAATTAATGAACGGTGTTGCAAAATTAACTAAAAAAACCACTTGTCTTGCAAGATATATATGCTAGTGACCTATTCCATATAACGGTCAACTCCAAGTTAAGTAGAACAGTATTGCATGTTGCAAAGTACACGTATCGTGAAATATATTTACTTGTGGCCTAATCTGTAAGTGGAAAAATTATCAACTGCGGAATTGCTTCATTTTGCATAGAAAACTAATTAAATAAAACTCTCAAAATCACAACTACCTCCACATAAACATACCATACCAAATTCTCCAACAGGATTCACAACAGATCAATATTTACATTTTCCATATTTTACACTCATCGCGCGCTGAGACGCTGACTACAAAGTACAAACATAAAATATGACAACTTTACACCTCTGCATATTGTAAAAGTCATTTCATAATTAAGTATTACGAGATAAAAAATACTTTATAGGCGTAGTCAACTGCAAGTTTTTGGTCTTAGTAAGGCCTTTTCTCAGACTTAAGTCGGCACTGGGAAGAAAACTCTGAGAATTTGGCTTGCTCAAACTTTTTTTGGCAATCCCTGAAAAAGATGGCAGCTACCAAGAAGTTATACATGTATTATATTACTAATGTTATGCCTAAAATGAAGTCATACTTATAATGTAATTTGGCAAGTATTCCACTGATCCATTAAAGGGCGTGCAACTGGGAATTTAAAAAAAAACAAGGAAATTCCAAACTCAACAAGACTTTGTACAGTATTTTTCAATTTGTAATGGCATTCATGAGAAGTAAAACACGAGGAAATCAGCAGATCCGAGGAAAAGTTGCATGCTTGCATTAAGCCCCACCCCTTGACCAATCACATACAGTGTTGATTGTGCACCCCTTGATGTTTTGGCCAATGCCGCACAATTTTGATTGTGCACCCGAGGGTTTTGTTCCCCCGCCTTGCACCGCGATATGGACAGGTACCACATACCACGCCGTCCCACGGTACGTGTATGTTGCATGCAGTATGGCACTTAAGGGCAGGGGCAGTGTGTGCATCCTCGACCCAATATGCCTGTACATCGACCCATCATATGATAATAAGGCACAATTGCAGAATACCCTGCCACTCATTTATCCCATTTGTAGCCGGCTATATATGCGGACACGAAGTCACGCTTGACTGCTGCTCACCCACAACACACCGCCATGCACTTCCCACTCTGTATCCCCGTATCCACTCCACGGGAGCTATCTTTGGACTCGAGCCTTTTTCTGATCCTCCCCGTGCTGATTCATCCCCTTGGAGGATTTTTAAAAAAAGGGAAAATAGCGTCCTCTGTTGCCCCTCCCCGACTCAATCCCACTCCGTATCTGCGTAGCCACTTTGGGGGACCTACTTTGGACTTGGACTTTTTCTAGCTCCTTCGACTGCATAGCCATGGAATTTAAGGGGGTGATCTTCAAGTGGCGGGGTATTCTGCAATTACTCCGATAATAAACACCAAACACAGCGCTGTAATACAGTAGCAGACCTTGGGGGCGCCAACTGACAAAACGCGACTGTCTAGTAGTAACTTGTCCTCAAGCCTACTAATGGGTCATTGGATCGGTCTAATGAAATTGGACGCATGTACTAAATGCTCCTCTTTTCCACTCCCTCCAAAAATTGAACGTAGATTATTGCTTTCATGAATTCCCTTATTCTAGAATTGCACTTGAATATTTCATTAAATGCAATAACCTTAAATGCAGCTCTCTGAGGTAATGATGGCAGTGTCTCAACAACAAATACCATGCCCAAATTTTGAGGCAAATATGCGATATTTTCAATTTTTTCACAGATGATGTTTTGCATAACTTGTCCAGGTCATTATGTAGACGTTGTTTTTTGCAGGCATCATGACAGAGGGCATTTTTTGTTATATTAATTTTATTAACATTGATTGCACAAAAGGTTTATTCATGCCTATACATGTACATACAAATAACACTGTCCCCTAACTCCGCCTGAATGCAAAAAGTCTATGTTCATAACTCAGGACATTTTACAAAATGGAAATATTGGAAATTATGGTTGAAATTATAGAATTTGTGTAACACGACTCCCTAAAATAGAAAACTTAAGTATTTACCTTATTTCCTGAGGTTTTGTGTAAATTTAAGTCACTTAAAAAAAAATCCCAGGCCTTGCAGCAGTGATCCCTTGCAGCGACGTCAGGGCTAGCTAGTCTCTTTACCAGCCGCTCCTTTACCCTTAGTCTTCTTCTCCAGGTAAGCTGGGTAACCATTGCATGCAACTTCCATAGTCTTGATGAAACCAGGAACTCCCGTCTTTGGGGAAAAAAGAAAAATTAGGGGAAAAAATTACTTTTTTTATCTGATATTATAACAAAAGGGTTATCTCTCTCTTCCAATTTTTTCTTTCTAACAAAAACCCACAAAATTTGTTTTTAATTGCCTAATTAAGCTTCTGTTTGGTGAGTGATTTGCTTCTGATCCTGTGTACCTATTAGGCCCTGGCAATCAAGTTGGGAATGAATTCTAGTCGTGTAGTTGAGCCTCACAAGTCCTCGCAGGTGCTCACATGACCATCACAAGTTATCTAGTCCCAAGCCAAGTCACGAGCTACACGTATTCAAATAAACCACAACTTAGGCATTCCTCTGGTGTTGCCCAGAGGTTGTAGGGTTAAAATAATTTAAGGATTCTTACTTTGGCGGCCCAGTTGATTAACCACGTTGGAATCATCCCTTTGGGGTCGTCATAGTAATGCATGAATGCTGAGGAAAAAAATAAAACCAATAGCCATAAACAAGGTTAGCCAAAATGTGCTTTGATACCTCAATGCAAATGTTCTTTGTTGAACCGACAACACCCACAGACTCTCAGTCAACTAAAAAAGTGATTGCCATGAGTAGCACAAAACCATTCGACATCTGTCCTCTTGCACATTTAATCTTCCTGAATTTTTTGAAACATTTTGGAAAGGATTAGAAAATTTTGTCGAAATACTAGGGAAAATGCGGTGATTTCTTTTTCAATAAATGTAACTTTTTTTACCTTTTGAGCCACTTTCCCCATTTGCTGTGATGACCATGCTCTGCTCAAAGTCGTCCACACGGATAACACCGGACTTAGGGGGCCTTGAATCAAACGGTGCACTGCGGCCCAAAATCACCCATATATGCTGGCCTCCGATATCAAACTCCCTAGTTTCTCGAATATAGACATACTGAGTGACGCAAGTCAAGGAATTCAACATTAACAGAATAACTCTAAAGAAATATTCAACCAGATCCTACATAATGAGTCTTAAGGGCATTTAGTCACTCATTAGTTAATGCAGTAATCAGATCCTACTCTGATCTTCATTTTGACATATCACTCAGTTTGACATCGTATGGGGGGGGGGGGAGTGTAGCCTAGTGGTTAGGGTTTGTGATTCATGATAAAAGGGTCAGGGGTTTGAATCCAGCTGCTGGCCATAGGTTGTGTCCTTGGGCAAGCCGCTTCACCCCACCTGCCTCTCTCCACCCAGGAGTATAAATGGGTACCAGCATTAGCTGGGGAGTAACCTGTGATGGACTGGCATCCCATCCAGGGGAGTAGAAATATCTCAGTCATTTCATGCCAAGGAAACCGGAGATAATTAAGCACCAGCCTGATGAGCCATATTGGTTCGTGACAAACTTTACTCACTAATGTCGGGATAAATGTTGACTGTTCAAAATCATTTCAACTGTGCAACAACTGCAGTATTTGTAAAAATCCTATCATTCAAGATTTTTAGCTGTGGTCATTTTTGTCGCTCTTTTTGTTGGGTTGCACCATAGAGCAAGGTGGTTGCACACATGCTTGTAAAAATGTTAAATTTGATTTTCCTACAATATTTAGGAAGAGGATACATCTCTGGATGACATTGGGAATGGAAAGTTGACTCTCCAATAGATACCCTGTCTGTCGCCCTCTGTGAACTGTTCCAATTCTGCAGAGAGACAATAGAACAGAGATGAAAACGGTTACATGCAAGTCTAAATATAGCATTTTTTTTAACTCTTGGGCTATAGTGTCACACCCTCCAACATTCCCACCCCCATCCCCCCGTCTAATGACGCCCGTGACTGCACGCTACAAAGAACTCTTATTCTATAAGCGAACATTTTGAGACTTACTGTTGACATATCCGTCCCATTTCTTACGGTACTCCAGATCACAGTAAACCTGGGAGCACACTGCAGGTCCAACACCATCCAAAGTCCCAAACGTTTTATATTCATAAAGACCGGAACTCTGGGGGAAAAGATACATGCATACAGCAAAAATTTCAGTTTCAATTTGCTCCTGTTTGTATTATTATCAAATTTATTTATATCTTGAGGGTTTGAGCAATATCAGTTTGTTAAGGTAAAAGTTTTTTTTGGAACATAATGTGAAATACATTCTTTCATTTCCCTACTTTTGTGAACATCCCCGTTATTATTCAAGCAATCCCCTGTCTGGAGGAAAATTCAGAATTTTTTTTGAAGTGAATATTTTGCTGGCACCAGCTGTACTGAATATTATTTCAATGGAGGCCTTCTCTGATCTATCCATTTCACTTGTGTGATGTCAGTTCAGCTTAAACAACGCTCAATGGGCAATTAAGCAGCATTGGAACCATTGGAACCAGACGCTAAGGCAACTTGAGTGTTTATCCAATGGGCGCTAGTAATCAGTGGTGCGGGTGGGGGTATGACTATGACCTTTTTACTAACGAACCGGATAGATCTACATGGGAATACAATTAAACCATTTTTATTTACCCCTAGTAGAACTGGGGTAATCTTTATGTTCATGATGCGTATCTTTTAAATATCATCGTTTTACAAAACGCAGTGGCTATCGTTACGGCAGCCGTAACGCATTTCCCATTTTCTATCGTTACGGCCTAGGCATACTGCAACTTTTCTAAAAACATGAGAAGAAAATATAAACTTAGAAGGAAAAAAGTGAATTTGAACGTTATGAAATTCGGACTTTATTTCCCTTTTTAAAAAAATCCTCCAAAGCTTCAGGTTTATAAGGAAAAAAATTAGAGTGCAAAACTGAGATGCGAACCCGCAACCTCGCGGTGCAAAATCCTACCCCTATCGACTGAGCTGTCGCACTGCTCGCTATAACGCGGGGAAACAAATAATTACATACCTGCGTGCGTATCAAAAAAGTATCGTAGAGGGCGCTAAACAACGGCTGCCGTAACGATAGCCACTTCGTTTTAAATATCATCGTTTCACCCAAAAAAATCCCTAAAAAACTAAAACCCTGCCCTCTATCCATGTCCATGACAATCATGCTGGTTTGAAATGTCGCAAACTACTTTGGTAATTCCAATAAAAAGTGGATTTTTGTTATATTAATTATTATAGTAACAGGGCCCGTAACTTCACACAAACACTTATCCAACTCCAACTTCCAAGGCAAGGACCAAGGACCTGAGGACCGCTACCCTAACATATGACGGCAAAGTGCCATAAAATTTGTACACACCTCCCGATATTTTCTATAGATCTGTACACCCGCAGATTCCACGAAAAACTCATATTCGCTTATGTCAGGATTCTCTAACTCACGGCAGGCCTCCTCGAATTCCTCGTCCGTAAAATTCATTGTTTTTCTTCCGGAAAATCCCTTACTTTTAAGTTACTATTCTCATTCCAATAGCAACCCGAGCGCCGCTACAGTACTGTTGCCAAACGCAAAATGTTGATGTTTGGGTATTTAAGTCTGGTGACTCTCGTTTGTCAAACGAAGAAAAACTATTACATGAACAGGATACCAGACAAAAAAGTTTTTTGTTAGACTGGTTTCATGTCCTGTCAAATGCTGCACATTTTAGTTTTCAGGGCGTGGCCCCGGCTCGACCACAGACATGTGGGCTCGACAATGTATAATGCTGGGACCGATTCCATAGTTGGGGCGTAACAATGCCAAGGATGGGCGGGTGGCGTGCGTAATTTTTTTGATAGGCATGTTTTGTTTTTTTAAATTCACACACATATTTTTTTAGTAGTCGGGGATATCATCCATTGTTCAACGGAGCTCTCTCCTTAGTTACCGACGCATGATGCAAATTTTATGTGACCCCCACGCGCCAGCTACCCAATCGGACTAGACTTCAGAGATTGTTGACGTCATTTCGATCAGAAATGTGGACTAAGCTGTTGATTGGTCAATTTGGCTGCGGAGTATTACTTTTTCTGCAACCAAAACTAGTCGATGACCATAATAGTTACGCATGCGTCAGTTGTAAAGGAATGGTTCTCGGATTTTTAACCAGATCGCGCCGGGATTATTTTGACATTGACCTGACCCGGTACCCAGCACGGGATTGTTTTTCACGAACCTCGATGCCAGTTGTCATCATCTGGTAGCACAGCCTGCAACCGACCGCCGTGGAATACATTTATAGGCTATAAGAACTTAATATTCACACTCAGGTGACATATTTATCCATTCACGTGATACATGTTTGACGTACGACGCATGCGTATTACGGAAAATGGCTTTACCGGAATGGGGGAAAAATTGCTCCCCTCCCCCCCCCTTGATCCCAACGCCAAAAATAAGGGCTCACCCCACTCTGAATTTGGAAAAGAACAAAAAAAAAGAAACATGTGCTTAAATGGCATTATGAGAACAAAGTGGTGCGTTTAAGATTTATGGCAGAGACAGAATTGCGGCAGGTTTCATATTTTAATTTGGAAAAAAGTGTCAGCATATTATTTCAATATTAAAAACACCCTCTTTACACAACCTAGTCACGCCCACGATCCACGAGTATGCGCTTGTGCGGTCGTGCGTGTTGTGGCCTATTGGTGGCGCTGTTGAAGTTGTACGGTCAATCAGCTGTCTTACTGTTTTGGGGCGTGGGTATTTTGCGGAACTTGCAGACGTGCAGAACTCTGCGGAACTCTGCAGAACTAGGAATATAACACCAAATAAAGATTAAATACTGGCTTTAAAAGTACAGCAAGGGCCCAATCTCATTCTTAAGTCCCAAAATCCTCATAAATCTGCCCTTAAATTAGTTAAAATAAAAGATATCCCACCTGTTGCAGAACAGTGCAGAACACATGCTGTAAAGGGATACATGCCGTTTACAAACCAGCGCAGCAGGGGTGCAGTGAAACTCAGTGCTTTGTGAAGCACGTGTATTAAATAGCCCGACTGCGTCTGGCCGTACAGTACTATCGCAAGCTCTGTACTACAGAGCTTGCGCTAGTACTGTACGGCCAGACGCAGTCGGGCTAGTGTATTAAACAGTTGATAGGGGGATGATGCAGATGTACTGCTGCAGAACGAATTCTGCAGAAGTAATATTTTTGGAATTATCGTAATGTTTTATTTGTAATATCGACAATTGTCTTATATCCTCGACAAATCCTCTTCTTTTTTTCTTTGGACAAAAAAAAAAAAAAAAAAAACGAAAAAAAAAACCACGGGACGGCCCTCTGTACTAAGAGTTCCATGTTTCACCCAGGCAGCGCGATCGATGGGTACAGGCCTCATTCATATGTACGAATGGCAATTCTGCTCTGTGTACACGACGTATATGCAAAAACAAAATTTTTCGCTACGCGGCAACCCGTGGTCCGATTTTTATGTTTTTGGTATCAAAAGATGCGCAAAGCTTGAGGCTAAAAAGTCATAACAGCTCGGGTCGCGAAAAATTTTTTTTTAGAGGCTATCACGGAAAATGTTGGGGGGGGGGGCGGATTCCGCCCCCGGCCCCTTTAGGGTTAAACAAAAGATTCGTAATAATTCGTAAGTATCGTAGAGTACCCCAAATTTGCGCTTACAAATATTCGCGCGACCAACTTTCTTGGCTCGTATCTTGTTTCCACGCAACACCGTCGTCAATATGTTATTCCCATATTCTGGTACATTAGTTTCAACTTTTTACCATCATTGTTTTTGAAAAATCTATGTTGGGGATTCTACGTACACATCCTTACTCGACATGTTATGACTTTATAAGCGACGACTTATTAGTCTGGCAGCTAGGTGGAGTTTCAATACCAATTTGAGCACAAAAGGTTTTGTGGTATGTCGGGAGTATAGTTCTGAAATGGCCATTCTTTAGGTCGGATCAAGTGGGTCAGTGGACTTCGGTAAAAAGTCAAACATTAAGAGTTTAATTAACATGTCGCGCACAGGTGCGCTTTTTTGGATTAAAGTGTTGAGACTCACCCCATGAGACCAAAAACGCAGCTCAAGAATGGAAGGAGTCGGATAATTTTTTTTTTTTTAAATTAGGGTCGTCGTTCACAGACCGCTGGGTCCGGGTTTCGAAACGGACGTCGTTGCATTTTGTTTGGTTTCCTATACACGCGCTCATTCAATTAGGGTTAATAAGAAATGAGAATAAAAGAAATGGAGAGGTTCCTATTTTTTAATCCTAATATGAAACACACACGCAATTAAAAAGAGCTGTTTTAGGGGAACTTCGTTACCAAAACAGCAAATTCTGAGCGGACTACTTTTCGTAAGTTGCACTCCCAAAACAAACTGCGCGTAGGCTTGACCGTTAAACTTGAATAGCGCCCTCAATCAACTAAAAGTAATCACGCAACCCGATCGTCATTGCACACTCACACTGTACAATTATTATGTAATCATTTACCATTCTTTCTAATCACAACAGCAAAGAACCCCTTTATCTATCTTAATCCAAATATGAACACACGTAACTAGCAGGAGCTGTTTCGGCGAGCTAACAGCTAATTTTGCTCGAACTACTTTTCGTACTTTTACCCTAAACCAAACCTGCGTAGGCTTGACCGTTAAACTTGCATAGTGCCCTCAATTGTATTGACTGAGAGTATCACCACAAGTAATCGTCACTCAACAATGTACTCGGTAATAGAGTTCTTTCCAATTGCTACAGTATACCAAGGAATTAACACACCTTACTTTCTCTTCCAATATCGGGCGTTACACTATTGACAGCGCACTCTGTTCCTAATTTTTTTTTTTATAGCGTGTTCATTGCTACGCCGAATTGCCTATTCAACTTCACTCTCGATGTAGGAACCACCCCTCTCTCAAACTATTCTTCTTTTGTTTCTTTTCTCGCAATTAACCATTCGTTTCACGTAGCGCGACCGTTCAGTACCGGTACTGGTCTCGCACACATTGTATAAGGCGAAATCCACAACACAGCTTAGGGTGGGCCAAACATTATTTTGTTCCCCGAAAAAGTGGGTCCAAAATGTTCCGCCCCAAATTCGATATGAAAAGCAAGGGGGCACTAGGACTCTTCATGGCATCGTTGCATGGTGGCTGTATAAGGTATTGGAGTATAAGGTATTGGAATAGTCCGATACTTTGCGGGAAAAACTTACGGCGAATGTACCGCATACACGAATACATAATTTCAGCAAAAGTGCATGTTCATGAAACAGGTTCGTTTTTTTTTACAAGACATTTAAATCATTTGTTTATGACGGGAGTTTCGAAGTTTAGAGGGTTCTTTTTTACATGCATGTATGAAGGCAAAGCGCAGACTGGAGCTGACAATCCTCTAAGTGTTTCCAACTACGAAGACTGTATGTACAACAGCCTAGTGGTACGAGTCATCGTCCACAGACCGCGGGGTCCGGGGTTCGAAACGGACCGCGGTGCATTTTTTGGTTTTCAATACACGCGCTCAATCATTTACTTAAGAGTCTTAATTTCCCGTCGTCAAATACCAACCGACCTTAGCTCAATCAGTTAAGTCACCGGCTGGGACTGTCTGCGAAGTCCAGGTTATGCATCTACTCATAGGTACGGGGCTCTTTTGCTGTCTCGGCAGCAAGGCATAGGGTGTCGCCTCGTTTCCTCCCTTAATGGTGCTTGGCCCTCCGGGGTTACATGGATGGATAGGGAAGGAGGTGTGGTGGGCCGGGGAATCCGAGACCCAGGAAGAGTCCTATATGGGAGTTGGTAACCAATCGCGACCCCTGAATGCTTGGTCAACACCACATAACTTTTTGTTTTTCTTTATCTCATTATTATTTTTACCAATGTCGCGGCTTTATAAAGTACAGTGAAAACGAAATGTTTTTTTTTTTTTTTAAATAAATTCATCCTTAACATTTTTTTCCAGCCGGGTTACTAAAACAGACCCTTAATTTTTACAAGCCTGCGTGTTTTTTTTATAGAGTGCGGGACGGTTACTAAAGAGTGTCTTATAAACAAGAATGTGTATACATGTAGCCTAACACATGTATCATGAGGCACTCTTGTCAGTGTTTTAATAATCTGACCATAAACAAATATTAAAATTAGACACAAAGTGATACAGGTTTGCTTGTGAATTGAATGATTTATTTCTTCCAGTCCTTTCATCTTTGCCGTAGCCTAATAATTTTTCACTCGCCAACCGGGCTACTTAGGCTAGCGGGCCACCGCTGAAGTCGAACCCTGAACTTATGTAACAGCTGTAGGCCTACATGTACTAACATTTCAAACACAACTAGAGGTCAAGGCGTTTGTGAGTTACAAACGCAGAGTGGACACCGTTGAGGGCTTTGGACTTGATGTTAAAACAAAATGGGTGAAAGCCGTACACAGGAGTGTGAGCTCGTGTTTCTGTGATATTTGCATGAAATTGGGCCCAAAAATTGCTCTATTTTGCAATGGAGCGCATATGCATTTTGCAAAATGGCAATGGGCCATAGAACTACTTTTTCGGAATGACATCATTTGATGGAATTTTCTCCCAAACGTTATAGGATAAATGCACAAAAATAAAACAGAAAATATAAGATTATGAAATAAGCTTTGATTTGGTGGGTGTCTCAAACGCACGGTTCTGCACCCTGGAGAGTTGTGGGTAACATAAACTGATTACAGAATCTAATGTATATATTTTTTCATTTGTTACATTACCAAGAATATGGATCTAGAGGTTCTAGGTTTTTCCCCTGGTTGGGAGCCTATAATTAGAGTCGGTTACAAATGAGAATAAAAGAAATGCCTCGATTGCTATTTGAATCCTAACACGAAATACACGCAACTAGAACTGTTTTGGCGAATGACGTTACCAAAACAGCCAATTATACTCGAACTACTTTTCGTACGTTCAACTCCCAAACCAAACTGCGCGTAGGCTTGACCGTAAAACTTGAATAGCGCCCTCAGTCAGCTAAAGGTAATCGCACAACTGATCGTCACTGCACACTGTACAATTATTATGTAATCACAAACAATTCTTTCTAATCACAACAGCAAATAATCCCTTTATCTATCTTTAATATCAATATGAACACACGTAATTAAAAGGAGCTGTATCGGCAAACTACGTCGCCGAAACAGCTAATTATCTGCGAACTACTTTTCGTACGTTTAACCCCCAACCAAACCTGCGTAGGCTTGACTGTTAAACTGAAATAGTGCCCTCAATTGACTGATGAGAGTATCGCCACAAATATTCATCATTGAACAATGTACTCGAATTCCTTCCAATCACAACAGTACCAAGGAATTTGATGAACGCACCTTACTTTCTCTTCCAATATCGGGCGTTTACACTATTGACAGCGCACTCTGTTACGTAATGTTTTAGCGCATTCATTGTGACGCCGAATTGCCTATTCAACTGCACTCTCGATGGAGGAACCACCCCTCACTCAAACTATTCTTCCTTTGTTTCACTTCTTGCAATCAACAATTCATTGCAATCGCGCGACCGTTCAGTCCGGTACTGGTCTCGCACTCACGAATGTATCAGGACACAGTGGGTTTTTTTTTAGGGCGGGCCAAAACTTTTTTTTTTGTTCCCCGAAAAAAATGTGTTTTTTTTTTAACATTGTACGCTGGTGGCTGCCTTTTTGCGACGTCATCTTCAAAAGATAATGGTTTTGGTGATTTTTTTTTTTTTTGGGGGGGGGGGAGGGGGGGGTGTGGCCCCTGTTACCCCCCCCCCCCATCCGCCATTGTGTATGTATGTCCCTATTCATCTGTGGCATCTTGACAAAGCCGATTGGTTGTAACCGACTCTTTTCTCATTGAATAAAATTCCACTGAGTTTTCAACTCGGTATCAATTATGCGATCGAAGTCATCGATTCGTGTTTTACAAAATTTTTGATTCAGGAAATAAAAAGGTCATCATATTTTGGTATAAAAACAGAATTCATCAGCTCTTGCGGAAGTTATTAACATATCACATCCCTGTCCAGTTTATGAACTGTAGGTTGTTCGATATAAGGAGGGGCTTGGAAAAGAGTAATTGCTGGGGCGTTTCTGTTTAGTTTCAATACCGTATCTCGCTTCCAATGCAACAGACCCGAATACCGTCTAAATGCAGGTTGATCGGGTAAAGTGGTGTGTGCCCTATTCGCTCTTTGTATCGCGATGTTGGAACAAAAGCGGAGAAACCTGAATTGGCGACTTCGCGTTCACAAAAAAATTACGTAACGGGGGGAGAAGTCCGTTGCACCCAAAAGTAAAAGAAAGCATGAAGTAACTTTTCCATGGTGAACCATTGTGCATGCATTATGTGGTTTGATCCTTCAGAAACAACGCTTCGAGTCGCTCGCGCGAGACCAAAACCTCTCTGTGCAGTCTCACAACAAACCAGGTATTGTGACGACGCGCTGTTGGGTGAACCGGCCCGCCACCCGCCACCCGCCGCCCGCCGGTGGGTGCGGCTTTCGAAATTTCTTTGTAAAGACACTTTAAAGACCTTTTCGTTTTCCGCAGGCAACCCCCGCGTGGGTGCACGGTTTATGGGGTAAACGACGTTAAAGATGACACCCGTGCTGTTTACATGCCTTTTTCATCAATGCTAACTAGTTGTCGATGTGTTTCTTTTATTTTAACGAGAAAATTTTCTTTTATTCCAATTTTGGGCGTCTGCAACCCTCTGAAAAAGGAGTTTTCATTTTGCACACAAATAAACCCGACCTGCGTGAGCTGAATTAATATATGACAGCCTATAATTCGAAGAAATAAGTCCGTTTCTAATCGTCAATTTTCGAGGTGAAACGCAGCGAGGGAACGCATCTTTAACAATTGAACCTGTGATATTTTCGGCTTGTACTCGCTCCCCAACAACAAAACATTTCATTTTGAAATCGCTAATTTTCTAGCATGATAAAAGTTCTTCACTTTTGCATATATAAGACATGACATAGGATGGTACCCAACACCCTATCATGTTCGAGAATGGATTGGAAACCAGCTCAGTTGCTCGACAGGTCTGTTTGTTATGTGCGCAAGCGCAACCTGAAATAAAACGCTACTTATTTGGACGCCCCCCCCTCCCATTAAAATAATAATATTAATAAACATACTTTGGGGGAGGGGAGGTTGAGCAGAACTCCAAACATTGTCCAAAGAATAATAAAATAATACTAAATAGCATTTACAGGGAGCGTAAATAACACATTCTTATTGCTTTAATTTTGAGCTGCAGTATTAATTTCATCAGATTTATATCCAACTTCCGATTCAACTTTGGCTCTCGTAGCAAAGCGCACATGTAAACAAAGCGTGACGTCATTATGTCTTAGGTCTTTTGGGCGACATGCAGACACTTCCGGGTTTCAATACCGTATCATTCTTAACACGCAACAGGCCTACACCGCCCAAAAAAGTTACGTAACGGAGGACTCGCACGAACAGTGCGCTGCACCCGTCGTGAAACAAAGACCGTATCATGATCTATGAAAGCAACTCTTCCACGGTGAAACCAAAGAATTGATCTCTGCAAAGAAGCTGGTGAACAATAGTATTCGGAAACAAAGCTCAGGAGTCGCTTGCGCGGGACCGAAACCTCTCCCTCGGTCTTTAAACAAACTATACTAGGAATAGACGACACATCGTGACGGTGACCAACATAACCTGCTCCACACATGCTCACACTACTCCCGTCCCTCGACTATGTGATAATACGGGCACCCGTACGATGAGCCGGGCCCGCCGCTTTCACAATGCCTTCCGAACAAGATACTTTTGCGATACGTGATAAGAAAAACACCGACACAAGGTCAAAGTGAAAAGACTTACCTGCATGTTCAAATGTTTCGTTATAGAAGTCAGTTCAGTTCAGTTCATTTTATTTCCAGCGTTCACAAATCAGTGTATGCGTGCACCAAAATTGCACCAAAGTCCGTTTCGAACCCCGGACCCCGCGGTCTGTGGACAAGTACCCTAACCACTAGGCTTTTGTATATACAGTCTTTAAACCACTGAGTCTTAATATTTAGTTGGAAACACTTGGAGGATTGTTAGCTCAATCTGCGCTTTGTATTCATACATGCGTGTAAGAAAAAAACTTCTAAACTCCCGTAATAAACAAACGATTTAAATGACTTGTTAACGAACCTGTTTCATTAAGGCACTTTTCCTGAATTTGTTTTTATTCGTATACGGTACATTCACCGTTTACAAAATTTATTCTGCTGAATTTTACTTTTATATGTGGTACTATAGTTATTTATTCCTGACATTCTTTTGTTGGCTTATAAAATTATTGATATGTACCCTTGTTTTTCTTTGCATGTAAACATTTTGCTTGATTGTCACTTAGTGTCTGATCATTTGGCCTACTGTGTTATAGGGCCCATGCCTATATACAAGCTGTGTTTTCTTATGGATTCCTCTACAATTGTTACTTAGACATGTACATGTACACCCTTACGTACTGATTTGTGAACACTGGAAATAAATGAACAGAACTGACTTCTATAACGAAACATTTGAACAGGTAAGTCCATGTTGCAGTATCCACCGACTACTCGATGTCCTTTCCTCTTTCCTTTCACTTTAACCTTGTGTCTGCTTTTAATTTATTTTGTAAGCTCACATTTGTAAGACAGGTTCGATTTTCACCGTCGGTTATTTTTATCACGTATAAAAAGTAAAAGTATCTTGTTAAGGCACTTTGAAAGCGGCGGGCCCGGCTCACCGTACGAGTGCATATTATTATTACATAGTCTAGGGACGGTAGCTGACTATGAGCATGACTTGTGTGGAGCATGTTATGTTGGTATGGTCACAATGTGTCGTCTATTCCTAGTATAGTTTATTTTTAAGACTGCGGGGCGAGTTTCGGTCTCGCGCGAGTGACTCTTGAGCTTTGTTTCCGAATACGATTGTTCACCAGTTTCTTTGCAGAGGATCAAATCATTGGTTTCACCGTGGAGGAGTTGCGAACAGTATGCGCTGCACCCGTCGTGAAACATAGGTACTGTTCGCAGAGTCCTCCGTTACATAACTTTTTTGTTCAAAAGGTATAGTTACTGCAATGTGAATGGAAGCCTTTGCCCGTTCAACTTCTGCGCTTTTGTTCCAATATTGTGATACAAGAGCGAATGGGGCATATACCGGCTTTTATTAACCTGTGCTTGGGCGGTGTATGCCTGTTAACTCAGTGTCTGCATGTCGCCCAAAAGACCTAACGACATAATGACGTCATTCTTTGTTTACATGTGCACTTTGCTATGAGAGCCAAAGTTGAATCGGATGTAGGAGATGAATCTGATGAAATTAATACTACAGCAACAAAATTAATTAGAATGTGTTATTAAAGCTCCATATCAATGCTGTTATTTTAGGGCGTCTTAAAAACACATATTGCAAGTTCCGTCGATGGGAGCAGCTAAAAAAACCGTCACTTACGAGACATCCTTGGACGTGTTTGGACAATGTGTTTCTCCCTTTTTATCCCCCTGGCTGTAAGCCGGAGGGGAATATTGCGATAGGGATGTATTGCACGGTACGTACCCTCTGGATACATGTGAACAACAGGGAACAAAAGATTGTACACGTCTCCAATGAGCAATTTCTATAGGTGAATATGTCTGCACAAGGTTATCACGAATTAGTTACATGTATATGGATTTTACTCAAAAACTAGGAATTTCCAATTGAGGTGTGTTGATCTGTTGCAAATTGAAGTATTTTGTGTAGGCCTAAGGGATATTAAGTCAAAATTTCTGCTCAGGAAATTCATTCTGGTTAAAATAGGAGCATTTTGAAAGTATCATAACTCGAAAACTTTAGTACACGACAACAAAGAAATGACTCCACACGGTAACAAATTCCAGTATGTATTCCTTCTGTGTGTATTTCTTTAGGTATGTATGTCTGTATATATGCTTGCGTTTGTTTATGGTGTTAATCGAGGACACACACGTGCAAATCATCAGTGAATGGAGGACAGGAACCAAATCGAGGACTCCTCCGTTGGAAAACGTGTACAAAACCAATGAGAGCTGTTGCCAAAAAGTTAGTATACAAACAAAGGTAAAGGGAAGAGGAACAAAAGGAAATCATCGATTTCCACCATAAACAAACGTGGGTGTCTGCAGTTGTGTTATGTTTTGGTTAGATTAGCTCTTGTCAGCACGATAACTTGAGAAATGCTTTACTTAGGAACTTGAAATTTGGTTTGTGGGTTTTTCTTGGTAGTCTTAAGAAGCCTGTTGATTTTGGGGCCGACAGGTCAAAGGTAGAGGTCACTATTGCTAAAACAATATAAATGTCCCATTTTGGTTAGGAACACTGACTTTATAAAAAAAAAAAGCTGCCAGCACGCCAGGGGGATTGCGCAAGTCTCACTTGCAGTATTTGTTCTTTAAATGTACCCAATTATCTTCTAGTTCTTTCTTTATCACTGTTTTTTGTGTGTGTGGAATACTGCTCAATCCCCCCGAAAACAAAAACCTGTAAATTATTTTTTTGTTGGGGGGGGGGGCGTCCAAATAAGTAGCTTTTTATTTCAGGTTGCGTTTGCGCACAAACAGATCCGCCGAGCAACTGAACTGGTTTTTAATCCATTAATATCGTACATGAAAGGGTGTTGGGTACCAACCTAAATCATGTCTTATTTTATATGTAAAAATGGTATGTAAACAGCACGGGATGTCGTCTTTAATCCCCCTCCCCCCACAAACCGTGCACACCCGAGGAAGTTGCCTGCAGATTACGAAAAGGTCTTCAAAGTGTCTGTCTTAAACCAAAGAAATTTCGAAAGCCGCACCGGCGGGCGGCGGGCGGCGGGCGGCGGGCGGCGGGCGGCGGGCGGCGGGCGGCGGGCGGCGGGCGGCGGGCGGCGGGCGGCGGGCGGCGGGCGGCGGGCGGCGGGCGGCGGGCGGCGGGCGGCGGGCGGCGGGCGGCGGGCGGCGGGCGGCGGGCGGCGGGCGGCGGGCGGCGGGCGGCGGGCGGCGGGCGGCGGGCGGCGGGCGGCGGGCGGCGGGCGGCGGGCGGCGGGCGGCGGGCGGCGGGCGGCGAGCGAAGGATCAAACCACAAATGCATGCACACACGCGCATAATAGAAGTGGGGGACTTCCTTTGTTCTCGTGTACTAAAATTTTTCAAACCCACCTTGGAATTTTTTTCAACCCACCTTGGAAATTCCTAGTTTTTGAGTAAAATCCATATATCTATTTCGTGAAAAAACTTGTGGGGTACCAAAACAGTACCCCGCTAGTCGGTGGGCATTCCTTATGGGGTACCTCCCATTGTTCCGGTACCCCATAAGGCAGTGTTTATACGTTCACAATGGTTCACTGTGAAAACGTTACTTAATACTTTCTTTTACTTTTAGGTGCAACGCACTTCTCCTGCCGTTACGTAACTTTTTTGAACGCGAAGTCGCCAGTTCAGCTTCTCCGCTTTTGTTCCAACATCGCGATACAAAGAGCGAATGGGGCACACACTACTTTACCCGATCAACCTGCATTTAGATGTTATTCGGGTCTGTTGCGTTGGAAGCGAGATACAGTATTAAAACTAAAACAGAAACGCCCCCGGCGGCATGTACACTCTTTCCAAGCCCCTTCTAAATTACCCAACAACCTACTGTTCATAAACTGGGCAGGGATGTGATAGGTTCATAGCTTCCGCAAGAGCTTATATAAAAAAAAATGTGTACAAAAATATGATGAACTTTTTATGTCCTGAAACAAAAATTCCCCAGTTAATCGCAGCTGTGTGTAGGCCCTAAAGCACGAATCAATTACTTCCATCTCATAATTATAGGCATGGCTCCTCCCCCCCCAAAAGGAAATCACCAAATCCATTTCTTTCTTTACCTGCGTACAGAATTAAAATTGCGCCACCATGCACCGATAACATGAATACTGCCCCCTTGCTTTTTTATATCAAATTTTGGGGGGAACATTTTTGGACCCACTTTTTTTCGGGGGAAAAGGGCTGGCCCACTCTACTATATAGTCAATGTGTCCTGGATTTGGCCTTACGTGGGCGCGAGACCAGTACCATGCCGGACTGAACGGTCGCGCGACAGGCAACGAATTGTTGATTGCAAGAAGTGAACCAAAAGAAGAATAGTGTGAGAAAGGGGCGGTTCCTCCATCCAGAGAGAAGTTGAATAGGCGATTCGGCGTAACAATGAACGCGCTAAAAACATTACGTAACAGAGTGCGCTGTCAATAGTGTAACGCCTGATACTGGAAGAGAAAGTTAGGAATGGGGAAAAAATTGCTCCCCCCCCCTTGATCCCAACGTAAAAATTAAGGGCTCACCCCACTCTGAATTTGGAAAAGAACAAAAACAAGAGATGTGCTATGACGTTGCGATAAAGATTTATGGCACAGACAGAATTGTGGCAGAGACAGAATTGTGGCAGATTTCATATTTTAATTTGGAAAAAAGTGTCAGCTTTATTATTTCAAAATTAAAAACACCCTCTTTATACAACCTAGTCACGCCCACGATCCACGAATGCGTGTTGGCCGGTCGTGCGTGATGTGGCCTATTGGTGGCGCTGTTGAAGTTGTACGGTCAGTCATTGACGTCAGTCATTCAATGTCATTGTCAGTTGTCTTGGTTGTCTTGCTGTTTTCTTTTTCTGGCTTGATTCTTTGTGCTTGATCTTCCGTGTTTCTTCCGTTTTGCTCATGTGTTGAGCACAACAAATGTTAGTATTCTGTGAGTAGCTAGTCCGAGTAACTTTGGACCTACATTATAGGGAAAGAATGTTGCATCCTGACGCCACTTGTATTCGTCATAATTTATTAATTATAAGGCAGTGTATATTTGTTATTGTTGTAGACGTCGATGAATGCTTGTGCCGAGACGGCAAACCTTTAACGTTAGTTAGACCACGTGAACGGGAAAACCTGCGGACTAGTTTGATTTGAGGTTTAAGTTACAGTCTGCTCTACATGTTTTTTATTTAGTTCGTTTTATTTGTTCGCATTACCTCCCATTCACACACGCATTTTCGCATTGAGAAGTTTTTTTTTTAAAAAATCTTATTTTCTTTGTCTTCTTTCTTAAAAAAATGAAATCAAAATGAAAAACCTGAAAAAAAATGTAAAAATATAAAAAAGATATATATTGTTATTTATAAGTGAGAAAAAAACTTAAGAAAAGAAATGGTGGTCCTGGTCGGACTCGAGTCATCATCGCTTTACTAGAGCCTTTGCCTAACCATTACACCAAACGTGCTATTAAACGTATCATTATAATTAGATAGTGGATATTTTGCCGGAGGTAATGACAGCAAACTAACGATTACTAAAGGTTTGCCGGCGGCAATCCATATCAACAGAGGGCGCTGTACTCTTTGAAATAGGGCTGAATTATAAGATGTATTAAATTCCCACCAAAAGTTGTGTAGCACGTTTGGTGTAATGGTTAAGCAAAGGCTCTAGTATAGTAAGCGGGATGACTCGCGTTCGATTCCAACCGCACCACATTTTTAAGTTTTTTTTTCTCATCCCCAAATAAATAAGAATATTCTTCTTTTATTATTTTAACATGTCTCAAACATTTTTTGCAGAGAATTACATTTTCTTTTTCAGATTTGTGGCTCTGGAGGATTTTTTTTTTAAAGGGAAATAAAGTCCGAAATTATAAAATGGTCTGAATCCCATCTTGTGAATACGAGGTAACAACGATAATTTTGGCATGGAGCCAGACTAAAACTTGTCACTGGAAAATGTTTAAGTACAAAAAAAACAGTAACTGCGCATGTTCAGTGCATATCCGGCAAACTAACGTTTACTAAAGGTTTGCCGTCTCCGGCAAAATATACACTGCCTAATATAATAGAATTTGATAGAAGTTTTAATAATAGGTCGACAGTCATTGCAAAAATTAGCTTGAGTAACTCCAGTCTCCAGCTTAACAAGCTCATCAGGAATTCACATTACGACAGACCACATCCCAAATGTCAAAAGAGGAGTTCTAGCGCCCCAGTTAGTGGGTCTAGAGTAACTCTGATTCTGAAATCAGAAGGCCATAGTAGGCTGCTCCGTCAGTCTTCTGAGAGGCTTCATTTTGGGGGGTCGGCACGCTATGTATTTTGGACATGCACCGTGATAGACGAAATTCTTTTGTCTGTAATTTCGATTTCTGCACACAAGTCCACCCAAAAGTTTGCCCACATGATCCATAACTCTGAAATGAGTTTGGGGCCATTGATGGAGCAGCCTTCTGATTTCAGAAGTAGAGTAACTCCAGCTGACATGCTCATTAGGAATTCAACATTTATGACTGGAGACAAACTTCGTTGTAAAGTAAATTAGTCTGATCAAAAATGGGGGAGGCCGTGAAATTTGGCCTCAACACAGCCGCCGAAATCATCATTTTTTCCCTATATTTTAGTCAGTTTTGTTTTGTTTCAAGTCGACCCTTTGCTTCGTGACTGATTTACGAAGCAAAGGAAATTTGATAGTTTCACCCCACACATTGGAAATATCACTTGACTGATTTTGAATAATTACTACAGAGCACTGTGGGGAGCAAAAGAGATAATTTGTGCCTTTTCTCTTCCCACAATACTTGTGATACATTGTGCAATTTCACTCAAGCACTAACAATAAGGCTCATTTTCCAAAGATTTGTGTTTGACCAAATAAACATGTTACTAATGCTGTTCCTCTTGCCAGAACTAGTGCGAAAAGCCAGCAGTTCATCTTGAACAGTCCCACACTGCCTAAATGTACCCAGCAATGGATCAAACGGAGGAGGAAAAGAAGACGTTGGCCACCGACAACCCCGCCGAATCTGCTTCAGACGCTGATGACATCATCGCTAAGTATGAGGAGATGTTTGCCACAAGATACACTGCAGAGGATCCTGCGTACCTCCCCTACATCAACAAAGGAATGGACCTGCCCCCCATCATTGAAAATTACTCGATGAGACGTCAGAGGCCCAACTGGAATGACAAGTATGTTTTTACAGACTTTTCAGATATTTGTGAACCCCCTCCAATAAGTCAAGGAAAATAATGTTTGTCCTCCCAAACAGACTCAGATAAAAATCAGAAGAGCTAGCCCCATAATTACCTCTCAAATACTTTGATCAAAGTCTTGAAAAGGTATTTTCCCAGAACTTAAAATAAAGACTGTTTTATCGTGAAACTGAAATCGTTGATTTAAGCTGTTTTCACGAAGTAACACCCACTAGCGCGTGAGTGTTAGTTCATGGAAACATTGACGATATGTGTACACAGTTAAAGGGAAAGAATTATTTAAGGTGGTGTGATTTTATGTTTCACATAAGGAGTGGTGAAGTGTAAATGTTGGTCAGATTTCCAAATTTTAAACCACAAGGACCATTTTTTTTCTTCCCACAGCCGTTCGGACTCAAGGCAATACCAAGACAGAGGCCAAAAGCGTAACTTCGACGGCGCCAGTCACCGTGACGACCTGAAGAGACACAGGGGACATCATGACGATCGGATCTACCACCATGACCAAGGCAGGGGGTGGGGTCACCAACAGCACAGAGGTCACGGTGGTGAGAACCGGTGGGGTCACCAGCCCAGACAAGACTGGCGAGCAAGGGACGACCGGGGCTACCAACGGGATCAGTCGGGGTATGATAACGAGCGAGGGCGTTCTTCTGGTTCCTATGAGGCCAGACAGAGGTCACATCAGCCACCAGACCATGAATGGACATAGTGCAGCTGTCCATCCATTTGGACTATTTGGACACTAAGGCCAAGTATTTGGACACTAAGGCCAAGTAAAAAAATAAAACAGTTTCTCGTCTGGGCTTTTGGTAAAAATGAAGGAGGCAGCCCTTTTTTGGTTGTTCATTTCTTTTCCAAAGATGGGGGATTTTACAAGATGTCGGATTTTCCAAGATAGCGGATGTATTCTTGCATTTTCTCAACTCTTTTACTGATACAAAATCATGTCCAAAGGAGTCTTCATCCTTTCTACATATAATATCTTCAAGTTTGTTGGAAACAAAAATAAAAAGGCCATATATTGACAATATATTTGCAAAATATATTGCAACTGTAAAAAAAACAACCTTTTGTTAAAACAAGCTGGGCAGGAAGTGGGTAGAGACGAGAAATTGTTTTTTTTTATTTACTTGGCCTAATGCTAATCTTCTGAGGTGCTTCATACAGTAAATCAAATTTGGAGGGGGGGTGGGAGAGACACCTGAAATACGAACGCAGCAGTGCGCTAATCCACGTCTTCACGTGAACGTCGGATACCGTCAGCAATGCGTTTGAATGTTTCTCCCAGTGCCAGTGGTCTCCCCCAACTCTCCCTTTTTTATCGTTGAGAGAGGCACCTGTGCACAAGCGGAGTCCTAAGCCTAGGATTCCGTCTGTGCACAAGTACCCCCTCAATGGTTAAAAACTGCCTCTGTTGGTGACTTACTTATAATCGGGTTCTAATTCTTTAAAATAGGGTGACAGATCATGAACACAATTTCATCATCTGTCAGAGATAGAGTTTATCCACCTTTAAGGCTCTAGTGGTTGCAATGACTGCACTGGGCCCAATTTCACGGCGCTGCTAAGCACACAATTTTCTGTTAACAGAGCCTCCGTCTATTTCAGGGAGACCATAAGCAGCAAAGCACACAAGGCAGGCACGCTTACTTGGGGAAAAATTTGAGGAACTTTTTAGTATAGAAATAAAAATAGAAACACACCGTTAGCACGTCACACCCGCCCGTGAAATCTTAAAAGGTTAGCAAATTTTTCTGCTATGCTAAACACAACTTTACTGCTAACTGTTAAGCAGTGCCGTGGAATTGGGCCCTGGTAAGCTGTAGGTCACGGGTTCATGTCCTGCCCATAAAGTTTATCAAGCTATCTCCCACCGGTAATTTTGTATGGCTGGTAATATGAACTGCACCCCCTTAAGTATGACCGGTGATGTTTACTGACACTTGCCTATGTTCTTCTTGTGCGTTATCCAGCGCCTTGAGTACCTAATAGTTGGTAGAAACGTGCACTATATAAGACTCTGATATTATTATTATTATTATGCTGTGGAGTTTCTGCACATCAGAGTTGAATTTTAATGAGTTATTTGTGTGCCCGAATCAGTCCACCTAAATATGTTTCTTTTAATAACTCTTTTGAGTGCTAGATACTGTCTCACAACTCAAGAAACTTGGATAAGAAACTTGGGAAGTTCCACTTGGAATAGACCAATTTGGGCATGCTGACAATTCTATCACGGTGGCCCCCTTCAATGGCCAAAGCATTGTGCTAGCTATTGTTCAGATAATCCTTCGCAGAGCAGGGACTTGCTTTGTACAATAGCGTGCCCAATATATTTTTTTTCATTGAAGTGGGGCTTCATGATTGTAGAGGAATTGTGTTAGCCTGGATTTCGTCTATATTGCCTATTTCAATTCGTGATACTTGCTGTTGTAAATTGGAATGGATTTCCAGCATATAAAGTGGACTACTTTCAATTAAAATTTCTCCAATTTTGACTATAATCTTGTGAATATATTTCTAATCCTGTTAGATTATCCCGATGTCTAGATCTATTTCTTGTTATCAAAAGAAAATTATTTTACAGGAATGAATTTTTTTGGGGGGTGTGGGGGAATGGGGGTTTAAGAAATGGTGCAGATTGTTCAAAATACATGTATTGAAGATGAAGGCTCCTTCGGATCAAGTTAAGACAGGATATATGAAGAGGGAATCAGCAGAAGAAGTGTAAAAATGTGTCTAAATTTACAGGCTTGATTATTGGAAGCAACTCTGGTAACAAGATTACATTTTTGATTGGAAATAAAATGTTTAATAGTGTCTTGATTGGAAAAAAACAAGGGTGGACTTTTTCTTTCAGTGGTCTGAGTGATGGTGTCGGTGGGATATGTTGGGTTACTGAGAGGTGGATTTTTGTGCTCATTTGATATTTTTGAGACATTGCTTTGGATAGATTGGATTTATCATTTTTTGAAGTTGCACATCTCAACTTGACATACTTTTCTCCTCGCTCCTTTTAAAAAAAAAGATTCATCAGCATATCTCCATTTTAAAAAGAAACGAGGATTCGTGCCAATTCAATATTCTGGGAAATCATGGAGAAATAAAACAGGAAAAAGTACAAGTGCAGTCTATATTATTATTAGGCCGCAGAGGCTGGTTGACCGTATGATGACGATTGAGGTCGCCCTTCATAAATT
Source organism: Patiria pectinifera (assembly GCA_029964075.1). Lineage (NCBI taxonomy): Eukaryota > Metazoa > Echinodermata > Asteroidea > Valvatida > Asterinidae > Patiria > Patiria pectinifera. The sequence goes on along the minus strand of CM057143.1, from coordinate 3,268,915 downwards.
ACGGTGCCGACACTGCCGCGACGACCGGCAAAAAATTCCGCAGGTGCGGTGCTCTTCTTTTTGGGTAAAGCCTCAGCCCCTAAAGGTAGGTTTTTAATTAGGAAAGAATGTTGTATCCAGACGCCACTTCATTGGTTGTGTACAAAGTCTATGGAGATTCCAGTGCATTTTCAAAGTATTTTCTAAAAAAAAATGGAAATGTTTCTCGGTCCCAGATTCATGTCTTTTCAACATTTTTGCAATGACTGACATTGTCATTGAGTTAACGGTAATCCTTACTTTTAGGCATGTTAGGACACCTCTATTTTTTACGAGTTCTGTTCAAAACTGACTTTTGCAGATGACTGTCCAGTACCAAAGTGACTTTTGCAGGCTAAAGCAGTCTTTTTTTTTCATATAAACTCATGTTATTTGTAATCTTGAAAGCACTTTTAAAAAAAATGTGACTTTCCTACCTTTTTTTCACAGTCAGACGTGCATGTTGTAGTTCTCACACGCGTGAAAGCCCTACATAATGAAAGCCCGATGCTGATTGGCTGCTAAAAAAAATAATTAAGATGTTTATTTTTTATCAGCCAATCAGCATCGAGCTTTCATTGCATCGAGCTTTCACGTTTGCCATCTTGGTTTCTGAGTCTGTTTTCTGGTTGTCATCGTCGTCTTTTACCCCTCAATTTCCCTCTAAAATCAAAGCCCTGCCCTCTTTCTACCAACTTAAACCTGCTGTTTTTCAAGAAGGTGTCATTGCCAACTGTTCAAATGTGTCAAGAAATATCAGAGTGTCACTTTGAGTGTCATTTAGTCAGCTGTTTTGGTAAGTCTTTCCCTTCCTATATAGGAACGGGGTCCTCAAAGTAAGGATTACCGAGTTAACGTTAAGGTTAAGGTTAACGTTAAGGTTATCCTAGGCCTATCATGAAAAAAAAGTGGCGTCAGGATGCAACATTCTTTCCTTTAATGATTCCATTTTTATTCCAGACAGTCTCGACCCTTGCCAAGCATTTACAGTGTCATGAATGTAAGCAGATGTAATCCTTTGTTGTACTCCTAGAACGTGGAGCCTCAGTCATAGATTAAGAAGAACCCCGCAAAATAGTTTTCAGCACAAAACACTAATTTAGTACAAAAACGTCCATCAAAATGCAGACATTTCCCACAGAACCGCTGCACAGTTTGCTTTCAAACTCCGTACTACACCTCATGACATACTCGCGTGATATGCACAGAACAAACATCGCTGGATTTTGTCGTTTTTTTTGCTAAAATGATGAAAAATATGCCCTTTCCGCACTGAGCCAACCTGACACTTGAAACGTGCACGCATATGATCCAGTGATGATTTTTGGTTCGCTCGGAGCGCGCCGCGGGGGGTACGGTACTTGCACTTGTACGCATGCACATGCACATACTATCATTTCGCTTGTACCGTACCCCCCGCGGCGCGCTCCGAGCGAACCGAAAATCATCGCTGGATCATGTGCGTGCACGTTTCAAGTGTCAGGTTGGCTCAGTGCTGAAAGGGCATATTTTTCATCATTTTGGCCAAAAACCCGACAAAATCCAGCGATGTTTGTTCTGCACGTATTACGTGAGTATGTCATGAGGTGTAGTACGGAATTTGGGGGCAAACTGTGCAGTGGTTCTGTGGGAAATGTCTGAATTTTGATGGACGGTTTTGTAATTCATTAGTGTTTTGTGCTGAAAACAATTTTGCGGGGTTCTTAATCTATGAGGCTCCACTACGTGGAGCCTCATAGTTCTAGGAGTACCCTTTTTGTAGTTTAATCTAAGCATCTGTGCCTGTGGGACCGGGATTCAATTAGGCCTACGCGATCATGTGCTTATGTCCCATCCCATATTTATCCTCGAGTCACCATAATTGACGCAGATAACGCTTGCAACGCAAGTTCAACGCAAATTGAATACGAGTGCGTTAAAACATATCCTCGTCGTTTTAGGTGGACTGACGATATACATTGTGTAATTGCTTTCAACACTTCACCATTTTCTTTCTTTTCTGTGAAAGGCCGATATCCCACCAATTAATTCTTGCCGTCATCCTGACTCAGCATGGAGCCCTTGGTTATTGTGTCAGTAGCAGCTCTGGTCTACATTATCGCCGTAAAGTTTCTCGGCTTGACGGACAAAACGGAGCCACCGAGCCTCCTTCATGCAAATTCTAAATTTGTGCACCGTCTTCTTCAAGTGTGTCCCATACTTAAAGAGACGTAAGTGCAATCAGTGACAAAAATTTCAAAATTTTCAAATTGAAAAATTATTTTGTGTTTTTGATTCAGTTCCATTCAGTTGAAACATAACTATCTAAGGATTGCCGAGAAGCGTAAACATGAGAAAAAAACAAATCCAAGAAATAAAAGAAGGGAAAATAAAAACATGATTCGTTTCTATTCATAAAAAACCTGGGCTTGTTATTGACAAATTTCCGAGATTTATCAATTAATGACTAACCCCAAAATCCATCCATTTCTGAAAATTACAGCAAAAGTTAATGTTGTATAGTACCTTTAAGCTAAGGATCCGATCAAAAGTGATAATTACATTCTTTTTTGTATCTGATTCCCACAGGTATGTGCCTACATTCTTATGGGGTCGGTCAGGCCACCTACAGACGACGATCTATGCAAAGGTGGGCAGGTTCAGCGCCCCTTGGCCCCAAGGCGAACGCTTTACCTACGTCATGCCTGACGGTGCCACCTGCACGTTTGACATATTTGAGCCGACGGCTAGACACACAACTGGAGGTAATTGGAGAGCCTTGATTCTCGTTCGGTACTGAAATCATTTTTCAAGGACTTGGGTAGGCTAATGTTCAGAAGAAAACCAATTTCGTGATTAGCAAGTTTTGGAGGAAGAAAAACATTAAAATTCAAACTATTTAGAATTGTCCTTTTTGTGATGGATCTATGTTAGGGGTGCTTTTTGCAGTTATACATTTCTTTATGCTAGGGGGCGCTATTTGCAGATGAACATGTAATTTATGTAGGGATAACAGCTTTTAGGCCATTTCTAACACAGTAACACTAACAATTAAGTACAATACTGGCTCAGCGTCACCTTTTCTAACACATCAGTGACCAGGGACTCTGAGGCAGTTTGGCCTTGAGACTTTTGATCTGATGGATTTTGAGTTTCTGGCCAAATTATACCCTGGAGGGTAAGGGTAGTCCCACTTGTTTGTCTTTTTTATTATTTTTCCCTTTTTTTTTAAGCATGGCGGGCAACTTTTTAAGCTTGGCGGCAGCTTTTGAAGCTTGGCGGGTGCCTCAGAAATCTTGGCGGGGCACCAGGTTATTTTTACAGGTTGGAGAACACTGATCACAAGTCAGTCGTTCGTCATCCGGGAAGTGTGTTTATGAATGAAGTATTTTTTTCCAGAAATTAAGCTTTTGCTGTGATCCACAAAACATTGTGAATATTATTTTGGAAAATGCATAGTTTTTTTTTGTGTCAGCGATTTACACATTTTCACTTGCAGGTGATTATACATTGTGCGTAGTCCCGGGGATAGCCAACAACAGTGAGAAGGCATACATCCGGACGTTCATCGCCTTTGCCCAATCGCAAGGCTTCCGTTTAGCGGTCCTCAACCATCTTGGCTCCTTGCCAAATGTACCTCTGACATCACCACGGATTTTCACTTACGGTAAGAACAAAAACGTTGAAAGACGGTGCCGGTCCCAGAGGGCCACCCTAGTGTCCTCTTTCTTACTTACCGCAATGACTGACGAACTGACTGTCACTTGTGAAAGAGACTGTTATAGGCTGGTGGAGAGAGCTGGGCAGTGCCGTTGTATAGGATTACCCCGTATTATTATTATTAATCATTTTGGGTAATGAAACCAAGGATTCCTCAAAAGCCCTCTAGGCACTGTAGCTCACAAACCCGAAGAAACCTGTAGAGCGGAGACAATGAGAAGAACTTACAGTTTTAGAGGTGGGAGGAAAACCCCAGAAGAATATTCTGGTGAAAACCCACGGAATCAGGCAGGGACTAAAATCTTAATCCACATATTGGCCCAGGCGGGATTCGAACCTGGGTCACACCTGTGGAAGGTGAGGAAAGTACCGCTACGCCAACCTGACTCCCCAAAATTGGTAATGCCAATGAATGGACTAAATCCGGCCCATTATATTGTCTAGACCAGAGGCATGAAAACACCCAGTTAATAGCCCTTGAAAATCAATACAATAGAATTGTTGGCACTCGGACTCCGAGAAGACTGAGACCAGCTTTACGAGACTTGCCTTGTCTTGTTCTTTCTGCAATCAGGTGACACGGATGAGTATAGCGCCCTCGTGGATCACGTCAGGGAGAGGTTTCCTGAGAGCCAGCTGATTAGCGTCGGTTTCAGCATGGGAGCCAACATTGTCGTCAAGTACCTCGGGGAACGGCCGGAGCGACAGGACTGGTTCCTGTGCGGGTTGTCCATTTGCCAGGGCTATGACATCACCAAGTAGGTTTAAAAATACAAATCAATTTCTCATATCAAAATCATCCCCAATGGTCAAAGTTAACACTCCCAGTGGGAAGTCAATATTTGGACTAATATGTAAAACCCTTGAAAACCCTGCCTGGCAATTTCAGGTGAAGGAATATGAAATGTTAAAGGTAGAGTCCATCATTTGTAATTTGTGCATTTTGTTCGTTTGAAGCAACAAAAGAGTTCAAAATCTAATGAAGGATACTGAGCAACTAACCTGATGAAGTTTCAGCTAAGCTTCAGCTGTACATTCCGAGAAAAACAGCATTCTAAGATCTCAATTTCAAATCAAAAGTTGCTGAATCATGTTTTGAATTGTTTTGAATTGCAACTATACGCGACGTCGCGCACTGATCCGACGAATTATAACAACCGCGCGCGCGTGTGCGTCGTTCGAATACTTGTGCGCGCTGCGCTGAATAACAAAACGAACTACTAATTTAAATTTTCCTACGGTGCTTCTTAAGAATCACCGTTGGAAATGCATTCTTTTGTTGATTACTTCAAAATGACAGCTTCCCAGAAAGAATAACTTCACAGGGAGTTTAGTCTCCTTACTATCTTTCAACCAAGTTAGTTTTTCAACAATAATTACGCCAGTTACTTTTCGGATGGCTGCAAATGATGGACTCTACCTTTAAAGTAACGGTGTCGCACAGACAGTCACTGCACAAAATAAACAGCACTGTGGAGAATAGTGATAGGTGACCGATTCTGCAGAAAAAAAAAACTAGGTCATTTTTATTTTAGTTCAATTCTCAAAGATTTCAATACCTTTTTCCCTGTTGACAAAGAAACATTTGAAACTTTTTTAAAACAGGGCTACCTTCGTACTGCACGAGTGGGAAAACTGCCGGCGCTTGTACAACTTCATGATGGCACAGAACATGTTGTCACAGATCCGTCGCAACAGCAGCATGCTGTTCGGCGAGCAGGCCCAGGCTTACTGGCAAGACAGGAACCACGAGCCCATCGCCTACGACGTCGACCAGATTATGAACTCCACTAGTCTGGTCCACCTGGACGAACACATGACATAGTAAGTTACGGCTATTGTCTATGTCTTTGAGTCTGTAAGTCTCACTAGTTCATGTTCACTTTTTATCAGAGCGTCTTGGCAACAACCATGGACGAGTCTTGTCACAGAATCCCCTGTTTGAATTTTTTTCCATCGATTGAATGGAAGTTGAGTTCAGCAATTTTCAAACCTACTCAGTGGTAGGGGGTGCTTTGGGAAAATTCACCAGTGTATGTTGTAGCCGAGTCTATGGGCGTGTCCGAATTACTTGGCTACGGCTTGAAATTACACACAAGACTATGGAGAGTGGCTGCAGCCACTACCATAGACTCGTGTGTAATTTCAAGCCGTAGCCAAGTTGAAATTACACCCTTAGTCTATGGGAAGTGGCTGTAGCCGTTACCATAGACTCGTGTGTAATTTCAAGCCGTAGCCAAGTTGAAATTACACACGAGTCTATGGCAAGTGGCTGCAGCGGCTACCATAGACACGTGTGTAATATCAATCCGTACCCATGTTATTCAGGCACGACCACAAGACCACAAGTCATCCAATCTCAACTCAAGTCAAGTGTGGGGTACTTGTACATGGAGTTTAAAGCAGCAGGGTCTCAAATTTTTTTTCTTCACTCGTTTGGAAAAAAACAACATACTTAAAAGGATTCCTGAATTTTATTTTTTTTTTGCAGCAAAATGATACACAGCAATAGCTGTGAGGATTTCTACAAAGAATGCAGTAGTTCAGCTCATATTGACAAGGTGAGTTTACTCCTTCAAAGTCGAATTAAATAAATTATTAAGTTGAACAAAGAAATTGACTGGAGCGGGGTTTGAACCTGCAACCTCTGGAATAGCATTCCGGAGGCTGCAAATTCCAGAGGTTCTAACAAAGCTCTAGTCAATTTCCCTTTTTTGACTTTAAAATTATTGTAATACACCTAGTCAGTTTCCCTCGGTTGAAAATTCAAATAAATGTGTCAGTTGCAAAGAAGATGCAGCTTCTTTGTTCCTTCTTCTTGGCAAAATGTGTTAGGTTTACAGCGGTAGAGTTGCTTAGAGTAACCCTTATATACAGATACTTTAAAATCCACTAGGTTTTGAAGGATTTTTGTAGAATTAGGAAGTTGATGCTTGTGAGTACAAAGAACCTGCCACTGGTTTCGGGCACAGTGGAGGATTTTAGGGGATTGATGAAGGTTTCCTAGCAACAATGCCATTGGAGTTATGCTTGACAAAGTGCATTTTATCATTTTTCTTGTCTTTTTCAAGATTCATATTCCATTATTGCTCCTCAACGCGGCCGACGATCACATCATCCCCGTCCGACACAACGACACGCCGGTGAGCTACGCGCAGCAGGCCCCCAACGCCCTCTACTGCCTGACCAAACACGGCGGCCATCTTGGGTTCTTCGAGGGGGGTCTCCTGGTACCCAACACCGTGTCGTGGATGGACAAGGCTATCGTCGGCTATGCAAACGCCGTCATTGAAATTCGGGAACAGGGTGGCGTGGAAACGTCATGATGTATCAGGTATTGTCCTGATGTTTAACATCAAGGCCTAAAATTGTAAAAAAAAATTGTCAGTTTTTAAATTCTTAGAGGGACAAAAATTATCCAATTGATGTGTGTGGTTTTTTCCAAATTTTTATCAGTCTTCAAGTCTTTCATGCAACTTTTCATTTTTTTTCCCATGAAAACTTGCCTTTTGAATTACTTGGTTGTCATTGTTATTAACATAAATTTAATCGAATTACATGTATATGTATGTTAGTTATTCACTGACAGACGCTTGGAGCAATCGGGTCAAGAAAGGCCAATGGAAACATTTCAAAAGAAATAAACCCCGTCCATCTTCTTCTTTCGTGTCCTCGTGCTATATAGTGGTTCGCTACTGCTGTACACATCGTTGTGCTATTGGGGTGTTATGGGCAAGGTTTACAGTAGTACATGGGTTGTCCAGCATTGGGCAAGTGCTGCATTGTCTGGGGCTGTGTGCCACAGTCACAGGTTGTTGTTCCCTTTGCAGCTATCCGAAAAGTAGCTGGCGTAATTATTGTTCAAAAACATACTTGGTTGAAAGATAGTAAGGGGACTAAACTCTACTGTCCTGTCTTCTTATTCTTCTGCTGTTTTTGTCATTTTGAAGTAATCAGCGAAGTCTCCAACGGAACAACGGTGTTAACACAGCACGCAAAAAAAAAATTTTTAATAGTTTGTTATTCAGCCGTTACCAGCAAAAAAATAAAGCGACGGCACACACGCACCCGTTGTATAAATTATAATCATCATCACGTCATCGCGAGCTGAGCTGCGGCTCAGCGAGAACGCGCTTCGCGTCGACGAAATTGAATTGCAATTCAAAACATGATTCAGCAACTTTTGATTTGAAATTGAGATCCTAGAATGCTGTTTTTCTCAGAATATACAGCTGAAGCTCAGCTGAAACTTTATCAGGTTAGTTGTTCAGTACCCTTCTTAAGATTTTGAGCACTTTTGTTGCCTCAAACAAACAAAATGCACAAATTACAAATGATGGACTATAACTTTAATGTAGCCCCATACCCTATCCATTAAAAGGGTCCATGAATTAAATGTTTACTCTTAAATGTATGAAAATATTTGACCTCGCTTTTTGGTCGGTTTTATTGAAAATTGCACTATTTTAAACATTAACAATTGTCCAAACATCCAAAATTCTGGCATCTTTTGGTGCTGCAATAGCTGTAATATTGAGGTTTCTGCCTGAAATGACATCACACTTTCGCTCATGAGTATGGAAAATGGCATTTAAGTATAAACACCAAAAAGTACCAAAATACCCTTGAAAATGGCAAAACAAAAGTTGAAAATCAGGTTAAATGGGACACAAAGGTGCTTTTCAAAGGATTGCATTAAAACGATATTACACTGCCTAGGCCCTTAAACCCTAACCCCATACCGGTGTAAGAAATCATTTGTAAAAAGCTTTCCTTTGTACATAGTTTTGTGTACACTGCAGTACATGTATGTACATGTACACTTAATCCAATTGTGCAAAAAAACTAATTCAAAAAAGCTTTGTATTTTTTTTTTTTACTTGAATTTACTTTTTGAATGAAAAGAAAAATAAATCAACTCTTTTTTCAAGGTGTAGTACATGTACAAGTTTACTGTGTAGAGACAGGGTTCATAGACATCGGTGTCAAAGTCAGTTGGAGAATTGGATCTTTGGCCTACTGTATGTAACTCCTTTATACCATACTCGCATTTAATTTATCAGTTGCAATGTATTTGAAAGAAGAATAAGCGTACTCGATTTGTTTGGTAAAGTTATACCTTTCAAGTATTTATAGTCTGTTTTATATTTTATAGGATTATGTATTTTTTGTGTGCAGTTTTGGTTTTGGGGTGTAGCAAATGTGTGTTAGATACATCCAGACAATAAATGGTGTGGTATTTATTTGTCAAATAGACCAGACCAACATGTGTACTCTAATGCCTAATTGACCTATCGCCGTTTGCGGGTTAGCCACGCCCCTTAGATAACCCTATGAAATTTTGTACAATAAGCTGTGTTTGTCTCAGATTTTGCGCGTTCCGCGTCCATTTGTATATCATGTAATTGGACAATATTTCACAAGCTGTGTTGACGCGATTCTACCACGAATCTACCGCGATAGGTCAATTAGCCTGTCCTCATTGCAATATTATAATATTCTCCATATAAATGTAGTAGTCTTGTCTCAAGCCTGAGTTCCTGATGGTAAATGGTCATCTGTAAAATATTTCTTTACATGGAGCTTTTGCAAAAGACTGTCATAGTTATAGGTATGTAACTAAATGTTCAAATGAGGTTTTGCCCTTCACCAACGTTTAAACACTGTATACTCAGTGTGTTACCTCCCGAGTGAAAGTTGGAAAAATATCACTTGGGTGGGACTCGAACCCACGACCTCCGGTTTTTAGTGCAGACGTTTCTAGAGCAGCAGGTCGTGGGTTCGAGTCCCACCCGAGTGATTTTTTCCAACTTTCACTTGGGAGGTAACACTGAGCATACAGCGTTTAAACGTCGGTGAAAGGCAAAACCTAATATTGATTTATATCACCCCGACGCAAAATTCCATCTTATAATAACTAAATGTTGTAGCTACTGCCGATAAAATTCAGACTTGAATTGAGACTAGCCAAGGATCAAAGATCGTTGTCAGGTATTAACCACTGGACAGTACATATAAGACTATTGAATAATGATTTACTAAAATGCACTGTTAGTGTTAGTATTGTAATAAATTATATCAAATGAGAATATTTTTATATAATTGTGGGTGATGTTTGATTGAGATGTTAATTACGATGGGTGCAATTGATAAGATCATTTTTAATCATTTATCTGCATCATTCTCAGTGAAGTAATAAACATTATGAATATGAACAGTTTTGTCCATGTCTGTAAACTGGCTTGATATCTATAGATTTGTTTGAGGTTTTTCCAGCATATATGAGCCCAAAATGTGAAACAAGTCAGTTTAACAATATTTTCTATAATAAACAAGTCTTCCAAATCCATTTATTTCTGAAAATTGCAGCAAAAGCAAATGTTGTACATTCCCTTTAAATCTTATCTAGAAACAATATTAATGTGGTGAAAACACGGCACAGCTGACATATCATGTTCTCAAATTTAGCTAATGGCGTATTAACTCAGTGTATACACAATTTATTGCCCAACTCCGTCCTTATGGCATAAGTGAAATTGGCTGCTGCACTGCACATGGGCGTCGCGAGGGGGGGACTTGCCCCCCCCCCCTGGAAAAGAAAAAAAAAAAAAAAAAAAAGGAAAGAAAAAGAGGCGCGAAGACAAAGTGGTGTAAATTTAATGAGTGGGGGGGGGGGGATGTCCCTGCCCCCCTCTAAAACTGTTAAATCGAGAATGTGTTGAGAAATACAAGCATTTTTTGGCAAAAATTTGTTTTGCCCCCTCTAGAAAAAATCCTGGCGACGCCCATGCTGCTGCAGGTCTCCTAATTGTCTGTCTTAACTGAAAAAAAATCAGGCCACTGATGATGCATTTCTGACAAAAATGATCTTCAAACTGACAAAATAAGTTGGTTTTTTTCCGTCCCCAACAAACAAGGTTGCTCATAAAACCAGAGGATGGACCGAGTATCATCAACTGACTTAAAAAAAAAAAAAAAGGTTGCAAAATGAGGCAAATCTGACAAACTTCAGTCTACACATCATGGATATCAATGCTTTAATCCAGTTGATGTTGCATACAAATGAAAACAAATTCTCCAGAAAGCGAAAAAAAAAAAAAAAGTTGCAAAATGAGGCAAATCTGACAAACTTCAGTCTACACATCATGGATATATATATATATCAATGCTTTAATCCAGTTGATGTTGCATACAAATGAAAACAAATTCTCCAGAAAGCGCAAATTTCAACATCAGTGCAAAGATAATTTTTTTTTTTAAGTTTTGAGAATATTTCTTTGGTAATATGGTAGGTAACATCAGAATTATTATAAGGTCGAGATTTCCTCAACTGTTGCGATTTGATATACGCAATAAAACAAAAACACCTCACAATAAAAGCCCAAAACCACCTCTTGTAAATTGGACTGCTAAACAATCTCTCTTAATATTAAACCATGTGTAAACCGATAATTAATAATAGCCAATAACTAAACATTGCAACTTTCTAAAGCGTATAAAAATCCAACATTGGTCATTGAAAAAAAAAATCGTAATCAATAAATAGCTGAATCATCAATCAATAATATGAGTTGTCTGCAGAAAAAAATTAATGAAAAATCACGTTCTCACAAATAATTCATAATGATTTTCAACAAAGCACATTTCCAACAAAGCACATTTTGGTGCTATAAATTTTCCACACATACATATAATTATTACAAATATACCTTTTCAATTTCAATTTCATTTCGGGTTTATATATTAACTTCTCATCCTCAACCAGTACATGTCGAGCTGCGCTTAAATACTTTTTTCATCGAAACAAAAAATAGTTGTTTTCAAGGCGACTCCAAAATGAATTGTATTTCAAATGTAATTTTGAGCAAAAGCCTAAAATGTTCTCTTTTTTTTCAAGTTTGTATGTTGTGGGACGGATATTCACAAGTCAAGTCGTCAATATGAAGTGCAAACTTTAGTTGCCATGAATACAATAGGCATGCTATTCATGCAATACGATACCAAGAACCAAAGCTATTTAAAAGGCATATTATGCACAAGCATGTACACTAAAAAATGATACAAAGCCAAAAAAGAGTCTTCAAGCCCGTCCTATTCCGTTACAGCCCCTCCCCTAATGGCTCCTCCCCTTTTACAGCCCCTCTCCCTTACATGTACTCCCATTCATTTCCCTGCAACTTATAGGCCCGCCCCTTTATGGCTCCTCCCCCTTACAGCCACTCCCTTTATAGCCCCTCCCCTTATCACCCTTCCCCTTAATGTCTTCTCTATTGGGCTGCAACTCATAGGCCCTCCCCCTCATGGCTCCTCCCCCTTATAGCCACTCCCCTTTATAGCCCCTCCCCTTATCACCCCTCCCCTTAATGTTTTGTCTATCGGGCTCGACCGACAAGCATCAGCATCATCATGAACATCTGGACAATATCGACGTAAAGGTTGAGGGCAGCAAAGATGTATTCCTCCTGCGAGATGCTGTACTTGTGCTTGCCTCCCAGAATCAATTGGGTGTCAAAGACGATGTACTGAGAAGAGAAATAAAAACATCTAGAAATAAAGTTTCGAAAATATTTCGAATATTTTTTTCATCATCTGTTCTCATATATACGAAGAGTGCTGTGTACACTTTTGCTTACTTTGTGTTTTGCATATTATTACACGTTTACAAAACATAGAACAGTCTACCCTGAGGATCCCTTTATCAGCGTTCTAGTGAAGAACAGAATCCTGAAGATACGTTTCTAAACGATACAAATTTTTAAACAAATTTCTTTTACCACAAAATCTTATAAATGACATTCCACAAGAATGCAGAGGCTTCAATTTCAGAATCCGCGAAAACCGTCACACTTGCACACGAATGGTAAAAATGTCAGGATTAGAAGACAAACGTCATTCTAGGGGGGAGGGGGTCTGTCTCAAAAGCTTTAATGTTTTTACTCTAATTTTCGTCAAGAAAACTGTCTTACCAGACCAAAGATTATAGCTCCAATTGAAGCGTAGACAATATCCAGTACCTATAAAAAACAAGAATACAGAATATCATGACTAAGTAAATTATTCCAAAAAACTGTCTTAATTTTTTACCAATTTAAGAAAAATTGTCAATCTGATCCATATATATGCATCTAATGAAATTTGTAGATTCGGTACAAATTTGATACAAAAATGAAAGCTTCAAGAATTGAAAAGAGTTGTACAATTAAATAAAGCTTTAAGTGCACTTTAAATGCATCTCAGCAAAACTTAATCGCATAAAGGGAATATACAACATTTGTTTTTGCTGTAATTTTCAGAAATGGATGGATTTGGGGGTTAATATTTTATACAAATATATTGTTTCATTGACTTTTTAAAAGTTTTGTGTTCATAGATGCTGGAAAAACCAAGAAAACAATCATGTTCATGAAGTCTGGTTCCCTGACCCCACTTAAGATGAAACGGAGCAATTTATAGACTTTGGGGAATTGTTAGGTAAGGAAACTAGCTAACTGGCTTGCACCCGTTCCCAGACGTGTAACCAACTGTGAACAACACGTGGACCGACCAGCGTTGGAAATTGATACAAAAATACCACTTTTCTTGAAAATGACAGCACACCAGGTGCCGTGATTTTACAGGATACTTCAGACTGTCATTCAGTAACAGTTAAGTAAGGTATTTCATAATAATTTGGTATTTTTGTTTTTTGATGTTTGCAAATGTTGTATATTCCCTTTAAACATGAATAGTCTGAGATTTGCCACGCCAGGCTTTTGAAATTTGCAAGGGTTCTTATTGAACACATTCAATTTTGTGAAAACATGCAATGTTTTACTCACTCTGCTGCGGAAAATAACGGCAAATATTCCAAAGAGCAGAAGTCCGATCAAGGCCACAAAGAGCAATCCAGACATCATGGTGAAATCAATCTGTGATAAACATGGCGATTACAAAAATCTAATTAACAAAATTTTAATCACTGTTTCATAACTCTTTAAGGCCAAAAAAAAATAATACTCGGTCTCTGGTCAGCGCGCGCGTCTATTTTAATCATGCGCGTCAACCTTTTTTTTGTTCTTCAAATTAACACAGAAGCTACAACGGTGCCCTCTAGTGCCGGACCTGCTCAAATTTTTGTACCAAGGAGCACCAAGGAATGGGGAAATTGCGCCAAGGCAAATGATAAAGGGCACCAAAGCAAATTATGGAGGACACCAATGTATAATGAGGACACAAAAAAGCAAAATAGTACCTACCTTGTCTGTACAATACAAGCTTCAAAAAAAAAAAAAATAAGGCCACCAAAAAAAACCGCGTTGCCACATCAATTCCGGAACTTCGGTCTGACCAGAGACCGACTATTTTTTTTTCTTGGCCTAATAGGGCTGTCAATTTTTTAATAATTTTGTACTGGACTACTCAAAACTGCACTTGACCAAATATTCATTTACTTGTCATTATAGATATAAATAAAAATCTTACCCTTGTTTGAAATGCAAAGATTGTCAATGCCAGCACTAAAACCTGTGAAAAAGCAACAAAAACACACAAAAAGTGGATTATATACTTGGCAATTTGAAGAACACTTTGGTCAGTGAAATCTCGATAAGTCAAACTCTGATAACTCAAAAAAACTGTTAAGTCAAACAGAGAATCCATTCCCTTCAGTAGTATAACAATGATATACAACCCTGCTTCACTCAAAACTTTGCTGAAGTCAAATTTTGAACCTGTTCCCTTGGGGTTTGACTTATCACGATTTCACTGTATTTATATCTGGGAATTCCTACATACCACACACCTTCAGATACCATACCCATGCTACTCTGGCCTGTGTTGACAAACGCACTGTGCTTTGTTCCACATTTAATCAACCCTCCTGCTATCTGAACAGTCGCAGACAGTCAAACAATCAATCCTCTTCCCTTGCCATGATCACGGTCACAAAACATGGGGTGGGGCCTAACGGATCTTTTTTATTTTCAGGGGAAAGGTAACATATTTGGGGGAACTCCTGTCACTATTTTGACCTTCATGAGTCTATGTGTTTGTTAATAACTTACTCCAGTGATGCCCGCCGCAATGAGTACAGTGTTGGTATCATATGAGCTGCAAACCAGACCAAGAAGAACGCCCTCAAAAATGGTCTGTTAGGTACAACAAAAATAGAAACAAACAAAAATAATGTAGAGAACATGGACAATGCACTTTTCTTTAACATGGCTGCCCTCCAACTACACCAACATTTTTAGAACATTTGAATTAATGGGAAAGCGTTTTAGCCATGTTCAAACTCTAGCTAGTTCGAGTTTTTTAACTGAACTACATGTTCTATCATTTTCCTCACATTACAACTACCCCTAATCATTTCACTACTCCAAAATCTGTCAGAAAACCAAGTCCTTAAAAAGAGGAAGAGTTCGTCATTTTAAAGCTGCCAGATAAATTGGTCTAGAACTGCATTTGCCCTAAAAAAATGTTTCATTTCAATTTTTTATTCAGAATAAAAATTACAAGATCAGAATTTGAACCTTGACCTTTGGATTACATTTCAAATCTCAAGTTTGAACAGTTCAGTAGTTGGAGCATGGGTAAAACTGTCAAGTGGAGTCAAGCCCAACTTCCAACAGACTCAATATTTCTTTTCGACTCTAAAAATACTACATTCAGGTCGTCAGTTTCCCTCATGGGTGATTTGAAGACACTAAAACTTTCCATGCACATGCAGTTTTAAAAAGCTTATTTTTAAAAGGATTACTGACTTACAAATAAGAAGAGGGCAATGAAGTTGATCGGGAAAGACCTGCGTAGGTTGGAGAAGCAGGACAACGCGATGATCAACACCAAAGTCACGGCACTATGGGGTGAAAACCACACAGAATTATCAAAATGCTGCTCTTGTCTGAAATCAATAAGATTTTTTTGTGTACTGTAGTGTTCAGGCACTGAAGTAAACCTCGCACTTCTGGTGTAGCTGTACATATTGACTGAATTTCTTTCCGTGAATTTACTCATTACGATAATCTCAGAATTGATTTTGTCCTTCACTTGTTCCCGTGCAAACATTAGAAGTTGGTTTGAGATCGCACTTCCTATACCACTGATATTGAAATCAACCCCATTGTTAAGACCACGATTATCACAAAGGTTCATCAAGTTGCACACTTTTATGGTAACCCACATACTCGATTTGAGTCCTTGTTTTACTCCAAGTCCAAGAACTTTTTTGTTTGTAACTTATACTGCCACAGAATGATTGGCATCTACCCTTCTAAAACCTGCCAAATCTGCTCAAAATCTCTGTGTGGGTTCAGAAGGATCTGGCTAGGGCTATATTGTATCATGGTTCATCTCTCAACGTGCACTTACAATGCAGTCCAGAAGGGCCATGAGTTCACTCGCGTGTATTCTTTCACAGAGTCACTGACAAAAAGATGGAGAAAAACACAGATAAGAATGCCTTCCAAAAAGCTGACAATAAGTGGTTGAAAGGAACACATCTGATCTTTGCCCATTTGGGAACGGATATTTAGGTCTTGTTGATACTTCACTTGTAAAGCAACTGCACTTAAATCAGAACAATCTATTCTGATTCAGAGGACCAATGAGGAAAATATAGAAAACAACAGAGTTAACGTTTTGCACAAACCAGGGTGAAATTTATGTAGTAATCTGTTAAGTACATGGTCTCAAACAGAGCTCCGTGCTATTTTGAAGCGTTCAGATTCAATTTGATTTACTACTCCCCAAAGTTAAATTGTAATCTAAATGCAGAAACAGTTATCTCGATCTGCTTTTAAAAGAGCAATTTAATTTTAACTGCAGAACATCAGCGTGGAATGTTTTTGGCTGATGAAAAAGTTAATTGAATATAAGCAAAAGAGTACCAAACGCAAAACTTACACATAGACGAACGGGATTATAATCCCTATGGTAACCACCAACTGTGCCGTGAGAATTCCGTACACCTTGCGGATAAATCCTACGGCAAGAACAATAGAAATGTGTTGAATATGGTAGAAGGCGGTTCAGAGATGTTGTACATAAATTACGCAAAATCACTGATGATCTCTGACGGTTTTTTCTTCTGTTCAGAAAATAAGCGGTTAGGAAACATACACTGGTAGAAACAATATAAATTAAAGCTATGGTCCATCATTTGCAGCTATCCGAAAAGTAACTGGCGTAATTATTGTTGAAAAACATACTTGGTTGAAAGATAGTAAGGGGACTAAACTCCCTGTGAAATTATTCTTTCTGGCAAACTGTCATTTTGAAGTAATCAACGAAAGAAGGCCTTTCCAACGGTGCTTCTTAAAATGCACCGCAAGCATTGGCGTGACGCATACCCAGTTGCTATAATTCGTCGGATCAGTGCGCGACATCACGTAGCTGCAATCAGCTCAGTGAGAACGTGTCAAAGTTGCTGAATTCAGGCCCAATTCAAAACATGATTCAGCAACTTTTGATTTGAAATTGAGATCCTAGAATGCTGTTTGTCTCAGAATATACAGCTGAAGCTAAGCTGAAACTTCATCAGGTTAGTTGTTCAGTACCCTTCTTTAGATTTTGAGCACTTTTGTTGCTTCAAACGAGCAAAATGCACAGATAACAAATGATGGACTATAGCTTTACGCAAAAAATCCACCACTCAATTTAAATCTTTGGGATAGTTTGTTCAGCGCGGGCCCTGAAGGCACGCAAGTCTGAACCATGTATAACTGACCATGTCTGATGTCCTTGTCCGCAAACTCAAAGTCATTCCCTCCAAACTCTGCGTCCCCTTCTGACATACTGTTGTAACTCATATCTGAAGAAACAAAAAGTACAAGACATTAAACATAATTATCTTGATCGACTGCTGTGATGTGGAACTTCGATTTTTTGGAAACACTCTTAGCATTGGGTACAACAAACTATTCACCACATCATACCAGTCATTTGTATGGCTGTGTATACATGTAAATGTGTTGTTGTTTGCAGTTTGATCCATAGTTTGGCCATAGGCGATTTCATGCATAGGTTTGTGCAGTATTGGATTTTACCGTCGCAAAAATATTGGGTAGGCGCCTACATTTCTGGTCAGACTTTCATCAAAATACAATTAGACATGCAGTTTTGGGAAATGCAAACACATAGGCAGCATGGTCAGAACTTCTAAGGCCCTGCTCGGTAACTACGGTAACTGAGTAAGTGAACTTCTCACCTGGTTACTGTGACCACAAGTAATTTAAACAATTTTATATAGTTCAGTTCTGTTTCTGGCCAAGTTGTTTCTGAAATTCTGTCACTTTTTTTTTTTTGGGGGGGGGCTTTTGTACACAGTTGGCCTCATTTAAGAGGTGATGAAATTCCAATGCAAGGTTCAATGTTGGTATTTTGACAATATCATTCGGTTTTGTTCGGTATCACAACAAAAATATTGTCACTGTAGTCATACCTTATTCCTGGACTCATAATATTCCACCATCTTTGTGTTCGTAATGCAATTTCAGGAAGGCACTCCATTGAAAATACGGCCCATCATGCTCAGGATACAATGGCATGATGGGATGTATTTTAATCAAATGCCCCCTGACATTACAACACGACCACAGAGACCACATCAACGATACAGTCAATATAGCAATGTTGACTTTCGTTGCCTTCGATGCCCTCCACAGAGAAATTGCAGGGTCATAATTTCTGATTGTCTTACAAATGCTTCCAAAAGCCACTGTTCTAGCACAAAGCATCCATCCCACTTTGCACAATATGGACCCCTTGTGATATAATATACAGAACCCTGACATCTGACTAGCGAAAAATGCAACTCCTCCATAGTAATTAAATTCACAAAACTCAATAGTCATCTCCCAAATCATAATATCTACATGTAATGAAAAAAGTACAAAAGAAAAAACTCACAATAACAACCCCGGACAGCGTGCGAAAATTAATTAATCCCCGGTCCAAATCTTGTACAACGGATTTTCAGAGCATCACAAACGCATCATCACCTGACACACCCAGCCAAGCATGTATGTGTGCAGATCACAGCAAGTTAATATTTAACATAATTCATGCGCTCAAATTTAAGGATCATTTATCTTGATCAATTTACATGATGGATTATAAGATTAAAATTTAACCTGTATGCTTTACAACTGAGCCTTGGGTCTCGCAAATTGATGAAGGTAATTCTCAGTGTATGTTCCGTACTTTTCTTTGAGTATTATCACAAGTAGCTATTTTGACCAGAAAAAAAAGACACCTAAAAAAAATTATTATAGGATTTAAAATAAATAAATATCATTTTTGATAAACAGGCAGTCTCATGGGAAAGCATGTAGTAGGATGCCACCTGAGTGATGATGAAAAGGTCTATACGTGGAGTCGTAAAAATGCTCTTAGTAAGGCCAAAAAAGGTCAGACCAAAGTTCACGCCGCCGTGCTTTTTTTTTTTTTTTTTTCTTTTTCTTTGGATTGTACAGACAAGGTGGGGGTGTTTACTATTTTGATTTTTTCATGATGTCTCATGTACATCCATAATTTTCCTCCTTGGTTTCGATCATTTGCCTTGGTGTTGCCTTGGCAATTTTTTTGGTTCTTTAAAAAAAAAAAAAAAAAAAGCAGAAATAGAGGCGCTGAGCGGAGCTAACATGAACATTTTGGAAAAAAAAAAAGATCGACGCACGCGCTGACCAGAGACCGACTTATTTATTTTTTTGGCCTAATAGAACACACATTTTTCAGCTACAAATTCCTGTTTTTGTTTGTGTAATCTTACCTGCAACTTCTGACGGTCCGGCCATGTGAAAAAGTGGTGTCAGATCATGCAGATATTAAATAAATAAACAATGTAAATTATTGCTTTATTTGAAGTTGAAAGGGTTTATTGAGGCCTACCGCCTTCTTAGTTCTTTAGACCATCCTCCATGTTTTGACTAAGTGACCTGGGCCCAACTTATCTATCAACTTTTTAACATTTGTCCAAATTTGTTAAAAAAGTGATACATTTGTCATTTGTCCAAATGTTAAAAAGCCAATAGGGCCCAAATTACTCCGTCTACCACCTACTTCTAGTTCTATAAGTAATTAACACAACCCCCAGGATTCAGGGTCCGAGCCCTCCCCCCCCCCCTCCCCCATCCCCATGCCACTCCCCATCACCCCCCCCCCCATCTTAAATCCTTAGCTCCACCTTCTTCCTGGTCACAGTCACATGATAAAAACATGATTCTACCTCCATGACCTTCATGCTGTAAACGTGATAAAGGTACTGTTTACTGTGGTATTAACATTAACCGAGTCAAATTCCTTTGGTGTCTTACCGGGATACTTGTGTGGTCTGTGTTCTTGTTGCAAATATCATCAATAATTAAGAATTTTCAGACCAGCGCATTTTGTGATTAGTCTATACACGCACAAATCAAGAGGTCAGGAGCCCTGCTCTTCACGTATTCATAATAACACGATCTCCCGTGCGTGACCATACTAAAAAAATAAAAGTTTAAAGGTAAAACGAAAGAGCGTCCATTATTTTATAGGGCTATTTGAAAGTACTTTTAACGTTTACACTTAAAAGTTATCTTAAAAAAACCCATAAACAACAAGCACTCATTCAAAATAAGCTATGTTTGCAATTTGCGTGTATATTTATGAGAATACGATTTCGTCAAGAAAACATGCGATCCCATTCTAGTTTGATCGGTTTGAAATAATCACCACAGGTATAATGGAACATTCCGTTAAGCGCGCCACTCGATTTTGGTGGCGCGCCACACGAAGCTGTGTGATTTCCTGTCACTTGTCTGCTTGTCGATGTCACCGTGTTTTTATTTTGACGAGAGAAGTTGTTCGTCCAAACTTCGAAAATGCCCGCCTTACTCGAGAGTTGTGTAGAGTTGTTCGGAACACGAGATCTTTATGAAATTTTAGGTATCATAAAGGAAGCTTCTGCAAATGAAGGTAACGTCAGACCCCCTAAAGCTACGCGGTTCTATTTCTACGCACTCACGTCATGCACGTCATCATGCACGTTGCGCGCGTTGCAAGCGTTACCTGCGCAGATTATGGAGAGTCGAGGATAATTAAAGTAGGTCTATCAATTAGCGCAGGTGGACGCCCTTACCTCCATACGTTACGTAGTCTATCAATCATTTTGTTCACCAGCAGTGTTCATAATCACGTTGCATGACAAACAAGCATTGCAGTTTGTGCAAAGCTTCATGTAGATCACTTTAGTTTAGGACCCCGTTCCATGCGGAAGGTACCGGGTTTAAAACTAAAATTTAAAGGGAAATAAAAAAATACGAGAACCAGTAGGTTAATATAATAGTCTGGTTCCTGGTGCCAAAAATCCTGGATATTAAATCTTATTACGTTAAGGAACCTGACATTCCCGTAACGTGCAGTTGAAAATCACGTTACGGCTGCTGTAACAGAAAAAATGTTGCAACCTGACGCCTCTTTTTTCGTAATATTATCATCTCAATGAAGGTCAGTCATTGCAAAAATGATGATAAGACATGAATCTGGGACTGAGAAACATTTCCAATTTTGTTTACGAAATACTTTCTTGACTCTCCATAGACTTTGTACACAACCGCTGAAGTGGCGTCAGGTTGCAATATTTTTTTCCGCCATAACTAGTATTATGTAATATAATTCTGAAAAGAAAGCCAGCTAATTCTAGCCGGCTAAATATACACTTCCCACTTTCTATGGCTCCTTCTACTTCTCACTATCATTTTTTGGTGGTGGTCTGGCTGTGGAATTGGCATTGGAGCTTTGATAGACGAATTACTTGCATTTAGAATTCCACTTTCTTAACCAAAAATCACCCCAAAAGGTTGCCCTGGTTGATCCATAACTCTTTCAAATTTGGGAACAATGGTTTTTTGACCATCGGACCGACAATTTCTTGAGAAATGAGAGTTTTTACTCACCACCGTCAGTTTTTCGACATCGTGAATGCTGCACGCACACTGGATGCGAACTGCGAGTAATTCGACCACCCAAAAAATGATAGTGCTAGAAGGCACACAGGTGCCTTCCAATTCTAGAAGTAGGCTCCTTTTACTTCACACTTTCATAAGAAGACATCTAAGGTTATTTTATTTTGACAGTTTTACTGTGAAAAATATGCTTTTTTCCCCCCAGTAAAGCGAGGATACTACAAACTGTCCCTGAAGGTTCATCCGGATCGAGTCAGTAGCGATGCCAAGGACGAAGCAACCCAAAAGTTCCAGGCTCTCGGCAGAATCTACCGCGTGCTGAGTGATACAAATCTCAGAGCGCTATATGATGAAACGGGTAAGAAATCAAACTCTGTCTTTATACTGCAAGGTCCATTTCAAGTCGAACGACGCAGCGATCAGTTTTTTTATCTCTGGTTTCCACGGCATGAAGCAAATGAAATTATTTCTATTCTCGTTGGGATATCAGTCCATCACAGGTTACTCCTAGTTGTTACCAGTATCCATTTATACTTGTCGGTGGAGTGACGCAAGTACATGTAAAGTAGCTTGCCCAAGGACGCAATGTTGAACCAGTAGCTGGATTTGAAAATGGGACACTTAGATCATGTGTCTCAAATCAACCAATGACCCACACTCCTTTTATATGATGAAACCGTCAGGAACCAGACATTTCTGACAGGCTAACGCTTTACCAGACAGAAACCGTGAGTTAAAAAAAACACCAAGTAATTGTAAATCTCTCCAACCTCATATACTATATATTGAATTTACAGATAATTTCATATGTATAATAACAGGGGAAGTGGACGATGAAATTGATACTGAGCAGTGCAAGGACTGGGCTGACTACTGGCGGATCCTTTTCAAGAAGGTTTCTGTCAATGACATCCGAGAGTTTGAAACAAAGTACCAAGGTAAGTTGAAAGAAAAATTACTCACAGTAATGGACTAATTATCTATACCCTCTCAGACATAATGTAAATTAGTACGTTTACTGATGACTGATGGATGTTTGAATGTTGTTTCTTTTCGACATGATTCACATGGATGGACGTGCTATCTTAAAAAAAATCACAATTTAAAAAGTTCAGGAGCGCCCACCATCATAAACTAACCTTCTGAACAAAAATTATGAAATTTGAAAAGTACTTATTCTGGTAAATCAAGGTCAAAGTTCATTTCGTTACGCATTTTTATCTGCACTTCATGCTACGATTTTGTTTCTAAGCCACATACATGTCTGTACGTGTAAAGTTCCTAATGGTCCATATTGTTTACGCCCAGGACCACAAAATAAAAATGTATTCAAATGCCTCATTAATGAAAACCATCATTTTCTGAATAAAAAACGAAACGACTAAAATCATGCTCCTTCAACAAGCCTTCTGTCTAGTGTGAAATGAATTCCTTTTGGCATTGCCGGCAAACTCATAAAGGCATTTCCCATGACCCATAAAGGCGTTTCCCATTTTTTGTCCACTGGTAACGGCAATTTTTTTTTGTCTTGGATTGCTCGTTGTCTGTTCATGGTAGGTTCCAGTGAAGAGCTGGAGGATCTGAAGGCATCGTATTTGGAGTACGAAGGAGACATGGAGCAAATCCTAGAGAACGTCCTGTGCTGCACCCACGAAGACGAGTCCCGGTTTGCCGAAATCCTCACCGATCTGATCAACAAAGGAGAACTGCCGGAGTACGAGGTCTTCACAAAGGAGAGCAAGAAACAGAAATCAGGCCGAAGGAAAAAGGTCAGTTGTTACGTATTCAGTCAGTGCAGTAAGCACTTGTACAGACCACGGCACACTTTTTTTTTACAAAAATACTTTTGCCATCAAAAATGTGACTTGGTATTTAATTCATGCTGTGGTCACTGGGCCTATGCCTGTCACTTGGAGAAAGTATCCCAATTTTTTTGATGACCTAGTTTCATGTAAATTTGTCAGTGGTCTTAATGTCTCATTCATATGAATTGGTTACCACATCATTTCAACAGTTGCTGTTAGACACCACTTCTGGGCAACAAAAGAAAAAAATATCTGGAGTTTGTCCTCCAGCTCAAGATGATGAACGACTTCCTAAATGCATTCCCCTCGTTGTGAATCCACAGGCAAAACAGGAGGCAGAAGAGGCAGAGCACCTCTCCAAGGAACTCGGCCTCGGAAAGGAAAACGGCGACGACGCCTTAATGGCCATGATCAAACAGCGGCAGCAGTCTCGAGGACAACAGATGGACAATTTCATGGCTGGATTGGAGGCTAAGTACTGCGAGCCACAGCCAAAGAAGGGCAAGAAGGGCAAAGCAACCAAGAAAAAATGATGAGTGACTTGAAAGAAAGACTAGTGGATTCCAATCCGTGATTGATAGATAAGACGTCTAGTTCCTAGTATCTTTTTTCATGATATAAGGTACAGTAGCTCACTGGTTGCCCGTCTTTCAGGGTCAGTGTGCTTATTTGTGTACTAGTTAACCTGTGATGGACATTGGCATGCAGTGTAATAGTAGTACGCATTTGAAACTAGGATGTACTTTTGCCAACCTTTGATTTCAATGGTTATTAGATCACACATGACAATTGGAATTTAATATTAAGTGTACTCTCCTTATAAAGAAGGTATTGCCGCTGATTATGTGCCACATGAGAGACTTAAGATTTATGAAAATCTAGAGATAAAATCTCATTTGAAACTCCGCATCTAATGCAATTTAGCATTTTTCCCCTGTTAATTTGAACATTTAATTAACATTATTCGAATTGTGAGATGCAGTTTGCAAAAGATTTTTGTTCACTTTTTATCTATCTCACTTGTCTCTGCACATTTTGGCTTTCGTGAGGAAAACGTTTCAGCATTACTTTCTGCTTGGTGTGCAAACAGTGTTGGCTTTTTCTGAAAAGGTAAAAAATGTAAGAGCCATAATTGCCATGAATTTTATAACCAGGCCACCCACTCACTGATGTATGCCATTGGGGTGTACATTGGAACCGGGAACATTTAAACAGACTGGCGAAGATGACCAGTCCATGCAAAGTTGAATAAAGTATAAAAGGTATTTAACTGAAAAAAAGTGACTATAGGGTCTGTTTGTCATATTATCATCTTGTCATTTTTATGACAAGTTATAAATGTTTTTTTTTACTCTATGTCGGGGAGATAATACTTCTTAGTGAGACCAGCCAGCATGTTTACTTGTTTGGCAACACTGTGGGTAACAAAGTAATTGGGTGACGATCAGAATTATATGCGGATCTTACAAGGAAAGTGTTTTGCTCCTAGAATGGGTCAAATAGGTTTGTTTATCCCTTCCCTCCAAACCATATTAGATGTGAAAATCTCTTTAAAGTTTCTACTGTGTATTGGGATATGACATCCAAATAATTAATTTGCAAAAATTATAGTTTTAGTTGTCCCCAAATTAAGGGAAATATGCCTCGTAGCATTCGGTTTCTTTCTACTTCCGCTAAAAGGGGATTAAAATTTCCGACCCCTTCCACGTCCATTTTACTCATTCTTAAATTGCGAAGAGAATTTGGGCCTATTATTATGTGTAACTTGCGAGATTTTATTTAGCTACACGAGAAACCACTCTTATCAGCTCTTCAGTTTGAGAAGAAGGCGCACGTCGCTGTTTAGCCGCGTTAGCGCCATCATGCGGTGGTACAGTGCCAAGCCGTGGATTGGGAAATTCGACGGCTGTTACGAAGGCTAGCAAAACTGTTGACCAATCACAACACGGGATGGCGCGAACAAAAGTCGTCTCTATTTAGGTTGCTTGATTTCTCCTCACCTACTCCCTCTGATAAAGAGATCGATCAAGACAAAAACAAATAATCGTGCTTTGTTTTGGCAAATACTTCAGGACTTATGTACTTTAACATCATTGGAGAATAGTATTTTGAAATCAGCTCGTATATTTCGACACAATTTTGATCGTCGTAACGCCTCATTTGGCGTTAATTGTTATGCCAATTGTAGTGGAGAGTGACCGTTAACGGCAAAGCTTGTCTTTGTTTTCGTCACTTCAAATAGTCACACCTACTCCCCAGGAATGCTAAACTTTTAGAGATTTTGTTTTACATTTAAGTACAGAGCATCAGCTACGACAAAATAGAAATAAAACTGTATTTTTCAAATGTTGTAATTTTACAAAGTTCTTTTTACTTTAATACGTAATCTAACATAAGCTGTTACATTTTGTCTCTCGTCACACACTATATGAAAAACCAAATTGAACAGCTTGCGCGTGCGCATTTGGCCGAAATGGGCGTAGCGCGTCAAGATTCGCAGCTGATGATTTTTTTCAGTGGGCCTTTTTTGTTCCCTAATTTTATGTTTTTGAAGCCATTGGAACGCCATACAAACAATCAAAGTAATGGTAAGTGATTCGATAGAGTTATAATCTACATGAAGTGAAACTTAAGAAAGTTTGTATTGTTGTTTTTACGAAGTAGAGACTACCAAAGTCCCAGAAATTGGAAGGTTTGAGACTCGCACTGACCAGCTGAGAGTGACATGAGTGCTAGTGAGACGAGTCAGTCTCAGTGGTGGAGAAACACGTAACGTAATGCTGCCCTTACTGCTTACGTTCGTGGTGGTTTTATGGAACTAAATTATCATGCTTAGGCCCTATTAAATATTAACGTGATTAAGTAAGTTTGTGCCCATGAAATGTTTCCACACCTCCCCCCGGCCCGCGCTGCCCAAGTGAAGGTCCGATGCCGGGTTTTTTGCAATGTGTGGTCACGTTTTCAATGCCTCAGGCATGTCATTGACGTCAGGCTAGTCCTGCAGCTGGTTGGACTCCGTCGTAATGCAATGGGTATTGCAATGAAGACGTCGTCCAACCTGGGCTACCCTCACCTCAGGCATGTCAGGAACAGGCGAGTGAGGATTTTGATCACTCAAAAACATTGACATTTTCTTTTCGTCATTTTTTGTCAATGACTTTTGTCATCGTTTACCAGGCATTGCATGGCGTACAACACTAGTGCGGCCTACATGGGCAGGCCTAGTCAGAGATTGTCCCTTAAATTTTGCCCGAGGGGTGGGGATTTTGTCACTTAAAAAAAAGACAATCCCCACGTCTTGGGTGTGGCAGGCCGGGGGCAGCGGAGGGGGAACAATCGATAGGCGCATTAACTGTTGGCCTAGCCTACCCTCGGTTTGGCCCGACTTGTCTTTGCAAAGACGTTGGTTAGAAGTTACTTTTAGTTTTGCAAGGGGCTGAGCCTGTTCACCATCTTACAAATTTAGTTTGCATTAATATTAAAAAAAAAGACATTGCAAATGAAGGCCTAGGCCTATAATTTATAAAATGTAGGCCTAATAACTAAAATATATTGGGCTACCAGAAAACAGTAGGCCTAATTCTAGGCCCTATGACTGTAGGCTAGTAAATGGGATGGAAATACAGAGGTGGAAATAGGCCTAAGCTAAAATAAATTCGGATTTAACGTTGGGCTAAGCCCCCCAAAATCTGGGGCCTAGGCCTAACCACTTCCCTTCTTCAACCACATCCCTGACCCTGTAGGCTAGGCCTAAACCTAATTTCGAATAGGGCTTCGGCCCTAATCAGTTTGTGATCAAGTGTTTAACTTTGCTTCCTTTGCTTTTGTCATTTTGTTTTAGTTTCACACATACACCATGTTAACGTTAGCCCAGTTAGGCTGAATATCTCCTCAGGTCATTTTCGTGCCACAGGTCCAGTTTTGTGATAAATCTACTTTCCATCACCCATGCATCATTTGTATTTCTAGGAACAGGGCCAGGAGAGTCAGGGCCATTATTGGATCCAGCAGCAGCAAGCACATGGCATCCACCAAGGCAACGGCCGAGTGCAGACTGATTACCATGGGGACCTCGGGGAGCCTCCCATGGATAGTTTGCTCGACAGATCAGGTTTGTTTGATGAGCTGGTGTGTCAGATCTTGGATGAGAGCCAGCCCAATAAAGAGGCAGAAGGGGCCGCTCTTAATGGGCAGGAGAACCAACAGCCCAAAGATGAGGCCATCCAGGACAAGTGAGTTACATATTTACCAATTTGCTTTCAAGATGACAGGGTTAATATGCGTTATTGACCTGAAACTGTGAATGTAGCTTCCTCTATAAATGTATTAACACTGTAATTGTATAAACGGCTGAAAATGTTAATTTTGACAAAAAATATTAAATAACAGGCGCAATGCTTACCATCTCCCACTAAAACCTAAATTAATAAAAGTAAGGGCATTTTTGTTTTCTTTGGCTGACAGATTCAATTTAATTGTGAATTGTGATTATAAAAAAACACAGTCCAGAGATGACATTTCAGAAAAAAATGTCTCCGTTCCACATTTAAATTGTGAATTAATAGATTCCTTCATCCTTTGCAATTAGTTTCCAAGGCCTGCAGATGACCTCTCCAGCTGATAGTGCTCCTGTCTGGGTTAAAAGCAATGAGATGACCCATGAAAACACAAGGGTTTCAAAGTTTCCTCCTGGTGAGTCATTTTGTATTAAAAATAACAAGAAAAAAAGAAGGAAAACTCAAGGTTGTGGTCTCCATTTAAGTATAAAGATCAGTTATTTGAAGATTGAACAAAGAAATTGATGGAGCGGGGTTTGAACCTGAGACCTCTGGATTGTCATTCCGGTACTCTACCAACTGAGCTATCCAGCCCTATGTTGGCGGTTCTCAATTTTGTCAATTTTTTTTTCAGGGGGTGCCAGTCAGAAGCCATAAACCTGTAAATGCAATGTAGCTTGAGATCATGCCCAATGTCACGATGCTAGTAACATTAGCAATTGTGTTGCAAACCTGGAAAATAGCAAACAGCTAGGGATCATCACTCGGAGAGGATACAGCTTTTCATTACATCAGTTTCAAAGAAACCACATAGGAAACCTGACTAGGTGCAATTATTTTAAGGTTGAACAAAGAAATTGACTGGAGTGGGGTTTGAACCTGCGACCTCTGGCATGCCGTTGCTTCATTGCAAAAACTGTTTGTGAAAAAATTCAGGCAGTGCCATTTTTTTTTTCAGTGGTAGAGTCTTGTCATTGATTCTGTAAAAGGTTGAACTCCTACAAATCCGTGTTGTGTTTACATTATATTATTATTATAATAATTACTGGTTTACAGTCTTCAATTTTTGTTTTACTTCAGGAATCACAAAAAGACCCACGCATCCGGCCTCTTTTGAGATGATGTTTCATGGCAACCCCGAAAGCGATGTCCAGGGTCTGGCAGAGCAGTCTGTGGGTACTGGTAAGCAGTGTTCCAATGGCACAAAGGGCTTGCCGGAATATCTCCATCCCAGTCATCTCATGAGAGGAGATCACCCTGAGGCTCCATATTTCACTGGCAATTTCCCCGGCAGGCCCATGCCGGGGAACTTGCCAAGTTCAGGAGGGGACTGTGGAGGGATGCCACCCTCAGGGAGTCAGGTTGGCTCACAAGCCCTGGGGAACTTGAACCAGAGAAACCATGCTCTGGTCTTCCAGGGCCGCAGGGGTTCACCAGTGCCAGAAGATCCCCATCAGTACTTCAGGCAGAGAGCTAGTGCTGCCGCAGCAGCACAACAGCCACAGTCCAGGGAGCAGTTTCCAAGGCAGACTAGGCCGGCATCAGCATTTCCAAACAGCGAGCAACAGCAGGCAGTCAATACCCCATTCGCACCCAGCATGAATCTCAAGACCCAAACGATGCAGATGAACAACTGGGCAGACATCAACAAGTTTGTGGCAGCCAAGGGAAACTTGAATCTGCGAACTGGCAACATGGCATTCAACCAAAATCAATTCCCAGGGAATTTAAAAGCTGGTAATGCTGCCTATGGTCAAAATAGACTGCCCAACTACCAGTTTCCCCACCGAAACATGCCACAGCCACGGGCAATTCAAGTAGCCAATCAGAATCAAGGAACATTTCAGTCAACCAATCACAATCTTGGCTTTAATAGTCAATTTCAGCACCAGTATTTTCCTGTGATGAGGTCAGAGGTTTACAACCAAAATGTGGCTGCCTGGCCACAGCCACAACAGGGACCACAAAATGACAATCAGACCTACTTGAGTCAGTTACATGTTCAGCTGGAATCCTGCTACTATCAGTTCTATAGCATGGAGAAAGAAAGAAAGAAGGTAAGTTTAGTGATTCACTTATTTGAAGGAAACAAATTAATGTTTTGGAGATAAAAATGTGAACCTTTAGTCTTCATTTTCAAGGTTATAACCTCCGGGCAAAATGTGAGTCAATTTTTTGTATTTACCTTTATGAAATTTGTCTTATTATTTCCATTAAATTGCTACCTTATACCACCTGCTCCAAGGGAATTCAAGACATTCAAATCTCTTGGGTCCTTCAGACAATTTTAATTCCACTTACCGACTCTATCCACTCAGGAGTAGAAATGAATACATTCACTAGCATTAGCTGGGGATTATAGACTTGTATCCCATCCAGGGGGAATATAAATATCCTCGGTAATTTTAAAGCCACAAAATCCAGAAAAACACATGCTCAAAGAAATGCCTGCTTTGCACAGACTAGACTTAATTTTACTTTCTCAACCTCTTCTACCATGTACTATAGAAAACAGGACATTTTCCTAAAATTGTCTATGAAATGGATTATCAATTTAGATATATCATTTTGCGTGTGGTTTATTTTTTTCTTTCTTTCGTTTTCTGCCCAGACTGAAATTGAGTTGTCTAGGCTTAATCCAGGCAGACGAATATCCAGTGCCAACACCATTCAAACTCCCCAGCTACCAGAAAACCCCACCAGCCTGGATAGGATGATTGTGGATTTCTACAAAGAGCACAGTAGAGTAAGCAACACACTTGTATTCAAATCCTTGTTATGTCTGCACTAATTTAGATATCTTGGACATGATTGCCTTGGATATGATTGTAACCCTCAAAAAGGGTCCAGATATGGGGAAATGAACATGCAATTAATTAATTTACATGACTAACATTTCAAAAAAAGAGAAAAACCCAACTGCTTGTTGTAATATTAAATTTAAACTGTAGTGCAAATTTTAGAATCAGATTGTTGTTATTCAAGGAGCTGATCCAAGTCATACTTGTATCCTTGTTTATTTCACGTGTTTTAAAAGGCTATAAAAGAGAGCATAATAAAAAAGATAAAAGTTTTACCAGTTGGGACCTGAAGGATTTTCCAAAAGAAACAATATGTTCCTGTCAGGGGGCTGTACACTTTGACTTGCTTTGACAAACAAAATGTTCAAGTAATATTAAGAAAACAAGCAAACACCTGTTACCTAATCAGGACCATAATACACAAAGAAGTCATCATATATTGTTATTAACACATGGCTTCATCTCGTGCAATGGATGGTTCATTTTGCAATCATTTTGTTTGTTTACAATTATCCCCTGCTTGTCTTTGAATGCATGATTTCAGTCACCCTTATCGCCGTTTGCAGGTGTACACACTCATGAGCAAGATTGGGGGCCTCTGTGCTGAGGCACTGCATCCCAGCATCGATGCCTGTCTTGACAACTGGGTGGAGGCCATTCAAGAGGCGGGGCTTAAGCGCAGAGAAGAACTCCGACGTGCACAAGATGGCAACGCGGAGCAGTCAGAACAGAGAGGTTGGCCATAACACTAACCCATATTTTCCCCCTCAATTCACAACAGAGATTGGAGGCATGAATCTTCAAAAGCAATATTATGTTTGTAAACTAGAAGTAACTGCCTTTCAAGTGGTAGTTTCTAGAGTTTGTCCAGAACAACTCAAGAGTGACAAAATGTATGGCTTTGTCAAAGCTTGGGCTTTATTGCTAGTGAGGTATACAGTTTTCCACTTATGTATAATTCACTGCACTTTGATGTATCAACTATATCAAGTCATAACTAACTCTACAAACCCATTCAATATAAAGGTGATGGGTAGTGTTCATGGACGTCGCCAGGATTTTTTCTAGAGGGGGGCAAAAAAAATTTTTGGCCAAAAATGCTTGCATTTCTCAACATATTCTCAATTTATCAGTTTTAGAGGGGGGGAAAGGACATTTTGCCCCTCCCCCAACTCATTAAATTTACACCACTTTGTCTTCGCGCCTCTTTTTCTTTTGTTTTCTCTCTTTTTTTTTCTTCTTCTAGGTTTTTTTTGTTTTGTTGTAGCTTTTCCAGGGGGGTGGGGCAAGTGCCCCCCCTTGCCCCCCCCCCCCCTCGCGACGCCCATGGTAGTGTTACAGAATATCTTAAATGATACAAATTTCTCTTAAACTACAGATATCAAAATTATTAATAATCACAGAAAGAAAACAATGCCTTTTTTATTTTTAAAGAACCTTTGATCACATAATGCTGCATCTGTTCATCTGATCCAAGAAATATTGTCTAATCCGACTAGCATAACTTAAGTGGGTCCTATCAGTATGCCAGTAACAAATAATGAAAACATGAGATTATGGCTATTATCCACAAATCCCCAATCATCTGATTTGTTCTTTGCAGGATACATCCTTGTGGATGTGATTGAGAAGTTGGCCAAGGCTACCCGCAGCATCCGCACGGCCCTGTGGTGTGCTCTGCAGATGTCCAAGGAAAACAGGGTGTCTCAGAATGAAGGCAGTCCTTCACTCGTCCAATAGAAATCGTAAGCAATCTTCAGAAATAAACCCCTAATGATTCAGAATTCTAATCTAGTACCATTTTGCAGAAAGTCTTTGAAATGGACTTAGGTTCAATTTTATACATTTGACTCGATTTCCATTTTATACATTTCTCGCTGAAGACCTTTCTGCTACCACGTTTTTAACCATGGCAACGAGGCTACTAATTGTGCCATCAAATGTAATTACGCCATTTGGGTCCATTATGCGAGTAGTGGTTATTGGTTCCCTTTTTTTCCATTATTATTTTGTGGCAGTTGGCTTGGTATGATCTCTGTTCAAAAATTGCAACTGTAACTGGTGCTTATAAGCTGGTTGTTTTTTCGTCCCTGTCCATTAAATTGGTGATTACACTTTATAAAATCACCTTGATTTTTAATATTAAATGCATTAACCTCTTGGAATGGCCAAGTTTTACCAACAGTTTGTAATTACTCGTTCAGGATACTTCTGACAAATGTTAAATAAATAGTGAGTAATTTTCGTCAATCAGTGTTACCCATACTTCTTTAATTCAAAAGAACCTTTAGATTTGCAAATGTAAAACGTGAAAACTTAAATCACTTGGACATGTTTGGCACAAAATTGATATTACTGATATTGTTGGTTGTATTTTTATGCAGCGCAGAAACAATTGTGATTTGTTTCTTATCGTTAACCCAAACTTTGATATTTTCTATTGGAAAAATAAATAAATTATTCCTTAAGTTATAATTGAAAAGTTCAATTAACATTAATTGAGAGCAAGTGGTATATTTATTGTTGCTTGATTCTGCCAGTGTTAATTTTCAAATTGCACTTTCTTAAATCAGTGATAATAAATCTTGATTTTTGTTGCCTTTTAGTAGAATTATTTTAGGATTGTCAAAATATGTAAACGAAACAAATTACCTACTCGACAAGAAAATGAAAACAGAAAGAAAGAAATCACTTGTAATGAAATAAAGATGAATTTTAAGTAGATCCATCCCGACTTTTGAAGAAAAGTGAAAAATAACATTATTACAATCTTCCTTGTGTTTTATAGTATTGCAGACTATTAGAACTTAAAATATTGTATTGAAATACGCAATTCTGAAAAAAAATAATCCCAGAATATTCGACAACAGGTTCCAACGATGTAAAAAAAACAGGCATTTTAATTCGCGATTTAAATCATGTTTTTAAAGTAAATTGCCATAGAAAAAAATAATTCCTTATGTATTTATAACTTAGAGCCAGAGTTCACAATCTTCTTAGCATTCTTTATCTTTCTTGCCATTACCCAAGTTGTAATTACAATTTAAGGATTTTGCATTTTGCTTTCATTTTATCGTAGTTTGTTTTTTGAGTTCCTTATGAATACTTTGAATTATATCTATAAATTTCGATTGAACATTTTTGAAATGTTGATTCTTTCAACCCTGATGTGGAATGAACTTACATTCGATCGGCCCGAGATGATAAAAGTGAACGTTTTAAATAGGAAACTAAACTGTAAAAAAAGGTGCTTTAAGCACTTTTTTGCAGTTTATTTCCCTATTTAAGCAGCTTAGATTTTAAACACTTATTTGTACCCGACTTTTTTCACAGGTTTATAGTCAAAGACAGGTTTAGATTTTTTGCACAGTATGAAAGCCTGTTCGTACCATCAAAAATAACTTGTAAAAATGTGAATTATTTTAAATTTCCTTTCCTGAGTCATGCGCCTTAACCCCGATAAGTCGATTTTAATTACTTTTACAATTTATATTTGATGGTACTAGCATGCTTTCGTTGTGTACCTAAACATTATGACAGAGATCCATAAATCTAAACATGTATTAGATTCAAAGGGGTGCAATTAAGCGTTTAGAAATATTTTGAAACTCTAAACACAGTTTTTACAGTGCAGTCAGAAGATATTTCCGAATTTCTTAACGTGTCTCAATGAAACGGCAAAGTCTGACTTTAATCAAAGAACGTTATGACAACCTTTGTGTACTCCCTGATAGATTTTTGCGTAATTATAATTGCTGTATATGCCATTAATCATAGATGTTTCATGATTGGACTTAGAAAAAAAAGTGACGATTAATGTTTGATGATCTTTGAAGAATTGTGCTCGATTACCCAGTGGCATTTATTTTCAACTTCTAATGCTGACAATTTGTTACGAAGTTAAAATAAAAGATGTTTCCAAACGAAATCAACTTTACTGTGCGGATTTTGTGGTTTGCCCCCTAAGTTTGTTGGCATGCCTACATCAAACAGTACCCAAGAAAAACTATACAAAACCCGATTATAACTGTAAAAAGCGCAATTGTTTTTAACGATTTTTCCCTCACAGAACATGCGTCATTTGTCAATGATTGGCTGACGACAACCTTTTTTAATACGTGATAATTTGTTTTCTGCCTTAAATCCCGTTGTGAAAACGGATGTATTGAGCATGACCGGAATACCAATTCCAATCCAGCATACGATTTGGGGTCTAAAATGAAAATGTG
Source organism: Patiria pectinifera (assembly GCA_029964075.1). Classification (NCBI taxonomy): domain Eukaryota; kingdom Metazoa; phylum Echinodermata; class Asteroidea; order Valvatida; family Asterinidae; genus Patiria; species Patiria pectinifera. The sequence goes on along the minus strand of CM057143.1, from coordinate 3,234,168 downwards.
CACGTTCTGCAGGAAAAAAAAGAACAAACGTCACGTAGTCTGATTTTTTTTTTGGAGTAAGAAAAGTGTAAACAAGGATTACAACCGTTCAGATTCGTGTAAATATTCGCGGATATGCATAAATTTGGCTTTGATTCAACCCGCCTCTCGCTCATTTGACGAGTTGACCTTGAAATAAATTGCTCTGTTCAACGCTAATTGTGCCGTCGCTGAAGAAGAGGAATGAAAAAGCGAGAATTCACGATACGAAAAAAATGAAAAATCAAACAACAGACGTTTTAATTTCTATGAAGCAGCGAAGGAGAATTCGTGGGAGTTTTGGTTCCAGGTATCATTAGAAAGTTGCAACACAGTCCTTTCAATCTCATTAACAGTTCCTGTCGAAGTTTTAGTTCGAAGACGGCACGCGACATTAATCAGCTCCGGAAAGGCAATACGTGTTAACTGTAGAAAATACTCTTGTAAAAATTAAAATCAGCCTTGGGCCTTGATACTATAAATCAAGCCCGCAGGGAAGATATAGAGGATTTTCCAAAACGCGGTATCATTCTTGCTTTGGCTGAATCTTGGAGGTCACATTGGCAAAATTCGCCCCATAATCAATCGAATATAATTTTCTGCAGTCGGGGACCAGCTTTGCTGACTGCCTTGTCCTTTGCTTTTACCATAAAAATGATCCATTCAAAAAGTCACGCCAACGTAACATGCGGTAAAGGGTATAGGTACATTTCAAAACGTGCCGTGCAAGACATGGAAAAGATAAATATACATAAAAGTCACCGCTTGGTGATGACTAATATATAAGGGAAAAATCATGGACAAAGGATTATTTTCTGCCAAGGCAATGTTTTGGTTAAAAAGTTTATTGTGAGGTAGTGCCGAAAAAAAATCAGGAGAAAGACGTGCTAAAGTAATGTAGCCTAAAATTATTTTTCTTTTGGACTCAACAAACAACCCATCATGCGAGGTATTTTAGTCATATAAGATGGAATTTGCGTCGGGGTGATGTAAATCAAAATTTACCGACGTATAAACACTGTATGACTCGGTGTGTTACCTCCCAGTGAAAGTTACAAAAAAAAATCACTCGGGTGGGACTCGAACCCACGACCTCCTGCTTTCTAGGTCTAGATAGGTATATTCTGTTGAATAAAATTCACAGGCGAAACAGTTCACTCTTTAATGTAACAGAGTGAGAAAAAAAAACACTCGTATAAGGAAAAGAGTTGTCCGCCATATGGCTCTTTAAAAGAGCGGAACTTTCACTCTAGAGTAAAGTTTTATGTGTTTCACTATAAAGCCACTCTCAAAGATGAAACTTCACTATAAAAGAGTGAAACTTTCACCTTTTAAAGAGCCATAACTGCGGATAACATAACTCTTTTCGTTACGAGCGTTTGTTTCTTCACTCTTGTACATTTGGAGGTTATTCCGAATGTTAGAAGGTGTCCGAGTCGGCAGCCATTACAGATTGTTGAAGCTATGGTCAGTGGCGTAGCCACGGGGGGCGTGGGAAAGGGCGACAGCCCCATGAAACCTTGTCGCCCCCCAGTCTCCCCCCCCCCCCACTGAGATTTTGAGTTTCTAAAAAAATTTTCATTCATCTACATGACGCCCCCCATGAAATGTTCCAGCCCCCAGCGCCCCCACTGAAAAATTCCTGGCTACGCCACTGGTTATGGTTGAAGCCATCTGACCCCTTTCATCAGTTGACTACAATAACGAGAAATCGCAGCGTCGGACATTAAACCCCGCAAGATGGAAACGTACATTTAGAGCAAGTCCCAAGCCAGATGCCACTCTCAAACGAGGCTTGTCATTGTATGCGCACCACACTCCGAAAGTCACCCAAGGCGCTCGCCGCAAAAGAGCAAAAAAGCAACAACTTCCCAGCAGAAACGACCATCAATACTTGCCAGATCACACACCCACAAGTTATTATCAATCGGCGCTCTTTCACTGTTCATCACCGCCACTTCTCCCCCAATTATTTGGCGTGTGACGAGAGTGCCTCGAGTCATTTCTGGTGCGTAGTCGTGTTTTATACCACGCGTCGCTGCTAAAATGCTCGCGGGCGGTGTGTGGCGCTTCCGGCATTTGTACGGCGCTGCACGTCGGGTGGCGCCTCGGGCTTAGCTCTCAGCTTTAAGTGCGCATTTATAGCCGTAAATTGCCCAGTATCTACAGATATTAACTAGCATGGACAGAATGCGGTAAAACAACAGTGGGCAAGTTGCAATTAGCCTTGGAGAACGATTGGTTGGTTCAGGGTTTCAGGTTATACTGTTCCGTCAACCATTTTGGGAAAAGATGTGAAAGGGTGCAGGAACTGATTTTTTTTTTTTTAATTTATTTATTTTAAATCTTAAGTTAAGTTAGAGGATACCATCAAAAATGTAAGCGGGGGGACTGTCATGTAATGAACAGTATAAAAACTGTTATCAGATGATGATGTGTTCATCCATACCCCTGATTACAATTAAGGATAATTATGAAATAACGGTTAATTATTTAACACCATTCAATTGTTTGTAAGTTGAAGGTAATATATTTGCACACATAAAAAAAATATCCTGTGAAATCATTGCACCTAGTGTGCTGTCATTTTCAAGAAAAGTGAAATACTAACCCCCCAAATCCATCTATTTCTGAGAATCACAGCAAAAGCGTTGTATATTCCTTTAAAACTTGTTTTCATTTCGGTTTTTCCAGTTAGGCTGTCAGGATGAAGTCTTTAATGAAATTGGCATTTCATTTTTACATCAAATTACTTGTGTGTGATCAATGACAGAAAGTTATAGTCCTGAGATGCCAAATGTAGCCTCAAAGATCGCGCTTAAAAGATGAATAACATTTCCAAGTCTTTTTCACCATTTTCGCACTCATTGATTTTCTTTGAAATTTTGATGCGTTATACATAAGGTTTCGGGGGAGTGTGGCCTAGTGGTTAGGGTTCGTGACTCGTGATACGAGGGTCAGAGGTTCGAATCCAGCAGCTGGCCATTGTGTCCTTGGGCAGGCCACTTCATCTCCACTTGCCTCTCCCGACCCTGGGTACCGGCATTAGCTGGGGAGAAACTTGCGATGGACTGGCATTCCATCCAGGGGGAGTAGAAATGTTCTCAGTCGTTTCACGCTACTGAAACCGGAGATAAACGCCGTCCCGATGGGCCACATTGGCTCGTGACAGACTCTACTCTCTCTACTTTATAATGTCTCCCCCTTTTTCAAACATCCTCCTTGCTCCATGCATAAAACGTACAGACTCCACTTGTCAATTGGTTGTTCCAATTACCCGTTTTCCCTATCAGATTTGACGTTCAGAATTTACGAAAAGACCTACCTCGCAAATCACCTAATGGATTTTTCCCCGACCCATTATCATTTCGTCATTGTGAGATACTTAGCACACTGGCCCCAGCAGTTTCCGGTTTGTAACAATGGTATTAATTTTCAATTAAATACTTGCGCAGTTTCCAGCAAGTTGGTCACTTTGTATACAATGGTTTTCGTTGTAATTATTGTCACTTGAGATTGGCGTCTTGCGTCAGTGTGATGACAAAAAAAAAACCCACTAGCAAAAACAGAAAACAAAACATCAACAATCGCGTAATGAAGCAGCGTTGTTTTCGTTTGTTTTGTGTTTGTGTGAGTCGTTCGTCTGTTGATTGAAACCAAAACATTGTCTTTTTTTGGGGGGGGGGGGACTAAAAATAACCCATTAGTTTAATGGCCCTTGAGAATCGCTCGTTTAATAAGCCACGAGGCGTCATGCAGACTACCTAATTCTGGCGAAAACACAACTTATCATTATCATAATTAGGCCTAACATGTTCTATACATCCACAACATTGATAAATGGCCTCCATCATAATTAACTATGCATTTATTTTAAGTATTTCATGCTTCGGTGTTTCTAATCTACATTAACCCTAATTCCCTAGGGATTTGTGAAAAAAAAATCATTTCAAAATTGGAAGATTCAGGACTGCAAAGATTAAAGTGGTATTTTTTCCCGTAATGAGATCATTTTCGCTGGCCCCAGAGGGCATGCCTAGAGTCCTAATTGAATGTAACTAGTGAACCGGGCAGTGTTATCGTATAGGAGTACGGAATGGCGCTAAATCCGGCCCATAATGTTGGCCAGAGCATCAGATGCAACCAAAGACTTTTGGTGAACAGCCATTTTGAATCGGAATTGAACAGAATTTTTGCGCACTCTGGGACCAGCTTTAAAATTGTTTTGTTTTGCTTAACTCTGATTATCTGAGCACAAAAGGAACTTTGGATGTCTTCTTTTTTTATTTGGTCACTTCTAATGTTTCTGTGTTTCTTTGATGATTATTTTTTGATGTATGGCACTTAAATGATGAACCGTTTGTCACAAAAACAATTTTGCGATGAGCAACATATTCAGTTCATAATTTGAACAGAGTGTGCCAAAAAAGTGTAACATCAGAAAACAAATTAATAAAGTGTTACCTGTTTTTTTTCCAATCAAATTAAATATTACATTAAAGCCTAACTACTTCTCAATCCACTCTTTTTTTACCCCATTCCATGTTGGTCCCTAGATCTAGAAATACAATCAAATAAGTGAAAAGGTGTAATTTGTCCAACGCTCTCTTTAAAAAAATGTGGGGTTCTTTTTAATTCAGTTGTTGTTTATTGATCGAAACCAAAATCGAATAAGACAAGTGTGTTTATCTATATAAAAAAGAGAAAAAAAAGACATTGGTTTGATTATCCTTGAGAATCACTCGTTTGATAAGCCACGCGGCGTCATGAAGACTACCTAATTCTGGTGAAAACACAATATTTTATCATTATCACAATTAACATGTTCTATATACTTCCACAACCTTGATAAATGGCCTCCATCATAATTAACAATGCATTTATTTTGATTATTTCAAGCTTCGGTGTTTCTAATCGCCATTAACCCTAAATCCCCGGGGCTTTGTGAAGAATCCTTTTAAACTTGGAGGAGTCAGGACTGTTAGGATTATAAGGGTATTTTTTCCACAATGAGATTCATTTTTGCTGGTACCAGAGAGCTAGCCTGTAGCCGGACAGTGCTATTGTATAGGAGTGAGGAATGGCGCTAGATCGGCCCATTTTGTGGGCCAGATCATCTGATGCAAACAAAAAACTAATCGGCGAATAACCATTCTGAATCAATTCAAAGTAATTTCTGTTGCGCACTTTTGGAACAAATTTATACTATCCTTGTCTTGTCTTGTTTTCCTAAACTCTTCCCACTGTGGGCTTGTTAAACACAACAGTGCCCTCTCGTGAATTTTACTTGATTGTAGTCCCTCTCGCGAGAGTTGTGCCTTCTCTGTGCTGTTTTTGAGTGACATATAAAGTCTTACGAAAAGAATGTAGAAACCCGCACTTTATGCCATGATTACTTAATTGAATGATGGAAAATGTTATATTGTCCAAACTTTGAGAGTGCAGTTTCCGTTCATAAATCCATAGCTGTTTAGGTACAAAGAAACTTTGGGTTAACAAAAAAATTCTCGTTTGGTTGATTCAATGTTTGTGTGTTTCTTTGATGATTTTATGTATGGCAGTGAAATGAGGAACCGTTTTCCATAAAAAAAGAAAGAAATTACGATGATCAACGCAAATTATTCAGTTCATAATTTTTGTACAGAAAAACGCAAATCTGTAGGCCTGCCCTGAGTTTCTGAAGAAACACGACGGGCAAAAGCCCTTAGGTGCCAAAGGATGGCAAGTATGTTACATAAAATAAACACGGTGAATTGAAGAATAAAATAGAGATTGTTGGAGAAAAATATGTTTATGATCCCTTTAAGATAACCGTCCACTGTTGTCTAAAGGGTTCGTTACCGCTTGCTTGTTTTCGTGTTTCGTGTCAAAGCTGCAGGGCGCTCGTCTCGTGCGCGTGGGCAGAAGAGGCTACCGTTCGAGAAAAGTTCGCGCCCGTCTCATCTCGCTGACAGCGTGTTTATATAAAGAGTATAATACCGCGTGTTTGTTTTCATTTACTGTAGGGCAATCCACGCGAAGCTATACCTCCTCTGCTGGTGCGTACGTACTTTTGAACGAAAAGCACAACCCAAAGAAAAGAAACACAGACGCGGATAGCATTTTGCGGACGGCATTACACGAAATCGTGTTTCCCAGGCAGTAATTTTGGTGTTCATTCAGAGAGGAAGAGCGTGCATTGCGAATCAAAGGACAGACTAGAGGACTTGGGCGGATCGGCATCTGAAGGACTTCGTTTGTAAACGTAAAAGGTAAGCTGCATGCAAGATGATAAGAGCAATGTATATTTTCATTGAAGTTCATTTTTCAGGGCACTTTTCTGATTTCAACGAATCATGCACTCTCCATCACTGTGTGTGTCTTTGTAGTAAACAAAATTTGCATAAATGCGTGGGTAAAGGTGGGTTGGGGTTGGAGAAGAATTAGAAGTAGTTGGAGGATGAGGGTTAGGGATTGCTGTTCATAGAGTCGGGATTGAAATGTCAAAATCAGTTTTCTTTTCGATTACTGCGCACGTGCTGTACACGTGTGCAATCATTGGTCAAGAGTTCGGACGACGTTTTTAGGCTGGCAGGGTTGAGTTTGCAGATGTTTCGAGGGGAAACGCCATTCGTTTTCCGGTATATCCTTTAAAGTGAACATGGTAAGCCCGTTCAAATTTTGGAATACAAGATATATTACAAGAGGCATCAAGCTTACAGAATGGTTCACAAGCTGGATAACAGTATGCACCACAAAATGCCAAACAGATCTTGTATCTTTTTTCGATTGTTTCGCGATTCTGTTTTTGGGGTTGCGATACTTGTTTCCGGAGAAAAAAAAACCTGTCGTAATAGCTGCAGTACGGTTCAGAAGCCAAGTTACGCTATGCACCAAGAAGTAAGCTGGATGGGGGATTTGGGCTATCTGGTTATATATATATATATATATATTGTTAATACCTATATTAGGGGCTCAAATTGAGCCCCAAAACCGTAAAATTGTAACTAGTGTGAAAGCAATGGACAGGGGGCCAGTGCACGGGGAAGGTTTTTTTGGGTGCTGCTCATACTGACCGGCGCCATGCATGCAATTATGCCCCCTGTGATAGAATTTATGGTATTCAGTGACAACTATTATCTCTCGATTGCATGATGTCATCAAACATGCAGGAAAGAGCACCAGCCTAGAAAGAAGCAGTGTGTTCGATCTTACCATTAGGCCTTTATACACATGGTTATTCGAGCAATGTTAATTCTGCAATTGCAAGTTTCATCACAAAGTTATTGTATTGCTGAGAAACAATCTGGTCATAAGAAGATAAAGGAGAAGAAATGACTTTTCCTTAAGAAGCAATAATGTTCAGCGCTCTATTTAAACAAAAATGACGATTTTTTTCTCCAAATTCACTTGAAATTTTGCAACTGGAACGAGAAGTTGTTTAATAGCTAAGCCACATGAAGGCTACTATAATTCCGGTAGTTGTCATGTATTGCGGGTAATAACGCCCTTAGCTCTTGATCTTGAAGCCGTTATTGCTTGCAACGCAACGGACCAAAATGGTCATTATTATAAGCCGAAATATCTTCTCATATCAAATCGTTCAATTTCCCCACATGCACAGTTGATTAAAATGCTTACGAGTTGAACACTTCACAATACTCCCACTTTTCCTCTTAGCGAGAATCGCGCCTCTGGTATGTTAATAAAATGTCTCCTTTTGCCTATCCTTCTCCTATCCTTCCCCTACCCAACTCTGTTAAATGTTCGATCCCAAGCTCATTTCAAAAATTCAATTATCGAATCTCTTTTCCCCACCCTTTTCTCTCCCCCTTAAATTTAGAAAACCGACAAGGACGTTTTGTAAGGCCAAGGCACTTTATCGATCCTGGAGATAATTTAAGATAATTATAAACCTTAGTAGCTGAACACGTACGTACGATATTGGCTGTATATACATCATCATGGGGCCCAACACTATGGCATCATACACCACGAATGACGACATTGATTAGACAAGCAGGTCATTTGCATAATCATTTGGCCTTCAAGATATTCTTGAGTGGTTCTCCATACACACTCATCCTTGTATAGCTTTGACTTTGATACGTAGCAAGATAGATGGTATTACTGTCAATTGGTATCATTGCATTTCGTACAATGAAAGTAAAATGAACTAATTTCCAAACATAAATAATTATATTGTGCTTACATTTATAGCGGCACATCGGAAGAGAAAATTTATTTTCCCTACTCGCTAAAAAAAATAGAGAGACCGCGCGTGCTGACTTAATCCCCAGAATTAGGCCTTGGTGCGGCATATGGAATAAAAAGGGCGGAATATTTGGCCTTCATTCAAAAGGAAATGAATTTTTGCCATTTGAGGATTTGATGCATGATACGATTCATCGAATGTAACGCTACCAAAATGCAGCGTTTCATTTCATGGGTATATAGCGATAGGCAAAAGGCATCCATGCCTGAAGTTTTCTTTCATTTTTTTGTGTTATAAATTATTTAAATAGTACAGTCGTCTTTTTATGCTGTGTTTGATAATGACCAAGATATTACACCATGTGCTTTATGCAAGACATACCGATTTTGAAAAATATAAGCGCATGGGAGGAGAGTCATTTAGGCCTACAACTGTATTTCTGGTCTCAACACTTGAATGCTTTTCGACACCTTCATCCAGTATGTGGCCGCGGGGCTTCTCCAATTCTTCCCGCGTCATTTTTGTTTTCAATCTATGGGTGGTCTCAGGCGTATCAGTGCTCGGCCATGCCTCAAGTCCAATCCATGAATGAGAGGAGATGACGAATTTTGAGACATTTCAATTATAGAAGGGGCATATAAAAAAAATTGCAATGGACTGTCTGTTTGCTATACATAGTGAGGTATAAACTGCAGAAACCTCAATTATTGGTTTTGGTGGGAGACTATAGCCGGAGTCACAACGGTGGACAGAGAGGAAGGAACCACTGTACAAAATGAAGTGTTTACGGACCAGTAAACCGAGGAAGGCTCTATCTAAAAACTGGAAAATAAAAGTTTTCATCAGGCTTCGCAACTTTTCTTGCAGGTGTCCCTACATCCGCTGTTTCTCCTGGGATATAGGTGGGGTTTTGAAACACTGATGTCCCTCTTAATTGTTTTTGAAACCAAAAAATAATCCAAGAAAAAAAAGTGGCCATTAAAAACAGTCGCTGTAGCTGTAGCTTATCCTCTTCAAACAACAAAACAATGCCTCGGGGTAGTTGTCAAAACATTTCAGTAAAGATATCTTCGACGCCTGCGGGCCCTCAGCGTCTTACAAGGACCTATGGGGCCCCTTGTCCCGCTCTCTTCTTCATCTCCTTATATCCTCCGCAGAGCCAGTTATACGGAGCTCCTTATAATCATGCTAATAGGATAGCTGCTGTGAAAATAGCGAGGTTGTCCGATCTGAGACGCGATCAAGCACAAATGTTTCCACAGGTGGGAGCCAATGAGCGGGCGCACTTTATTCGATTATGACGATGACGTGATCCTACGTAAACAACATTCACTGTTTGCCGTCTTTTTTTTCAGGGTAGCTCGATCAATCGGTCTACCCTTCTCTCTGTGCGGAAGCCGATTCCGCCGAAATCTCAAAAGAGAGAACAGTTTTCCCCGCGCGATACGATGCGAAGACTGGCTCTTGTTAGCTCGTCATCTCCGTTCGGACGAATATTTTTTTTTTATATATATCACCTTTCACTATTAGAAAATTACATCAGACACGGTTGGTTAGGTTCGCATAGCATTTTGTCTTCACTTCCGCCCTCATGTCACATCATATCACATCCCAATTTCACGAGCTAATTAAGCTGAAAATGTATATAGTAATATGCACTTGCTAGACAAAAAAAATCAGCTGTGGTGCAGTCACAAGCGGTATATCACATACGATTTTAGGTAGTACCTGTTATCACGAAGCAAATCATTTTCTGTGCTTTTCAAATGTCTGTGTTCTGCAGCGCCCTGAAGTTGTACAGGGGCAGCCATGTTGGTTTTGTTTAGCACTCCCTTCTGTTGCAAAACTTAATTTCCCAACTAGTGGTCTCCCGATTTCCGCTGAAAATGAGTGGGTAAAAATGACACATTTGGCTGGGGATGAAGCATGAATAACAAACTAAAAGGTTTTTTAAAAGATCACTTACTTTGAAATGCCATTCGCATATAGGATGCGACCTATAACGAAAAACTAGTGCAAAGGCACACAAAGATAAACATACTCTAAGACGGATTTTCCAACCTGCTTATCCGCTCACCCACATTTCAGCCTCAAAAATAAATAAGATGCTATTGATCTCTCGTCTATTGATTTCGGAGAGGTAAATAAAGTACCCGCGATCCTTCAGAGCCGGCGGCTGCCCCATGATTTGATTATGATATTTGCCAATGATACTCAACCATATCACTCAAAGAAAGATGAAGATAGTGATGCCTCATATCATGTGAAGACTGTGTGGGCCCCACCCCCGTAAATCTGGGTTAAAACCGAAGACGCATTTCACATCCTTGATAATCTAGAATCTGGAGGCCGGTCATTCTTATTATTTTCTCTAGATGCTGATCAAGGTTTCCCCCTCATCTTACCCCGCTTCTTTCCTTTTATTAAAGAAAAGGAAAGTGTGCCGTCCAGCAAAATACTTGGAGGCCAACATTTAGTTTGAACTTAATTCGGTAACGAATGCCTGCATGACAAAAACTAATCACTACAATGATGATTATAACATTCTAGTTGTGAAAAGGTGTGTAGATTTGTTTTTTACACGAAAAAGCTGGCAATCGATTTCAATATGGTATAAATATATTATAATGGTATCCTTTAAAATAAAAAACCTGTCCGATTGATTAGAACCAGCTAACGAAGGCCGGGTCCGAAAAGAACAGTATTCCATGCGAGGCAGTCGGTCATTTCCCGTTTAATTGTACGTCAACTTCCGAACGACCACGGTTCTTCACCCGAAACGTTTGCTCTTTGTTTACAACCAAGAGGTGAACGATCGCCTAATAGTTCCTCACAAGTCAAATAACAAGTGCTCTCGTCGGCTGCTTGACGCTACTTCACAATTAAATGGGACGTAGATAATTATCGCCAGGGCAATGAAATTAAAAACAATTAAGGACGATTACGCCTGACCATCAGTCCATTGGATGACAAAAGGCCATTTTAAATTAACACAACAATAGCTCTGCAAGATTCTCACCTATAGGTTGCACTATTTTGAGGTGGAAGCCGCTATACCCGTCAATTGGGCAAAATTAATTAGTTATGGCAACTCATCACTGCGGTGAAATAGTGTGACTGAAGTAGCGAGGACATTGTCAGGGCTCAGTGCTTGGTAATTTGAGAACTTGGTTGTTATTCCGGCCTGTAATTCACGGTCCAATTCACAGAAAACCCCTTCACTGTTTACAGCTGAATTGTTCTTGAGGTCGTTAGATCTTACTTCCTAATTACGTCTTGTAATAATGTATACTAACCATAATGTAATATTTAAACAATGCCCATAATATGCATTGAAGGGGTACCACAAGGAAAATGTGTCTACAAAAGATAGGTGACCGTGTCGGATATCGTAGACTCTAGCAGCGTATCCAGCTTCTGATGTTGGGGAGGGGGGAGGGGGCAACCGCACATCCGCGCCGAAATGTAGACGGTTTTTTTTTTATTGCTGACAAAAACAATGATCAAAAAAATCGGCGGGGGGGGGGGCAAAGTTCCCCTCCCCCCCCCCCCTTGCTGGATACGCCACTGGTAGACTCACATACCGCCTGAAAAGATGTCTTGTAACATGTGCGTCGTGTATTAAGCAAAATGAAAGACTTTTACAATCCCGGAATATACAATTATTGGGGTGAAAACATGCAATTTGCGTAGTTGATAATGTATAAGGGTATAGGCCTATAGGGGGTCTACCCGATGTTTCCAAATACCTATGTTCCCCAATACCGATGCTCCCCGAAATCCTTAGGATAAGGGTATCGGTTAGGGTTAGGGTTAGGGTAAGGATTTCGGGGAACATCGGTATTGGGGAACATAGGTATTGGGGAACATAGGTATGCACCCGGTCTATAGGTCATCACTATAGCTACGATGATGTTAACCATACAGAGATAACCGTGGATTGATAAACACCGGATAGATTACCGTAACAGGCAAGTTACACACGCCTATACACACAGTTGATCACCTAGGACGTACATGCAGTTGAAAATAAAGTACTATAGAGGACAAGAGACCACCATGGTAAGTTAGTCAGAAAGGACAGGTGACATTGCGACGGAGGTCAGGTGACTACAAAGCACCGATTAACGCAAACGGCAGGCGACCAAAGACGACAGGCAACCACAAAGGACAAGGTGACCACAAAAGTGACCACAAAAGACAGGTGGCCACAAACGACAGGCAACCACATTGGATAGGTGACTACAAAGAACAAGTGACCACAAAGGATGACCACAAACGAAAGGTGACCCAAAAGAACATGTGACCACAAACGACAGGCAACCAAATAGGATGGGTGACTACAAAGGACAAGTGACCACAAAGAATGACGGGTGACCTTGAGAAACAGGTGATCACAAAGGACAGGCGACCGCAAACGCAGGTGGCCACCCGCAGGTGTGTACCTGCAGTACAGGATGCCAATGTACGGTGAGAGAGACTGTAGCGTGATGGAATATCCGATGGACACAAATGTGAAGAGAAAATGAAAGGATGAATTTTTTTTTGGCTGTCAACCAATCCGTGTTTATCTTGCTAATGGATTTAAGTGGACGATTTGTTGGTTTTAACTTTGTTGCAACTTTGATTTTGCAAAGATAGACGCGATAGACCCGTTACAAACGAAGACTTCATCCCATCATCAATGGTACTCCCTTAAAAAAATTCCTTCGCACCATCATCGGTGAAACGAATTAGATCAGAGTTAAAAATCGAGAATATCCCCTTTAATGTGCACAGGTAGGAATGCGAAGCTGTGCATTGTTTTGCAACCAAACACCAATCCATTTATTTTGACGCTTTGTATCTGGTAGGGCGGTTAAAAGGATTGGACCATGTGATAAATTGATACATTGGAGAGATGTTGGGTCTTAAAATAAGAGGGTAAGGATATTTCATCACCGTGCAATATACTTCACAAAAGTCTGTCGAATACTTCACAAAAGAAACCATTTTATCATGTTGTTATATGAAACAAACCCTTCTTGTACAGGCCTACATGTTGTAACCCATATAGGTTTTCTGCCTGTTCTTGACATTTGTAAGCCGTTTAAATATGAAATTAAAAAAAAATGGAAATGTGTTTTCATCTCGTATTGACACTTTTGCAGAGATAACACCAGGAGGGAGAGACCCCAGTAAATGATTATCCGATTCGCCGCACATTCTCTGTTGCGATGTGAAATGAAAGCAGTAGAAAGGGACAGAGATGAATTGTGAACCACTGAATTTCAGCAAAGCGCCCTACTTTTAATCGGTCTTTTTCCGCGGTTTGTTTATTTTCTTGGGTTACGTCCTATAGGCCTACCGCTGCGTTCTGAAGAAACACGATTTCTGTTAGAAACACGATTTCTAAAATCATAGAGCTCTGATGGAGAAGTTCAAGTCCATTGAAGTGAGTGACGTGCATTTCTTCAGTAGAACAGTCTCTTTTTTTTACCCTAAGAAAGATAATTTAATCTGCTGAGAGTTTTAGATGTGCGCCTGTATAGTGCATGTTCATTTTTCGTCACGGAAACCTGTTTCATTTTAGGCTTGCAAAATGTATTTTGAATATGTTTTGGGAAAAAAGTGAACCAAACAATAACGGAGAAAACAACAGTTACACAGAATGAATTCAACTAATTTGGTACGCGCGGCAAAAACAAGGCAACACAAACACAACCAATTAGCTCTTCATTCAGGCGATGCGCGAAAGACAATGACCACTTCTAACGCGCCCACGCGCTATACGGTTTATTAATTGCACTCATTGTCGATTGGCCTTCACTGAAAATATCACCCTGGTTCGAGTACGGACGCCGTGTGAAGTCAGCCCCCAACAATTAGCGAGTCACACCACACAATAGACCGCTAATTTCACCGAAAAACTCGAGAATTTCAGCTCCAGCAGATTTCACTTGAAGGCCAATCACGAAGAGTCGAAACAATCTCTCGGGTAAAAATAAAACCCAACAAAAAACAACTAAGCATCGGTTGCTTTTGAAAAACAAGCTTGCATGCGCAATCCTGTTTTTGCAAGGTGTTTGCATCAACACCGGATCGGGCAGGTGGGTTTTATCAAGCCTGTCTGCAGCTGGGCTAATGGAAAACCCAATAATACCTGATTCTGTTAGATTCCTTTTGTCTGTTTGTGTCTGGCCTCACGCTGTATTTGACGGGCATCAAGTTAGGGAGGACGGACACTATTTAGCCACGGTTTCCCCTCGGGCCGTCAACCGCGCAGCTGTATGTCCTACACCGCTGTGCAAATAGCGAATAAAAATTTAACCATTCGATCTGCGAATTGTGTGCTCGATAATCGTGTATCTCTCTTTAACAAGTCGGGATACTTCTGCTTTGTTGGGATCGTTTAAATGTCATCGGGTAGGCTACAGACACTTACTGCGTTTGGAGGGGGTGGAAAACATTTTATGGACAGTAGAGAAATTAGATACGTTCAACGGCAACGTTCATGGACCGTGATAGTTTGTCAGTTTTGGGGGCGGATACTCTAACGGCCATCGGGTTTTGCCACAGACGACTTTTTTATTATTTACTTCATGTACTTAATTCGGAAAAGTTACCTGGAGTAAAATCCAAGAATGTTTTGGATGACTCCATTTCGTGCCCCTTTAAAAAGTCACGAAAAAAAGAGAGCTCCTATACACCGTGGTTCCAGCTGGAACCAACGTAAATATATTGAGTTCTCTTAACGTATGTCACAAAATAACACGTCAATTTGAGTGGCAACGAAGTGAGCGACAAAAATTAGTACAAATGTATACATTGTGCACGCATCGACATTGGCTGAATGCCACCATAATGTAAAGTCTGTAAAGGTATTCAGTCGCTTGGTGGCAGCAGACCTATTCATTAACGAGTGACGTCACAGACAATCGTGACGTTATGGCGAGTGGCGTCACAGAAAATCGTGACGTCCTGGCAAGTATTCGCGAAGCGCATTTGCAAAAGTTGAACACATTTTCAACTACTGGGAATTTCATTAGTTCGCGACGTCAATAATAATATTGACGGGCCTAAACAAATGGCTCTGGGGTGGCTTTGTTTCGCAGTTGTATAAACCCAAACGCACACCTCCTCCCTAAACTAGTGGTAATTCGATTTGCCTCTTACCCACAGATAACGGGTTTATGAATTATTGTAGCTCTTAACGATCAAAGCGCCGAAAGCTTAAGCCTGTTATCATTGCCAAAGCCTAATGGTTACCGCATATTTCCATAGACAGCAAAATGCAATTAGTCCCAACTTCACATTATCCGTGTGGTGAATAATGTTCATCTTATGCTCATCCAGTCTGGTGGTCATCCACACTGGATGACAGTTATCCTTTTCTCTTCCCACAAAAAAAAATATGAAACGGATATCATTATCCCAGCCACTTACGGCAACTCTATATAAACACTCGGATATAATTTTGAAATTGAAAATCGTGCCACAGAGCAGTCTTTCACGCTTTGGGAGTGTCCTGTCTGATTATTTCGAAACCACGAGAGACTAGCGTGTTACCTCGCCGTACTATTAACACGTGGTTGGAATACTGCCAAGCGAAATGCCATTACTCGCAGAATGATGACACCATACTCAGTCGCAGAAGACGTACAGTGGCCCACAGTGTTTAATTATTATCTTCGGTTTCTATTCATATAAAATCGATCGTTATTGATAGCTTTGAACTACGTGAAAGAAGAGGAATTCGAATATAATTAGCTATGGAGTTATAATCACAAACGCATTTAACGTCTGTACCTGAAATATATTTGAAAGTCAATAATGTTAGTTTGACGTCAACTCAGTGCTTTAACTGAACGAGAAAAAAACAACTTAATGAATGCGAGTAAATCGAGCAAAAACCCTTCAGAAGACATTGGGATGACGTACGAATGGGAAGTCAGCTTTATTCTTAATACACCCTTCCTCCACGTTAAATTGCGGTTGAACGACCCGAACATTCGGTGAATTTTTTATTTTATTTTGAGATTTTGGACGGTTCTCCTTAATGCAGTCGTTCAGTATCAACTCATTACTGTGTGACAGCGTTGATCTTTCACTCTGATTGACGGTGCTGTATTAGAAATTAAAAATTGTGAAACGAAAGGGATAAATCTTTGCACGCCATGCGCCACAGTAGCAGCGAGAAGGTATACTGGAGAGCGACCAAATTAGAAACTTTAATCTCAAAGTCATAAGAATCTTAACGACAAATCGATATTAGTAGATCTATTTTTGGAAAGCTCCATTTGAAAAGAAATCTAGTTTCTTATTGTATGGAATGCCTTTATGGCTTAAAAAAAAACCCAACCAAAACAACGTATATCAATGTCAACTGTGGAGTCGATCGGGCAGTGTGCGACATTTGCAACTTGAACCAAAATTGGGAATGTAAATTCTCCATTCTAGTGTACAAGCAGATCTGCTTGCCTACTCGTCCAGGATTATCCAATTTACTGGTACCGCCCTGGGGTACCTAGTTGCGAAATTGGGTGCGGACTGCACTGAAACCACACCACAGAACTCGGCCTCCAGCATGCCATTACGAAAACAACATTGGCGTTTACTTCAAAATATCTGACACCTCTGCCAATCTTTGCAAGCCTCGCGTGAAAAAATGAAAAGATAATTGGCGAAAAAAGGTGTAAAAACTAGGATAGGTGTTCGTCCTCTGTGTCAAAAATAAAGAGATAAGCCCTAAGCAAATTAAGTAGCAAAGTTACATCAATGTGCCGAAACTGTAAAACAAGCAGTGCTCGTTACAAATATATATTTTCTTAAGGCACACCTTAAAAGAATTCTTCTGGAAATGGAATGATGAAGAGTTCGCAACATTTGGTTTCCTAAAGGGGTTGGATTTAATATCCTGTATGTCTGGACCAATAGGAAGTGTCTTTGCCTTTTTTCTCCCGGCTTTTTGGTTGTTTTTAGTTCTTTGCACTTAATGCCGCGTTAGTGATTATGTTGAAGGGTTGCCCCAACACCGGATATTAATTTGGAATAAATTGGTCTCCGTGCGCCATTTTTTTGATGTAGTCTTATTCCAAACCCTGTACTTTCTGACGCATTCCCGCCGGCCGAAATCGTCTGTGAAGGGCACCATTTTGAAATGATTAAAGCAAAGCAGGGTATGGGATAATTGTGATAAATCTAGCGGCCGGGTAAACGTTTAGCGAGGGGATTCCGGGTTCTCGATTTGCCTCGTCACGTATACCGTGCGCGGTGCTTGCCCGCACACCGGCCCGGAGACGCGCCAGCCCCATTAAGCGCCCTGGCGCGAGTCACGTTTCATCGCGCGGCAAAACCATTAGTCCTCGCTATCAACACGTTCATGTAAGTACCTCCGCGCATGTTACTCCTGTCGCGATTACCCTGGATGGTTAACAAGTCGCTTGTTGGAATCGATAATGAGAGCTTGACTGAGAAGAGGCGAGGAAGAGTTTTCTTCCCCATTCTTCGGTAATTTCCTGCGCGCAGGTGAACATGGGCTGCCTCGACGGTAGCAGTGAATAGACCTTATTCACAAGTCGGCCATATTAAATTCAAAGCGAGGTAAACTCTTCATTTTTTTGGAACTTGCGAGTAGAAATGAAAGCAAAGTTCACTACAAATTAATACCAGTCCGCTCTGATGAATAACCTTTGTGATTGAACATTTTCTAATGTTTTAAGCCACATTTAAAAAAAAAAATACGCCACATTTTAAACAAATTTGAAGTGAGGCTTGGAACGCATGCCAATCATAAAATAGTCTGGCACCATCCCATTCAACAGTTTCAAATTGGTAAAATAGATTCAGGGAGCACGATCGAAAATGACTTCCCGTGAATGAGGTCTGTCTCTACAGGAATAATTAAACAGAAATACAATTAGTCGTGCCCATTTTTGCTTCTGACATTAAAATGGACGCCTCATTACAGACTTTGTTTGGATTTCAAATCAGCTAACTAATGAAACAGTTGTACAATTTTGACATTATACGGTAATTACAAAAGGGCTCAATGTTAATTCCACGTCCTTATAATGAAATGAACGTTGTTGGCTTCCGTGCCGTTCTGTTTGCTCTGTTTCTAACACAAGAAGGCGTTGTAGATTTTCTTTTTACCAGAATGAATTAGCTGAACGCGTGATCGCGATTCTAATCAGTGAAAGACTTCCTCATTGTCGAAAGAAAAAAAAACTGAGTAGTCATCGAAGGGGCAATCAACACGGAAGCACTCACAATTCAAGACAGGTGCAGTCTGATTTGTTCCGTTTTGTTCTGATTTGTTCAGAGACCCTCTCTTCCCCATCACTGTTGACAACGGGAGAAACAACATTCTCAAGAGCCGTCCAAAATCATCAAAGATAAAGGCAATTATGTCAGTAGTTTTCCTTTGTTATACGACTGACGACACATTACCTTTCCCTTCACCTTTCTTTCAAAGCAAGGCAAAAATAATCAAACAGGTTCAGTGAAAGTTGTCTCATGGCTGAACTTGTTTTAATGCACAGCATCTACAGAGAGTTAAGTGTCATAATGGTTGGGGCAAAAAGAAGGAAACCCACATTTGACAGGAATTTACTTACTTAAATTATTTGAACTGGTTTTTTTTTTGTTATAATGTGGGGAAGTATAGCTCTTCAACCATACGTGGTGAAGAAAAAAATCTTTAAAAAAATCGCAAGAATGGTGTTAATATGCTAATTTGAATACAAATCACCACAATCACTGTTGTCCACGTGTAAGTCTAGTGTAGTGTTTTTTTGTCTCAAATCAAGCTCCGGAGCTGCGCTCAAGCGGATGGAATAAAGCCGTCCGTGGACAAACAGGCTTGGCACATGACATTTTTTCTCATATCTCAGAGAAAAAATGTGCATTTGCAAATCATTTGTCGTCACTTATGTTTAAAGGTCAATATTTTAATACCATTAAATTGAATTTTTGAAATATGCTCAACAAGTTTATTTGCACCACCCTTTAGAGTGAAATTCGGACCAGAAAATGGGCGCCTTACCCGGCCATACTGTGCATTATTATTGTTTATCAATTAAGTGTGATTGTGAAAGACCACGTAAGTTAAGATTAAATTAAATGGAAACCAAAAAAAAAAAGAAGGAGAAAAAGAAGAACAAAAAGTGGAAGGAAAAAAAAGACAGTGCGATGCAATTTTCACCCTAAGTCAAACCCCTCCGATTCACAACAATTTCCGCCTTTTCGTCAGTACCCGTGTCTCCTGTAGGACAACCGAAATGCTTCGTGTCTTCATTTCCTTCTCGATATTCTGAGTTGGGTAAAACAAAATATGTAACTCCAAGGACGTTCTGATATCTACGATATAAGCCCTTAAGGTATTGTTTGATATAAAAAGGATTGCTGTCATTACAATATCAATGCTAAAGTATCTGCGCTGAAAACGAGTTAAGTCGAGTGGAAATGGATTAGATCAGAGAAGCGAAGTTTATGTTAAGTGGGGTTAGAGTGGTGCAATATACCACAGTTTTGTAGGAAGCTGCGTATTTATGTGCGATTTTGGACGGCTGTTAACTGTGCCTTTTTTTGTTGAGCCTGAGTGTCTTGTTGCAGCGAACCTTGCATGTCATGGATTTGCAGGTTTCGCTGTACGGGGCGAGTCAAAAAGAAAGTGACCGAATTCGAAAACAAAAACGTTTTCCCACCTCCACGAATGGAGGAGAACTTGCAATGGAAAACGTGCAAAAATCGACATTAGTATTGCGGAAAAATAGATGACTTGTTCCTCATATTCAAAACACAAAATCTGACAGTACAAAAATATGTTTCAGTCTTGATATAAATTATTAAAATCTCATTTGTATTTGAATGTTTGTGTGTAATCTGTAATTCTCACTCAGCTCATTAGCTTCCAATGTCAGCTATAAAAATGGATTTTAGTAAAACGTACATAACTTCTGATATAGCATTGATCAATTTCAGTCAATTTTTTTTAGATGAGGGGAAGAAACATGCTCTTTTCAGATATACTTCACTGGTGTTTCAAATTTGATTGCTTTTCAAGAAAAAAAATCATTAATTCGGGTCACTTTCTTTTTGACTCACCATGTAGTTTTATAGAACTTTATACAAGCGAGAAGCTCAAATATGTTGACTTGTATCAAAGTAATTCATTTAAATGTTGACGTCTCGCAACTTCTCGCACAATCTCGTAGTCCGTTCCCAGGTTCCATCAATAAGTAGGGCCAGGTCGTTCATTGCGCATTGTTTTTTTTTTGCTGAGCAGCACCAGTGATCGTTCAATTCGTGTCACGCGTGTTTGATTGCTATAATGTCTTCGAACTGCAGAGAAAAGAAACGTTAGGCGCTGATGGGTTAGATAATAGGAGTGTGAAATTGAAGGGTTTAAAAACCAACAAGGCGTAATTTTTTTTTTAATAATAATATATACCATTTTAGTGACGACATTATGCGACCTTCTCCCCATCAGGCTTTGTTCATTCAGGTCTGTTTTTTCCCCAATAATTTAAAGTGTGTCTCAATTTGAAAAGGTCAATTTGATTCAAGAATGAGCTCCTGTTTGGGAAGATAAAAATTGAACAAGGGGAAAATGTTCAAAATCAAGGATTACTTACAACAACGTCTAAGGAAACAATTAACAAAGACCGTTTGGGGAGGGGGCTAGAGAAAGATGGATCGATTTAAGGTTTCACGTGCCCCAACCGCAGCTTATTTTGATGCTAGGTGTATAGACAAAGAGTAAATACAAAAACGTATACGGATGATTTAAAATGGGATTACAAAAGTTATATCAGACCGGTACTAGTTTTTTTAAGTCTATTTAAGTCAAATCAATACCAACAAAACTACTTCAATACAGTTAAAGTGTAATATTAAGGTTTCTCTTTTATCAACCATGATGACATGACTTTGTAAAAAAAACTCAACATGTTGGAGTTGGGAATCTCGTGTTCAATGACAATTAAAGTTACATTCGTGGAAATAATTCTAGAATGAAAATGGGCTTGGGAAAAAGGATTTGAGGTCAGACAGTAAAATTTTAATGGATGGCAAATGCTGCGTGTTGTCATGACCCAGAATCGATTGAGCACACATAGTTTAATTTCCCTTGTGCTCAGCGAGATTCCAAAATCTCCAGAATTACTTTGGCCCCGCGCGTTGACTTTCAATCCCCCAGTGAGCTACGGAAAGTCAACGTCAGGAAGGCGCAGAAAAATAAAAAAGAACAGTGTTGCCCCTTCTTATCATTATCACTGCAAATTATGCTGGACACCTCTCGTTATACATGGCTGAATGACGGAAAAGCTTTGGCCGGAACCCGAGACGTGGGTGTAGCCTTGTGCGCATGCGCGGGGCGCGTCATCACCGGTAGGCGCGCGCACACACTGACAATAGGCAGCCCGGTATAGAAACACACGTGGCAGTTACTTCCGACCACACATACCGAAAGCTCTATAAGGCTGGATACAAAACGGCTTCTCGACAGATTTCCTCAGGAAGCAGTTGTGATGCGACGGCTGTCATAATCTAGCCTAAGTAACGAAGCAGAGTCGTCAATTGTGTAGGCCTATCAACCGTCTCTGTAAACACGAGTCAAATCCGGGAGATTTGGAAACTACGCTACTCCTCAATACCTGCTTGCAATCTAAGCCGTAAAACTAGTGACAAACCGGATCGATCCAGATAGCATCAAACGCTACAAGCCTTTAGCGGCAGCGTGACTTCGAACTTTAAACTTCCTTCTTTGACTTTGGGGTTATTTTTTTTTGTGTTCTGTTCCCGCGAGGCAGATGATGTTAGCAGCGGAGAAGTGCTTGACGTACTGGCTGCTGGCCACGATACTGGTGGTGTGCCTTGCCAGAAACTGTGCCGGGGGTGGATGCCCACCGGCGCCCATCAATTGTGAAGCCAGAGGGCCCGGGGAGATGCGGTGGGGGAAAAGAGCGCTTACGGATATTGGAAGGTAAGTCTGTCTTGGGAGTCCAATTATACGACAGCAGCCCGTAAATTGAGTGGGCGCATTTACCATTGGTTAATATTACTCACCCAAACACAATTAACGCCAATACCAGCATCTTTGGTTGGTTTCTGATACACCATTGCTCCTTGACTCGAGGGCCAGCCTATTGGTAGCTCACTGGCCGAGTCACCACATTCGACTGACCTAACTGATTGACTAACTTACGGATTATTAATAATGTTCGCAAACGTTTTCGGGTCTCGTTTGATCATGCAAATCTAGTCTTTTCTTAATTCATGGCGATATCCGCTTCTCCGGTAAATCAAACGTCAACTACAAACACCCCCAATGAATTTATCACGTCGCTGGGTTGAAAACACAGGAGATATTTTCCCACAAGAATAAAAAATAAGGCTATAGGTTTAAGCTGTCTTTGCTGTTAATTAATGTAAACTGAAAATTGCATGTTTTTCACACACAAAAATGTTTAGGTGTTTTTGTATTAGTAGGCTAAATCCAGAGTTTATGGGTTTGAACAATTCACATGGGACTCGACATCTTAATGGCGCACACGGCGCACGTCAAATTAATGCACGTTAGGCTTGTCACAGTATAATTGCACATGAATAGAACATTATTAAGCTTGCACCCAGCTGACTGTACACTGAAAAATTGCCTGAGTTTATTTTACCCAGAAAAGGGTGAAACTGCAACTACCCGATATTCGGTTGTTCTATAACCAATTGTTTGGGTAAGAATTACCGTTGAATTCAACCAAAGGTTGTGGTCATACCAGACCAAATGATATTTAGTCTGGTATGACCACAAGTTTCGGTTAAAATTAACAGAAATTCTAACCCAAACAATTGGTTATTGAACAACCCAATTTTGGGTAGTTGCTGTTTTTACCCTTTCTTGGGTCAAATTAACCCAGGCAATTTTTCAGTGTAGTTATAGCCACCTGGCTTCAATTCAACGATCCTGTAGTCTCCGACTAGATTTTGCTGTTATTTTTCCGTGATTTTGTACACGACAAAAAGAAATGACCAATGTACAATTATCATTTTTTTAATCCAATCAAAAGTCTCGTTTCATAGACCAATAATGTAGGATTTCTTCAAAGTCTTAGTGTAATAATGTCCTTAGTGGACTAATTTTGTTGCCGCGTGGAATTACGTCTCTTTGAAGTATCGCCTAAATTACTTTGCCTTTTAAGGAATCCAGGATTGAAAACAAAAGGCATCTTCCATCAATTCAAGCAATCTACCTTCTATGTGCTGTTTTTCCACTCTGCCCCTTTTTTTTTCGGATGGCTGAATCAGGCAATTTATGTAAACACGTTTCATGCATTAATATCTCAGAATGAAAATACCGAAGAGATGGAAAAACAATTCAAGCATGCATACTATATCCCATTAAAATTGTGCATCTCATTATTTGAGCAAGAGGTTTATTTATTTAGAATTTATTTTTTGGAACCCCGTGAATTAAAAAACAACTCCCGCAATACTGTCCAGCAATGTCTTTTTGATGAGAATACTCTCAACCAAATATTCGACTGAGCGAAAACAAAATTGATCAATCACTTAAAATTATTCAACGATGCCAAGTGAGTTTGATGTTTTCAAATGGAAAACCAAAAAAATTATTGCTTGCTGCATGACATAAATTGACAATGGCAAAATGCACTGCGTTTCCACTTCGGCGGTTTCTCCGATCGTGTACTGTATTTCATCGTAATATCAGCTCAAACTTGAACTTATGGGGAAAACATATGGAGATGAACAAATTATTATAATTTATTTTATGAAATATACATAATAATGAAATGAACGACGTGAGAGCATCTGTCATCAAAGTAAAAAACAAAATCTTCCATACTGGTTGGCAACGGTTTCAATGTCGGGGTGAAGGATGGAGGCACCTGTACAAAGAAAATGGAAGGGGCCTCAGATATAAAATTGATTTTTGACTTCATTTTTTTGTGAACAAATTTTCTTATAAATAATCGCTCGAACAAATGTTCACTTGCATTATTTAAGCTTTCTATAAACCGGCTTTGTATGAGAAGTTTCCTGGAAAACATTTTCCAATGTTAAAATTGCATCAGTAAAATTTTGGAATATCTTGAACGAGCCCTCTGCACGGTTCGGTTGAAAGAGAGGCTAGCTTACATTACGTAATTAAAGCCTCGCTCTGGTTCCAATATACATGTATATGGCGATTCCGTGCCATATTTGCTCATTATTTAAAGTATGTTGCTAGAATTACCAGGCCAGAGAAAAGATACTTTGATTTTTCGGTTACCAATTATCAAGTCAATTCAAATGGAAGAAAAGGAACACCGTTTTTGTATAATTTAGAAATAATGAAGTATTAAAATGATGGAATATATTATATTGAATGTTCAAAAGGGTAGTGACCGTATTAATTTTGAAGGAAACTTAAGGTTTTATTCGCCATATGTTTTGAGGGATAGTGGCAAAGAGTGTTGTTACGTGCTTGGGGCCTCTGTTACGCGCAGCGATGAATTTGCACAAGTAATACCGGCCACTGTCGTTTAAGCCGACTTCGTGACTTTCCTCCGAGGAATCATCGCGGACTTCACCCCAGAAACGGTTAATGGAGACTTGAAAGTGAAGAGTGCCCCAGGGTTAGTTTGCTGTCATCACGTTGACAAGACCAGTGGCCACTCCTATACGAGTCCACTTTAAAAAAACCAACACATGGATTAATTAATGTCGAAGTGACGCCCAAATGTTGATACTCCTTAGAGCAACAGTTTGATTAATTTAGACGAGCTTTGGTCGTAGCACGAGCGCCTTGTCCGCGCACTGATTCGCGAAAGCACGCACCAAGGGAGCCGTTAATCCTCCGGATTTTGACAGATTTAGTGCCACGAGCAAAACAAGTCCATTTATTTTTTTCTATTCACATTCGGAGCTCCCTTGTCGATCACAGGCCTGCGTTAATCACTTTTTTCTTCTTCTGATTGATTAGTCAATGAATTTTCTTTTTTTTTCTTCAAATCGTTAATTGCTTTAACCCACGGGAACTCATCAATAAAACGCTCTCTAATGCATACAATAGAATCCCAGATATTATCCATCCTCCCCCCCTATATAAAATAAACAATAAAACAAAAACAAACAAAAGGATTTGGAAAATTCACGTTTTTGTTTTGTAAATTGCAAAAAGAAAAGAGAAGTTAGGAATTTGCTCTCTGGTTGTCTTCAAATGCAAATGCCGTTTGCATGTTTTCGTATATGGGTTTTCTGATCTCTCTGACAAAAAAACTAACAAATAAACAAACAAAACAAAAACCCACACACATGAGGTCACACATTTTCGTAAAGAAAACTACACAACGCGTCACCTTTTCTGTGGAGCGGTGCGGTGTATAGTACAGCCGGGTACCAACTGAAACCAACTCAAATCATGCTGTTAACCACCCTTTTCACAAAGCACTCTTTATGCAAAGTATTCCAAACTGAAGAAAAGTGTCATTTAAGGAGGACCGTTTGAACCTGGTTTCAGCCCGCTTGGCTTTTATTTTTGGTTCTTGTGAAACACCAAGGGACATCTTAACCCTTCCATACCAGATGCCAAATTGCAGACAAAGTCTTTAGGCTACGTGACTTCAATGGAATGATGGTACTTCCAGAGCAAGATGACATCTGCCAAAAGCCTTTTACTCAAACATAACAAATGAGAGTAAAATGGTTGTGCAAAAAAAAAATATTGTTCTCAACAGTATTCTGATGTCACTGTCACAGAGAGTTTAATTGAAAGCTTAAACTCAGGTACCCGGAGAATACGTTTCTAATTAATGGACATGGCGTGGGGTTTTGATAACTGCTGGGGATAATGTAGAGTGTATCTTTTACTGTCTGGGGAGCAGGAGAATAGATTGTAAGAGGCAGGGTAGCTATGGGCTGCAGTACTCTGTCTCCTCCAAGGCACCAAACTAGACATCTTTTTTAAACATTGGAACAAAACTTCAGGAAACAGAGAATTTTTTTGTCTATTTCTTTTTTTTGTAATCTTTTAGTATACTAAGTATTGTGATTAATGATCATGACCTGCGTGAGTTTTTTGTGGGTGCCCAACTCAGAATTTTGAGGAGACAACAACGAGGATTATCAAAGTTTGAAACTCGTTGATTTTTTTTTCTGTGAAAAAAAATGAGCCCCAAAAATTGACCGCATAGTTACGCCACAACAGTGGGTATTAAATATTCTGTGATGTCAAAGAACAGCAACCGTGTTTTGTAACTCGACCGTTCGTATCTTTTGATGTTAACCAAAACTTGTTCTTTAAATCTTCCCGTTTAATTTTGAACTGATAAAATGCTGTGAATGAGTGTCGTAAAACACAGCTAAATTGAAATGTGGTTCTGATAGACTCGGGGACATACATTTAAAACAAATATAACTTCACATGTTTTCCGGCATGCTCATACATTTTGCCATGAGCAACATAACACAAATCTTAAGAAGGAAATGTACATTTTGATCCAAAATGTCACCATTAGTCACCAGGGCCGAAAGACACCAAAAAACCGTGCATTGTCCGTTCAACATTTAGAAAGTGAATGGGGCGTCTCCATAGTGACTTTAATTTCGCATGAAAGGCAAGCTTTTTACACGAAACCTCTATTGATACTAAGTCTTCTTTTCTTCATCCGATTGCCATGACAATGCGCGTGAATATTACTGCATTAATCACAGTTGATGTGACATTTTTGTTCATGCAACCATGGAATGAATTATATTGCAAGACTGAAGCCACGGAAAATGACTCGCAAATATCATTCTGACATTCAACGATGCAGTTGTTTGAAATGTTTTTTTCCCATTCTTTCTCTCATGAGACGCTTACTTGAAACGTTCCCTTTAGATGTTAATAGCAACCGCTCTCATAAGACGTCAGGCTTTATACTTGGGCTACCAAGAAAGATAAACTTTAAGCTCGCCGTAAAGTAGGTTACGAAGAAATGTTCACGTCATCACCAAGATATCGTACGTCGTCATCCTTTAGCTGAATTACCTCTTGAAAACGTCAATCAATAATTATATTTACACTTTAGTTCAGAGATCGTCATCAACAGTGTAGTTTTTTTAACTCAATTTTTTTTTTCAGTTAGAGCCTATTCCACAAGAAAAGTGAAGAGTTGGAAAATTTAAAACACAAAATGCGGGATGGAGGTGGCTTGACACCTGTTGACATCAGGTGGCGCTGTTAATGACTGAAACTTGCATGATACAGTATTGTGTTCATTTAAATCTGCTCTCTCAGTCCATTTCCGACGGTTCGTACCCGTACTCAGTCATCTTAACATTAAGTTTAAATTTAAGGAAGAGTTGCAAGGGTCTTCCTCTTTTCTTTAATCCTCTCTGCTACTTCCTTCCGACACAGGATGACCGTCACGATGGTTTTTATGGGTTCAGTGGGAAAATGGTCAAACTGCATGTATGTACACCCACTCAACACGATTGGGATGTTTGGTGTGGGGATTTATCCGCCGGGGGGAAGGGGTTGTCCGCCTGACCCAGCAACACCACGGCGGCAAGATGGCGCTATCGACAAGACAACAAGATGCAAGATTAATCCATCCAGTGAACTAGTCTGGGCTCCGGCCACCGTGTTCTGATCCAGTTTGTGATAACCCAATATCGCAACAGCATCTCGGCTTAAGCCCCCGATGGACAAAATCTCGATGGGGATTCACTGTTGACGATTTGTTTTTCATGTGCTCCAAATATTGTTAGAAATTGTAGTCTACTGAAATAGACTTGTGCACAATGTGTGTGGGCATTTGGTATACACGGATAAGGTCGAAGTTATTTCAATGGGCCAAAGTTTTCATGTTGACGTCATAATAACTGATAAGATTGTTGGGAAAACAATCCTAAACTGATCATAAACCTATGTTTGGTCAGGCCTTAGGTGTTTATGACAATGGAAATATAGTTATATAGAGGCGAATGGACTTAAAAGTGAAGTGGTTCCGAGAAGAACTAGAGGTTTCAACACGACGTTTCGGTCGTTGAGCTTAGATCATCATCAGAAAAAGCAGAAGCAGATCACGTTGCTTGACAATCTGTAGGGAAACATGTCAGCTTTGAACTTAAATGCGTATACACATGTACATATATATACAAACTGGAGGTCTAAATGATTCAGATCATGAGCAGAACATTTACGATTAGTGGCTTGCTGCAGTGACGCACATTCTCAATGTGAAATCCATTTTCAACGAATCTCTCAAATTCGGATTAAATGAAGTCGTCAAAAAAGGTTACTTCTGTATGGTTTCTATTTTGTAATATCATTTATTTCTTGCATTTATTTCTTGCTTATGAAACCAAGGGCATTGTGGCTCAGGTAAAGTTTGATGCAAGTTGAGAGAAGAAGATGAGAGGAAGAATTACTGTTGAGAGGGAGGATTCTGTGGAAGAAACCACTGAAGAAAATTCCATCTGGGAAGATTGGGACTGAAAACCCAATCTACATGGGCTGGCACACAGGGGCCAATTTCACACAGCAGTGCCAGAGCACAAAATTTGCTTAAGCACAAACGTTAAAAAATAAAATCAGGTTACCGGCTAAAAACCTCCATGCGATTACAATAAAACAACACCTAAAACACAACACACAGCAAGCAACAGTCATGGACATTTGGAGGTAACCTAATTTTACTAAGTTAATGTTTTTTTTTTTTTAATAAAATTTTCTGCTGCCAGCAGCTATGAAATTGGGCCCAGGAATCGAACCCGAGCCATAGGGGTGGAAGGCGAGGAAAGAACCATTACGCCAACCATTTTCCATCACTCACACGTCTTAATTCGATCATTTCGAAATCAAAATACCAGAGCCTTTTGCAGTATTCATACATAATGCGGGATATAATGTGGACAATATTTGAAGCAACCGGCACTTTAGGAAATTTCCGAGTCTTGCTTTTACCCGAGCAGGCAAAATTTGATTAATTTCTGTGCGCGATCAAAGTCCTTGAAATCTTAGATTTAGTGTTGAGTTGGTACGGCTCCACTTACTGGCCCACGATCAGTTTGCTTTAATATTAGTCCAATATTCTGGCCCAGGATTATAGCTATGCTATGCTTGGTCTCGGGAAATTCAATGAAATGAAAACAAAACTCACACGGCGCAAAACCCCAACTATGCCTGGAAGGGAATAATTGAAACTCTCGGTTCAGCGAAAAAAGTAAACAACTCCCCTCCCCCGAAAAAATATGAAGATTTGGACTTAATTGTGCTCAGGAGAATAATTTGAACGCATCTCTGTACTTGCGGGACGGAATGGGTGGAATCTTTAACCAGATGGATTTAACAATAACATATTTGGCCCGATTTTGTATCCACATCAAGTAAGATTGAACGAAATCGTGACATGAATGTGAAGATGTGACTTTATATTGGTCTATACGAAAGCCCGTTAGTGCCATCGAATGTATAAATTGCTTTTTTGCAAGTATGTTTGGTGAATCTTCATTCGATGGCACTAACGGGCTTTCGTAGGTCTACTACATTTTGGTACTTGATGAAAATGGATTATTGTTTTGTTAATTTTTTTTCTTTTCCTCCCAAGTATTTTCGAAGTTGGTATTTTAATGTAAGCTGGATTACAAAAAGGCTTCATACTATTACCTTTATATACCGCTTAATGTTGAATTATATTTTACCAAAATGCAACCATATACGGCGTACCATCAGATATTATCCCCTCAATTATCATGTTCATTTGCAGTCCTGCAGGTGAAAAAGGGGATCCTTTTAACTTTGGTAGCACATTCAGAATAACACATTTTCACGTGGCCTACCTTAATTGTTTCTTAACGATTTGCTAAGGGCCAAAAACTCCAATTGGGTAATTGTTCTACTCAGTTGACAGTTGCGCGCCAAAAGGCGTCTCAGTTGGGCGCGAAAATAGTACACTCGAGTTCACCGGAAGCGGCCAATGTGCATTCGTATAAACAGTTATCTTTGAGAAGAAACAGTCGTGTAAAGTGTAATCCAGGCATAAGAAAAACCTTTGCGCGTTTTTAGCAGCCAATCAAGTTCGATTTCGTGGTATTTTTTAGTCACTGTATTTCCAGCAGTAGCGTAAATAAGGATGGGGAGAGGGCGCACAGGTGGCCGGGGCAAAAACGACCAATGAGTGACGAATTTAGGTCACTTATATAGAGTGCCCTCCTCTCTCGAGAACTGAACTATACAGTTACGCTACAGGCATATATAAGCATAGGGAATTGGCAGAAATATAGGTCGGCATCGTTGTATAGAGTTGGGGAAATCACCCATCGACAAATTCACGATTAGGCCTTCACCAAAAAAATCAAGAAAATAAACCGACGAACCGGCAATCATGCATGGGCGTGACCAGTGACGCAGAAAATCGACAATTTCGCAGCATTTTGATTTCAAAATGGTTTGTGCTGATGTTATAATAACGAGTGGACAAACGGTATACTATATACCGCGCTGCGTGCACTGATTGGCGTCCCTATACGGGATTTACTGCACGAAACAGAAAATAGCGGGAAACATGACATATAGGCCTATCTGTATTTTCCCCTCCAAAACGGTTGGATCTAACGATTTTTGTGTTTTGTAACCCTACTATCCAGCTTTCCAACAATGTATAGATACTCATGCGAAACAAAAACACTTCCCCTAATGAACGCACATATACCGTATTGATCTTTCATCCATCATGTTTTCTTAAACTATGTTTAAATGATGTCCGTAAAAAAAGTTAAATGTTTCGTGATCTTTAATTTGTCGTCACGTAACTGTTTTTAAGAGGATTTGACACTTCGAATTTCGCTTTTGCTTCGACAGTAACCACTACCAGGAATTTCAAACTATTAACAACTAAGCCCTGGTGAAATGGATGTTGAGGTTCACGTCAAGCCAATATCAATAAGGGATAGGTGTTACAGACTTGTTCAGATTAAAAACTGTCAGTAAGTACGTAGTGACATAGCTGCGTCACGTTTTGTGTGACAATGGATTGGAGCCGATACTCAGCCGGACACTTCTGCGGGGTGTTTGGCAGACGGTGATTGTCATGTTTTGCGCGGGAAATAAACGTGTCTTGACGGCAGATCCAGTGATCTGTAACACGCTCTGGATGAATTTTAAATTGGCACAGAAACCGATGGGCCTTATTTGTTCTCTTTTGTTGAGAGGATTACAAAAGAAAGAGAAGATCCTCAATATTTATAAAATGAGTTAGAACTGAGAGCCTCGGTGTCAATGCTAATTAAAGTGAAAGCGAGGTAAACTCTTCATTTTTGGAACTTGCGAGTAGAAACTAGCAATACAATAACAGTTCATTACAAATTAATGCCATTCTGCTCTGATAAATATTTGAAACATACCCTAACGTTTGAGCCTGATTTAAAAAAAAATTGGAAGTGAGGCTTGGAAACACTCCAATCATAAAACAGTCTGGCACCATCCCATTCTACAGTTTACAATTTATAAAATAGATTCAGGGAACACGATCCAAAATGGCTACCTCGTGAATAAGGTCTATTGGGCCACGTTCAGTTGAGTGTTGTATACCAAGCTTTGTGGCCACTGTCCTAGTCTGTCACGGGACACTGGAACCAAGCACCACGGGAGGAAGAAAATATAAGCACGGAAAGACAACAGGCACGGGTAGATTGAAGACTTCCGCGTTCCGTTTGCTCAGTCATTTCATTTCTTATACAGTTTTTCTTGCCATTTAACACCTTAGGAGTGTTTCACTTGAGAGTGCAAATTATAGGAACCAAAGTGCGAGAGAAAGAAGCGGTTATGCGGCGATTACCTGGCGCTAGAATCAAATGAACGCTTAACCGTACGTGTCAATCCCGAAAACCTCAAGAGAAAAAAAGCCACAGGACTCGATTTTTAGATGGACGACAAACTAAGATAAATACAATTGGGGAACGACCAACATTGCGAATAGCTCAGTTGGTCGAGCGCTAGAACGGTGAACCTAGGATCTCAGCTAGGTTCCAATCACGTCACTTTCTTTAAACTTGATAATTATTACGAATGTGTATGCAGCAAGACAGTGTCACTTTGTGTTGAATACTTTTATTCATTTAAATTAAAGGTCCATGCCATGAAACATACCTCCATTTCTCGAGGAAACCATGATTTAGCAAGACCTTATTTTATTATATCCATTTCCAGCGATAGTTCTCTTCAGTATAGCCGACTCCATTCCAGTTCAGAGATTTATACGAGTAACCTGTAATGGTTCTTGGCTGTAAGTGATCAATTTATTAATTTACCATGTGCCTTACCGGAAAAGCGAACTAGGTCTACGTATAATTGGCCTGTTTCATAAAGTCCGATGACATTTCACTTAAAGGGAATATACAACATTTGCAAACATAAAAAAACAAAACTACCAAATTATTACAAAATACCTTACTGGACTGTAAGTGACAGTCTAAAGCACCTTGTAAAATCGTGGCACCTTGTGTGCTGTTACTTTCAAGAAAAGTGGTATTTTTGTATCAATTTCCAACGCTGGTCGGCCGACCAGCGTTGGAAAAAAAACTGGTTTTTTTTCTCAAATACTGCCCCCAATTCACCATATGTAATTAGTCAGCATTTGTTTGCAATCGATTTACACACTTATGAACTGGCACAAGCCAGCACTACTGGTTACAACTCCCGTACGTCTATTCATCTTAAGTTGGGTCAGGGAACCAGACTACTGGAACATGATTGCCTTTCTTGGTTTTCCAGCATCTACGAACACAAAACTTCAAACAAGTGTAACAATATTTGCTATAAAATACTACCCCCCCAACCATCCATTTCTGAAGATTACAGCAAAAGCAAATGATGTATATCCCCTTTAATGTTCGTAGTCATCTACATTTGAGTTTAAAAACTGCTTATAATACATGATGAAATCCGTATTAAAAATAAATAAAATTTATCAATGTTCAATCCTTTACTATATGCATTAGGCATTAAATTTACACAAATCCGAAAAAAGCGAGAGTGTTTCCGTGGGTCGTGGGTTCGCGTCCCATCCAAGTTCGAGATTGGAGCTTGTTCTAAAAAGGGCTATCGCCGAAAATAATTCGCAGAATTACATCAGGGTAAATCCTTGTGCCCTGAATTCCCATCGACCCCATGCATTATTCCGTTTTCAATCAGAAGGTAAAATCCTTCCACGAAACCCACTTTGAACTCACCGAGCTGCATTAAAAATTGAAATGACACAATTATGCCGGTTTGCTGTAAGTTTATTTTCAACTCCGTGCTCAAACCACGCGGTAATAATAAAGCATGCATCACGTATATAGTCGTCGGCTGGAGTCGATGTCGCAACACAATCCGTACAGATATCCAAAATTCACTTCATTTTTAGGCGGGTATTTTGACAGCTGTTCGTTGACAATGTCAACCCGGTTTGTATATAACCAATTCTAATTGACCATACCCAAACCGACACAGGAATTTGGGCCAATATTAAGAACAGTTAAGAAACAAAAATTACCTTCAACGTTTGCTTAGTAATTAAAAACGCCCTGTATTGATTCTCAAAGAATTTTTTTGTGCGAGTCACTCAACCCCAAGATCGTGAAACGAAACACACGCCAAGTTAATAATTACATTCATCTCTGCACTTGTAATTGTTCTATTATTCCCTGCTAGTCGTACTTAGAAAATCCTTTGTTCTGACCACATGGTACAGGACTGTACATGTACATGATTTGCTACTTTTACGGATAGCAGTGTATTGTTGTGTTTAATGCGTTGGTGTTGTAAGAAATTGGATAGTCAAATTCTAAATTTAAAAGGTGCTGCATCATTTAAGAAAACTGTTTTTAGCTCAAGGTATAAAAAGACTCAATCGTACCTATTGCAATTTTAAATTTAATATAAACATCATTTTGATATCAAACCCATGCTTTACACCGCAGAAACATTTGTCAAGCTGTCAACGTAAAATCGTGGCCGTTCTGTTTAGATTAAATGTTGCTATTGCTAAAAATAATTGCACTATAGTCAAACGATAAACGCTGTAATTTCTGATAATCTCTGCGCAAAAATGTTTTGAGAGAACGAACACTCGGACGAAATTATTCCTGCTTTTTCGTAATTACGAGCAATTACCCCCTCATCGTAACGCATAAAAATGTACTCTTGAAACAATTATCTCTTAACGTAGTCGTAAAGATAGTAATTTCCTCAAAATTGTCTTAAGACGGTGGGACAAATAGGTCCCAGGATGGTAAGCGTACCGAGAGCGACGCTAGATTTGCATGACATTACCATCATGGAAGTCGTAATTTGCATTTTAAATCGCGCTTAAAGGAATTTTGATCCAGTGTCGATGAATTGAATTCTATTAGGCGTCCATGAATTTGGTAAAGCACTTCATTGACCTGTCATTGTGTCTGTATTTCAACTTCATCCCCTATCATCCCTTTAATTTAATGAAAAAACAGTCTGTTTTGAAGATGGTTTTAACTTTGAGGTTCCAATGAGATATACATTACAAATTTTTATTTACAATGTAGTTTCATGTTAAGATGAAATACCACCACTTAATGGCTTCCTTTTCTACAGACATGGTAACCAGACCTTTTTGTGGAAAGCATTATTCATTTTCTGACACAGGCTGATTCAGAACGAAACCATTGTCGAAAAAAAGCCACAAAAAAAAAATGCTTGAAAATATCTAAGGGTGCGTTCGATTAACTTACACGTGTAAGTAAAACTTACATTATCACAATCATCCTCGTGTCTGCCCCAGTGTCAACCACCACTGCCCCAGATAGCGAGCGGGTCTCTGGTGGCTGCCCGGGCTTTTTATAATGACGTAACCGGACTTTTTTCCGTGGCTAGTTTTAGATTGAAGATGGCGGGAACGTGAATACGAAGTGAGTACAATGGAGAGATTTACGACACAAATATTCCCAATTATTAACGGTGTTCAATATTGGATGAAAATATTTTTTGATAATTCAGAGCATATCTTCCAAATTAAGCCATTGTCAATCTGGTTACAATGATTAAACAAAATTTACCATTGAAGCAGACGACAGTTTGCCTGATGCATTTACATTTTGAGGTCCCACCCCGTAACAACATTTGACCTTTATTTTCCCAGAATGCCAAGGCGAATACATCGCATCGTTTGATTAGCCTCATTTCGTGGCTTCCTTGGGTGCAAAACCCGTGTATACACGGGGAAGCTAATCGAACGCATTCCCAGATAACAGCCTTGCTATTTTTGTTGGAAAGAGTCGGCGTGCATGGTTTTGAGTTAATAGGCCGAACACCATAAACACATAATTAAATGCTTGTAAAATACACCTGTTTCATTTGTATTGATATCAGCTATTATTCAGAGCGGACGATATAAAGTAAACTCACTCGGACGATCAGGTGTAAAGTCGGTGTTCGGCACGATACTAGCCTATACGGTGGCTAGTCACCGTTGTTCTACGTAATTCCAGGAGATTGGAGAAACGAATCTCCCAGCCCACTATATCCTGGAGTGTTGCAGGGAAAAGATCAATGAACACTTAAGAGAAGCTCTTGACTATCATATCAGGGAGACCGCGGTTGGCCCGTCCCGTCCCGCCACCCACCGACAAAAACAATCCGGGCCTGCTCTGTCGTTGAGCGAGGTCCGGCATTATCAGGGGCGCGCGGGGAGCGTGTTTACCTGCGCCGTCGTAATTGTTGTACTCATCATGTTGTTGTAATCCCGACACGCCAGGCAACGCACTCCTTCAACAGAGGAGGTATTTTAAGACCCAAGTTCCGGAGGGGCTTGTTGAAGGATGGCAGGTATGGTACATGCCAAGTAACCATCGTTATGATAGGGTCCAACCCTCAAGGCGCAAACGTCTTGCTTTACGCATTTTCATATATCGCCCGGCCCAAGGGCATATATACTTGTGGGGAAAAAGGGAAAACAAGTTCGATATTAATAAATAGAATCTACGTTCTAAAGTGATCCTCACTCCCCTCGGCTGGACTCGGATTTCACCGATTATTTTCGCATTTTTGGGGTTGGAAAAATGTCGGTTCTTGAAGGTCTTACTCGTGGGATGTGATCGAATGACTATCCCTTCGTGTCGTGTATTTTTTGTTGCTCCAAGCATCAGATTTGGAATGGTATCTTCATTACTTCAAGCGTCCAGAATTGTCAGTAAAATCTCGTCGTTAAAAAAATTGCACATCAAAAGACTTTCCTTTGAACATTTCAGAAAAATCCCATTCGTCTTAACGTGCGAATATATTGATCATATCATCATTACGATGTGTCTATGGCATCGAAAAGCAAGTTCATGCAGTCATTTTAAGAACTGCTGTTTTGAATGATGTGACAATTAAAATAGCCATCGAATTGATCAATTTTTTTAAGCGGTAGAAAGGATGCCTGTTCACATAATAAACTTACCAAAAATCCAGGTAATAACTTCGTTCAAAAAGATATTGGTGTTTCGCTCGGAATTCCATTTCAACAATGGAGCATCACCTTCATTATGAACACGTTTAAAACTGGTTACATTGTCCTTGTTTTATGATATCAAAGCCTGTTATGTTGCTGCATAATTGAGCTCATCTCGTTTTTATGATATCCTGATTCTACTGTCAACATTGGCAGGGGAAAGTTCGGAAGAGGAACATAAACACTCAGTGAAGCCAGGGGTACTTTCTTTGTTGGTGTGATGGTAAAAGCCGTAGATCGCATGCACCGGGTGTAAGTTATTTCACACACTGCAAAGCTGTCATTGGATCTCATTGAGACAACAAACACGATTGCGAGCATGCAGTTTTGAACAATACGCCAACTGAAATTTGATGTGAGCAATGAATTGTGGGACGGAATTTGGCTTAAACAAACCCACGTGATGCTGAAAGCTAGCCGTCTATTGGATTAGGGCCGCGTCACGTGTTTTGTTTATCAGAATGGGCTTTCGGTTTGCAACCGAAGCTTCGCTTTTGGCGATTCCTTGCGGAGAACGGAACGCGAGGGGAAAGGTCTATATCTTCGATTGCGGAACCATTCTTACTACTAGATCAGCGAATGAATCAGGGCTGTCGTAATGTTGTCCAACGGTGATTTGTGGAAGTATCGATCCCGCTCGGGATTTATGGCCAGATGAAATAATGTTTACGACCTCACGTCAATGCCGCGGATAGCGCGTGGAGTAGTTTGCGTCTTGTAATTACGTCAGGAAAAGACTCAGATCGAAAAGAAATGGAAAGAAGAGGGGGAAAGTGATCCCGGATGTTTTAATTTTAATATCAGGTTGTGATAGCAGCACCGTGGAATTAAATGCTATATTGCTGTCCGGTGATTTTCGGAACATACACTAGTTTGTTGTCAGAAACGGGTGTTCGGTCATTTTGTCCTTGATAGAAGGTAAGGCCTATATATTTGGATCGAAAAGTTAGAAAGTGAAATGTCCCAGTTTTTTTCTCCGGGGAAAATGTGTTGACGTGGTAATAGATTTAATAAAATGTAATCAAAGACATAATTTAGCGTCTTTTCACGCCACAACTAAAAATAGAGATTTTCAATATTAATCTCATTAAGAAAGGGCTGAATCTTTTTCTTTGAATTGGATTTTCATCGTAAATCACCATGACGTGTATTGGTGATTCTCAAGTAGAATATAATTGTCTCGACAACTATTGTACATTGTAAATACTATTGCATATAGAAATTTGATTGAGATTTATCCGCATTGTCATTTCTTAGTGATAGAATGCCCCATAATATTGTTTCGAAGCGGAAATGCAACAATGCCTCAATTTATAGTTCAGTTCCAACGTGCCCGAACCCCATGACTTGTGCATGTGAGCCTAATCACGCACGGGCGCGTGGCTTCACCAAGAACGCGCAAATCAGCCCAAATTAACCTGAAAAGACATCCGCGGGGCAGTCTCGAGCTATATGGAACAATTCAGAACAATTTCAAGGCTGAAGGGTCATTGTAAATTTTAATTTTCCAGAAATATGACGCCCGCTTGTCCTAAATGGCAATCTGATCGAATTAAATTGATCGAATCAAAACCAATTGAAAATGTGAAGCACCGCGCTTGTCTGCGTTCGCTTGGTAATAAAAAGAATTCACATCAATGCTAAAGCGAATGTTCCATATATGGGACTGTGTTTTTTTGCGATCAAGGAGTTAAGAAGTGCAGACACTAACGCACGCATTATTCAGAAGGCATTGACTTGGTGTATTCTGAACATTTCTGCCTAAAGACCTGCTCTCGTTGATAGACTTATCTGAAACTGATTTTAAAGCGTGTTAAAACTGATGTCACTGCCATGCTATCTCTATATGTGCAGTAAGCGTGTATGGATATAAAGATAACTTGAATGCACCTGAAGTCCAACCACATTTTTAACGCAGTCCTACAGCTGACAAATCTCTGACATCAGAAAATGCTCCACACGTGCCAACTCCAGTGTATTTATGATCTTTCCGGTTTATCTCGATCTGCCGGACACATTTTAAGCCGCAGATTAGATAAATTAAGCACTATAATAGTAGATGGAATGAGGCTCTTTCTGTCCCAATACAAAAAGTACAAATCTGCGCGGCCGCCCGCCCAATGGCAGCCATTTTGAACATTTTGAAAATTCCTTTTTATTCTACCTATATTTTTTCAAAGGACAAATCTGCAATGGCCCTATTGCCAAATATCTTTCTTTAGACATACTCTTACTGTGTGCTTAATCCCTTGATTGTATCATCAAAGGCACAATTCCCCCAAATATGGGCCCTATCTGCCCCGCTAATATTGGAAGTCGGTAATGGGTTCATTGAGTTGAGTTCCTAAGTCCGACTCCTGAATGTTTGGTCAAAATCCATAATTGTTTGTTGTTATATCCTGTTTTTTTTTACCCTTTACGAGACTATGGTAGGTCTATATTGAAAGGTTATATAAGATACTTAATATCTGACACATTTATGAAGTTGCCTTTACAATTATTAATTGCGTAATTTGAAAATCGGTTGTAAGAAAAATCATTTATTCCGGAGAAAAATTAATCATTGACAGATAATATCTACACTTTACATTGTGAAGCGCTTTGAGATCTTTGGTATAAAGCGCTACATAAGCACCATATTATTATTACTATTACATAATATCTACAAATGATCTCCAAATCCTGGCTGGATGAAAATGGGGAGCGTGAGGTTTAAATCTATATAGATGTGTTGAACCAAATTTCTCCAAACTTTCGACATTTGATCTCAGCGAAACCATTCTTATTATTGTTGTATTCAAAGGATGAATACAAGACAAGACGACTTTTAAGAGTGAAATTAATTAGATCAAATAGATCGAGCATTCTCTGAGTTTCCACTGATTATGAAGTGATCCATTTGCCCCAGCAGGTCAGGCATTAACTGCAACCGTGCAATTTAAACCACCTGTACTTTCCTCACCCTCAGATGATTTATCAAGACTAAAACGATATCAGACTTCAGTGTTCGTGCCAACCACGCTGGTAACTTCTATAGCCACCGGTTTAATCCTGGCTATTGTAGGAAATCGATATGGTAAATGGCAAAAATGACTGGTCAAAATGCCGGCAGCATTCACATAAGTGATTGGATGGACCACTTTGGAATTTAATGCAATACGTATATGCTTTAAACGAATTGCTCGTATGTTATATTGTCCACAAGGGTACTGAGAAAGGCGGGGCTCAATATTTCATACAACTCAATTAGAAACAGGTTATATTCATTGCAGCGTTCTTTTTTTAATAAATGGATTTTTTTATCTTCACTTGAGACAGCTGAGAAAAATAGGGCCTATCTACGTCGCTATTAAAATGTGTCGATTTCATTTCTGTATTTCTATTTGAGTGATGATATTGTCATTCTGATAAAAAACCCACTTTTTAGATAATTCCAAATTGTCGTAGCGGGCTTTTAAGTCCGAGCTGTCATGACTAATACGCCGTGTCGATGTCGCTGTTATGTGAAGACACGCTCCGTATTAGAAAAGTTGTTGGGTAATGAGGTTGTAGCATTTCGTGATCACGGTTCGTTTTTAATTCGCAGACTAAGTCTGGTACCCGCAGTACTATGTAAACATTGACGGGGTACCTGCGGAATTAGATTTATCATGAACATATGGCCTAGTCTGGTTACCTAATCCGACAATTCCCTGACGTCATTGAATATGTCTAAGTTGAGGTAGCTGTTAAAGGGCATGTAATGTAATTTGTTTTAATGCAGTCCTTGAAAATATACCTTTGTGTTGCAATTAAGGGTTTTTTTTAATTGTACGTTTTGCTATTTTGAAGGGGCTTTTGGTGCCTTTCTGGTTTTAATACTAATGCCACTTTCCAAATTCATGAGCGAAAGTG
Organism: Patiria pectinifera; assembly: GCA_029964075.1. Lineage (NCBI taxonomy): Eukaryota > Metazoa > Echinodermata > Asteroidea > Valvatida > Asterinidae > Patiria > Patiria pectinifera. Next base: position 3,193,587 of record CM057143.1, on the reverse strand, counting down.
AGAAAAATGTTACAGCTATTTTACCGCCAACAGTTGCCAGAATATCAGATAGGCCCTATCTTGCTGTCGTAAATTGTCTGTTCTTTGGTGATTCTTTGTTGTTGAGTACACGAGCGTAAACCAATGAGCACCATTTCTCACATGTGTTTTCAATAAGCAAATTTATGGGCTCACAATTTGAACCAAAACCCCTAAACTGAACAATGTCTTCCTAAATTGACATCACAGTAACAGCGCCCTAGAGCTCAGTTGTCAGGAAAAGCATGGACATTTAAAATGTTTACTTAAAGGGATGTCAATTAGTTTTCATACATTTAAGAAGAGTACAAAGTTGCACAAAATGTTCTTATTTTAAAGTAATCTTTATGTCATAATCCCTTTAACTTCCAAAATAGAACGTGACGCAGCAAAACCCTCCCGCATCCCAAGTGCAGAAACCGACGAGACACAACCGTACAGCGCATGGGCTTTAAATATAGATAACGCAAAAATTCAGGCATCGGACTTCGAAAATGCCAGTTTGTGCTCAATCAGCGGTCAGCTTGTACTGAATGTGGAGAAGCAAGTGCCTTGCCCAAGGACACACGCATCACTTACCAGGTTGGACTTGAACCCACAACCTGCATCATGCATTAATTGCAGGCTGTGGGCAGATAGATCCACACCTCTGAATTCAATCTTTGGTGGAATCAGTATTTCCAAAATTGAAATGTTATCGTTCTTAGGGCCAAAGGTCAAATGCATAATTCACACACGGGCAGTCGGTTGTCCTGCGGGATGTTGGAATCTAGGGGTGCATACCCCCTGCGGAATCTGAGGCACTTCCGCTCATTACACAGTGTATTATTGTTTAATCTTAATACAAATTGGATTCAGGTATTGTATTACAATACTGATTATGCCAGCCCGTATTTCGTGCTGTTACAAATGCATCGAAGGCGAACCTCAGAACAAACTTCCGACATTGGAACAAATATACATTGTGAAACGAAAGACAACAATTCAAGCGGTTGTGTTCACACAACCAGACGGAATTAAGCACACATTTTCTGAACTGAAGTCTTTGCTTTCGTCCATTATAATTAAGTATGTAATATTTGCAGAATATTATACAGATGCTGACCACAAGCAAGCAAGTTAACTTCTGGTTTTTTTTACACAAACTCTCGGACCAACGCTGAGTACACAATGCTCTCAAGAGAATAATGCGCTAAGAAACAAAACCCAGTACATGTATTATAACTAAAATCTCCCAGACGCAAAGATTGTCAAAATAGTAAAACAGGTAGTTAGCTTCGAGGATTGGCACAGAGAAGCGGCTTGGTATAATTTTGTTGCTAAGTATCATTCCTAGATTACATCTTCCTAAGATAATTGATGAAGTCGGTCACACCAATCCATTACCAAAATTGAATTCATCTGTTCTTTGCCCGCAGGAACTCGGTTGGAGACCAGATGGCGAGACCCCGCAGGACGTACTCCGAGTCACAACTATCGAGTCCCAAATATCGCTTCAGAGAACTGCTCAGGCGATTTACAAGAACCGAAAACCACTGAGATATGTAAGTATATTGGCTCAATTACTTTTTAAATGCAGGGGCGGCATTCCCCCCCCCCCGTGTATCAACGTACCTCAAATTGATTCGGTCACTGGCTCAGATTTGTACAAAATGGCCCCGGCTCCCTATCTCTACGGAAAAGCTGCAACAAACGCTGACAATTTTAAAATGATGGATCTGGCAAACAAACAAACTTTGCTTGCCGGGTTATTTATCTGATTTGTAGAAGTATAGTCAATGCTGGCACCCCCTGGTAGCAGTCAAAGAAAGTACCGATATCTATTTGTATCGTATATAAGGTTACATCGAAACATTCGAGTAAAGTGTATTGCTTGAGGACACTGCACGAACAGTCAATAGTACACATAGATTCAGGTCATTACACGCAAGGATTATAATTATTCACAGTGAGAAGGGAAATGAAAGTCACAGTAACATATTTCCTTCGGTGACAGCCCTAGTTCATCAAATTGTTGGAAACACAGGTCGTATTCCTAATGGGACACTGTATTCCATCAAGTAAATCCTTCGGATGTGAGCTAAGTAAATTGTAGGTGAAAGGCAACGGAAGTGCCTTCGCGCCATTTAGGTATAGGCAGCCAAGGGATTTGAACTTGCTTAATCAGAAGTGAAGGCACTTGCGAGGGAAGCACCGCTATTCTGTCAAGGAAATGAAAAAAAACTACAAATAAACAACCAACTCTGAGTTTGGGATATGAGCGAGGTGATTACAGGCGAGTGCCTTGAGAGTGCAACAACTGAACTAAAGTCGACGTGGAGATCTCTCAGCTCACCCTTCAACTCCTTTGCATTAGACATTGACTGCGACACTTACGGGGAGATATCAAACGCTGAGTATTCTCGTGCTATCTACAAACCATCCGGTTCTCGTGAGATATGTGGCGCTTGTATTAAAGTTGGAGATGGTTGGACGCTTTGTGACACTTCGTGGCAGCAGACTTAGTTCTTTAAAAAAAAACTTCTGAACAATAATAAGTTTTCTTCGACCCTTGTCGGGTTCACACTGATGCCACATTCAACGGTCTTTTTGAGGCTGTGTTTCCACCAAGTCAAACTACATTTTCTGTTTAAATCTGCTTGCTCCAAACACCGTATTATACCGTGCAATCTTCATACGTACATGATATAAAATATACGGTACATCTGGTTCAAAGTAATGTTTTTGTTGTCTCCATAGCACTACTAGGAACTTTGTAGAGTTTATAACCAATAACCATGAGTTTATAACACTTGACGAGTGGGAAAAAAACTGGTAATTCAGCAACACGCAAACACTAACAGGTATAGTACAGTAACCCTGAAGACGAAACACGCCTGGTTGTCAAAAACGGCCCAAACGGTGATACATTCAGAGGTTTTGTTTTAGTCAATCTCAAAAACTGGATTTCTTTTAAACACTCTCAAATGTCGAGCCGCTGAGCGTACGAACGGGAAATTGCAGGTGGATTTGAGCACCTGCCGCAATTGCACGGTGCAATTGGCGTCAGAGTTCCGCTCGTTTACCCCCCTCACGCACGGGTTGACTTACCCGAAAGAACACTCTAACAGGTTGCGGTCACTGTTGACTTAAAATCACAATGAAGTGTACACATCCGCTCTCTGCCGGGTGATAACGCTTATTTTATTTGCAAATAATATTGTTCTTGTGCCCTAAAACTAAATCGAGTTATGTTTTTTTGGCTGCCTGCGCATCTTTCTTTGTTGGTTGCGCCTGTGGGAGCGAAACGGAGGGCGGTTGGAATCACTGTGCGGTTGAAAAAATAACATTAACTTTTTTAATGGGATTCCGTAGGCGGATTTTTAAACGTTCTGCACAAACCCGTATTTGCCTGGTGATAGTTAACTGTTTGTGCAATGCTGAACGGAGATTGAAGGGCAATTACAACATGTAAACATGCAAACAAAGCTTTTTTTTTTATTGCAACGTGAACAAGAAAGACCCTGTGCCAAAGAAACATCAGTCTTTGGAGGGGAGGGAAGTGACACGGTTTTAGGGACCAAAAATGCTTTTCTTTTCAAGAGGGGAGGGGTGCTAATAATGTTTCGAAAGTGCAGGCGCATTTAATAAAGCAAAATGTTTGAGGTGTATGACCCACCTATGGCTGGTGCATTATATGTCACCAGCTGGACCAATAATGTCCAATATTGCTCATGCTACAAATTTTCTTTCAAATTGACTTTCATTTTCCCCTTCTTTAATACTAACATGCATATCATTTTGAGGAGAAAAACGCTTTGGCCATTTTTGTTTTGCCGCCATAGTTGTCCAGACATGCCGTTCAATTTAGAAATTGATCAGAAATTACAGATGGTTTCTCTAAACAGAGCTGGACATTTTAAAATTTTGATCGCTCCCATTAGGTAATTGCAACTCAAAGCATCTCATTATGAAATTGCATGCATATACCTCAATTTCTTTCGCGTTTGAGCCCCTGCATTTATTATTCGTTTTGTGAAGACACCACTTCGCATGGCTTGTCCAAACGGACACATGGGCTTAATTTTTGGAAAGCTACCTGGCGTTACATCAACTGATTTTCTTTTCAAAACTCATCAAACTAATGTTATCTTGCCTTTCTTTTCCTTTGTCTCCATTTCCAGGGCCAACAACGCATGCAGTCTTACTTTCTACGGCAACAAAAACGTCCGACTTTCCGACCCTAAGGAGCTGGCACTCTGACAGATTCCGTCAAGACACTTTTCCTGTCCAGTGATTTTTGTTCTTCTGTTCTACTCTTATTCATTCCTCATAAAATTTGGTTATTTTTGTGGTTTAAAATAGAAATGGTATAGCTGCAGCCACGGAGGAAGCTGTTCTGAAAGTGTCCTCGTCTGATGAATTCAAACCACGTTTAATGGTCCTCTGAGGGTAGAATACAATGCACCGTCATGCATTAATGCAGGCCTTAAAGTACGCGATTAAAAACTGAAAGTGTATACGGACGACATTATTATATAGGTTTATGCTGGTAAATGTACATTTGGTAAAACAGCTGTCAAAGTTTGACAGAGCAGTAGATTGTTGGCCAAGAAGCGAGTCTGTCTCGCAATATGTGCTTCTGAAAGCTTGCCAACGATTTTATTCCCAGAACTAGAATCTTTGCAAAGAAAGGGAGAAATAAAGGGTAGGCCCTAGTAGCGAAAACAGTTATTTGACTTTTGCCTAAAAAAGCTATGTGCATGCTCAAATTTTGTTGAAAAAAAAAATGAATAACTGATCTGTTTGCTGCCCCCAAGAGCCTGAGTTTTTATTGACCCGAGGAGAGTTTTCTGCTGAGAAGTTTTGATCAAAATGACATTCCACTAATTTTAAAAATAATGTACCAGCACCGTGAATTATACCCGTTTTGCTATAGATGAAGCTATATTATTGCAAAAAACTTTTGTTGAATGTTAACTTCGAACAGATGTGTATATACGCTTGTAATAGTAAAAACAAATATAGTTTAAGATTATTTATTTTGTGTATAATCAATACAAGAGAAAAGGGAAACGAAACAGTACTCCTTTAGATGGTTCAAAAGGCCCTCGTTGCACTATGATGTAAGGCTGTTCGTATCTGCCGCTTTGCTAAAGCAGTCCCCAATACAGACGACAAACCAACGTCTATCAATGCAAACACTATAGGAAAATGTACTTCATAAGGGGATACACAAAACTACCATACGGTGTTTGTCTTGTAAATATTATGTAACAAAGCTATATTTGGTTTGGTTTTGAAACTCACCTTGGATAATAAATCACACGTTGCGTACTCTAGAGGTAAATGATGAACTTGAATTATTAACATTGAACTTCAAACTCTGTAATTATTTTTTGATTCTGTTCGTCAAAGTTTCTTGAGGTTTTAATAGTCCCATAAAACTGTATTAATTCTTGAACTTGCTTTTAATTGTTAGGTCCCAAAGGCTTGTGTGCTATAAATCCGGTTCAAAAAAATAAGTTTAAAATGTTTGAAGCATGCGATGCAATCATCTTTAGTATTAAGCAGGCACATTAGGAAACTGACTGTCATAAATAGTGAATTTCTTTGTTGACGAGCCGCATTACTTGAATAAATTATGAACCTCGCCTCCAAAAAAATTGCGACGGGATGTACTTTATAAATTTGACGTTCTAGATATTAGTTTGGGAATTACATGTCACCTTCTAAAAATCAGGCGATATCGGAGAAACACGCTTCGCCACGCATTGCGTCTTAACATCGTTGATAAAAGTTTCTAAATCGTTCATTGATGTACAAGCCAACTTCCATATCGTAGAACAGCCATGACTGTAGGTATTCTCATATCCTAATGTTATACGTGCATCAAGATGTGTTTTCCCACACTAACACTCATAATAATCATTAAAAAATCAACCTGACATTAAACGTCAAGTAGATCCGCCGACACAAAAAAGAACCAATCTTATGTTACTAATGATTTCTAGAGCTATAGGGTTACTTACGGTCACTTTAACGGTTGTGTTGCTATATCAGCTTGGTAATGCACTAAGATTGTACTGTCTTTCTTTCTTAGAGATAAAGGACACTGATTGACGTTGACCGTACAGCTTCTGTGTAGTGTACCCACCCGTGCACACAATGTAGAAGTTAGTATGCGAGCAGTGAAAGCGTAGAATGTTAAACTATTATATGAATGCGCTTGTAAATATCAAACCTACAGCAGTCAGATAAAAGAAAAAATTATCGTAATTAACAATTATTCATTATTCTGCACATTTTGCACCAACTTCGAAGGGCCGCCCATAGAATTCGTAGTTGACAGAACAGTGTCGTAATAAAATCATGAAAATTTTGATGATAATAAAAGACAGTACAGCAGTTTTTCACGGGTCCTTGTGTACAATATCCTGAGGCTGTTTTCAAGTTTAGCGGTTTTCAATTTTGAGGCTAAAGTGCACTGTGTTTCGATTGGTATAAATGTCGCCCTTCGGAATTCCTTGGGCCATAAAACCCGCGAGCGTGACGTTAAATACGATAAGCATAACTGTTGATATATCACGTGACTGAGATAGTTCACGTGGCTACAATCAAAAGATATCAAAATCAAGACTATCGTACTTTGAAAATTGGAACAAATCTCATTTTTATTTAGGAAAAAGGTTTCGCAACTTTCGAGGTTATTTTTTTTTAACTACGTTACTAATGTTTGGGTACTATTTTACGCATGATTGGTTTATTAGTGACTATTATAAGTGGTACGTGATACGAATGCGGCTCGTGGTGTTTTTATTGCAGCACACATCGTCAATGGATCATGATTATTCAGCTAGTTCGATAATTATTCATAAGAAAATAACAATGACGTCACACCATTGCTATCACTCAGTCATGCATGTACATTAAAGCATTTCAAAGAACGGCTTTCGTCGAGCTGCCACAGTGGCCTAGTGGATAGTGGAATGAACTATGGATCGCAAGATCTGTGGTTCGAACCCATGCCCATTTTCATCAAATATTTTTGTTAGTTGGGATAGGCTTAATTGAACGGAAAACACTATACGAGAACCTAAGTGTCTTCCATTCACACAGAGTGATAAATATTCAGGTTAGGTTGCGTGATGTGATTGGTTAAAATAACAATGTATGTTGCAAAAAAATACGCATGCGGCTCGGAAAACGTTGCTTGTAAAACCGCTATTTTTGTGTGCGGCTGTTTCATGTAGCAAATGACCACACAAATTTGTGATATAACCAGGTAGTATTTTTTCCGAACCGCTAACGTATCTCGTACCCGCCCATTTTCTATGGGTCCCTACTGACAAAGCACAAGGGTGCAGAAAAAAAGAGTGGGAAGATACAAGGAATTGGAATTCCAAAGATATCGATGAATCATAACTTAACTGGAAATGTGTCCTTCACAAAGAAAGATTCATGCAATTTTTTCAAGCACTATACGTCACCTATATACACTATATTTCATGGGCTTGAAAAGAATTAATAAAAAGGCGGTATGGGCGAGAGATGTCGCCCGTTGCGACTGGGTGTATACCGTGTTATAAAAAGGCCGCGGACATTTTGTAAGATGCTAAGGTGACAAGCTGAGTTACTTCCACTTAACAAAATGCCAATTAACAAAATGGGAAATGTGAGAATTGTGTTTGAGGATCAGATGGCATAATTTTCGCAATCAACGTCAAAGCACGTAATGCAAGTTGGCAATTCAAATCACTTATTCAATACGATTCTGTGATTTGTTATTAGGGCAACGAATCATATCATGGTGTGCTGGTTACCCTTCCAGGGTCCACAACTATATAGAAGTAAAGAACACTGAGAACGAGGTTGAGTCAGACCATGACACCTGCCTTAAGCCACAGTAGCCAAGATTCTATCGACCTCCTCTCTGTTAAAAGTGCTCTGGAAATTGTTGTTCTGTGGGCGACGCATAAGTGGCTAAGGTGACACTGTACGAGAGGCGAAGTCACTGTGGCGTTTTGTTGGTGTTAAATGGTGAGAGAAAAGCGTGAGATGTGATGAGTACTGGGCGATTAGACATCCTGAGAGGCGAACCAAGAAGATATTAAAGAGGGGAGAATAAAAAGTGAGGGTATCAAGTTGCAGCGCGATTGAGTGAGTGTGTTTGATGCCGAGCGTATACGTGACGCGGTGACGCACTGCTCAATATCGAAGTGACAAGCCTGATTAAAGTGATACCGTCCGCAAGATTACCTCGTGAAGACACAGACACGTTTTGTTGAGGCGGGGCTCGGCTTTTTGAAAACACCCGTCTCAGACGGAAAATCTGGACAAGAGTTAAACGATTATTAATTAAACCGTTCGCAGTCGGGCGGCAAGGGTAAGGGCATATTGGGACGCTCGGTTGGAGACCATTTTAGCACTAATATGCTTCTGGGTGCATGCTTCTCTTGGTTGAGCACTTTTCTGTCAAGGGTAACTTACACTTTCATCACTCTATGAAAGGAAAGCTTGTATGTTTGCCACATTGCTAAAGTCTCCTTTCAAACTCTTTTCACTAAAGGTGCCGTAACAGTGCCACATAACTTGTTGAAATGAAGTTGTCGTCATCGTGAAGTATTATCTCAGGATTATGACGATATCTCGAAAATAGGTGACGTCATATTTGGATATGTTACCCTGACGATGACGACAATCACCACGGGATGACGACACCTACCATATGAGATGACGAAAGACTGAGATAATTTATCGTAACACGATAACACCCAGAAAACAATAATGGCTTACGACGATTGTACCTGTGTAGCTGATTAACCAACGGGCCTACTTTGCCCTGGCTTAGGGCCTCCCACGCCCGCAACATTTCGTCTTTTGGTATAGGGAATAAAGGTTTCCACAATTTGAGAACGTACACTAGCTGTGCAAAATATAAACTCTAGTATGCTCAAGTGTGATTGAAGTAACAGAAAGTTATAATATTCACTTGATTGAAGTTAAGGCTGGCCTCCCACATTCCTCGAACCCTTGGACACAAGGGTTAATTTGAATATGGACCCTCACGTCAACAGAGTGCATAGAATCAAGGAAGACCTTCGCCCAATTGGCGTTTTGAAAAAAAGTGCGAAAATTAAGATAAATAACCCGGAGCCAACAGCATCAACGTAATGTAACGTTCAAATTTTTTTTTTAATCTTATTCATATCAATCTACTCGCATTAAACGGTTTTCCATTTCATGAAATAATGATGATAATGGTAACAACACCACCAGTCCACCACCGAAAGTGGTACATTAGGGAGACTCTCCAATAAACTTGCTTATTCCTTGCAAAACTTTCCAATTATCCTATTTTCGACCTAAGGAATCGTTTAAGCAACTTGCGACCATACACTCTAAAAACTGTGCGTATAGCTTTTGTATTACAATCTTGCGGTCACTTCGTGAACGTGTTTAGATGCTAAACACTACGTGTCCAGTTCCTAAACATCATTGTTCAATTGCTAAACACTATCCATCCTCACTCTAAACATGTTTTGCATGTAAACATGTTTACCAACTGAGATGAGAGCAAGAAAGTGTTAAGAAAAGTGTTCAATTGCTAAACACAGTTTTTGCAGTGTGCAATTTTTTTTTCTAGAAATGGTAGTTCAAACATTTGGGAGACAAACAAAAATCAACCTAATGAAAATTGTCTCCCTAATGTCAAATAATATACTAGAAAGGGTTTTCCTAAAGAACCGTTTGCTTTTGTCAACTCGAAAAAAAATATGGTTATGCTGTGGGCGGCTAACTTCATAGCGGAGTAGAACGGCGTAAAGTAAGCTGAGTGCAATACACAAATGAAAAATTCCTTTTAGTGGGGGCAATATCGAAAGAACATCGCTTGACTTTTACCCTTACATCAGGCCATTGCCCCTTTTTCGCAGATTTCAAGGTACGTAGGTTTTATTTGTTGATAGCTTCGGTGGAACAAAAGGCTGGGGTGAATGACTTTGAAAATACACCCCTGTTAGAGTGGGGTTTGTTAAAACAAAAATGCACTCAAAAGAATTGAAGTTAGAGAGATGGGTACACATAACACAAACGAGCAGGCAGATACGAACTCTCTGGCGCAAAACGTTATGAAATGCAACACTTAATATCGCATTAGCGCAATTGATGCTAGGCTCAGCAATTCTTATTAAGAATGAAACTTATGATTTGCGTTTTTAAGAGTGCGATAACAGCTATTTGATGAAGGCACTGCAAATGGGTATTATGATGAAACGAACCTTATTATAGACGTATTGAACCTTATTATAGACGTATATTGCTAAATACTAAGTCTTCATTGCATTCAAAAAATACGGCGTTTTACCAATGCCTATGAGAATCTGTACACCAACGGGAAGAGTGTTATTGAAAATAACCCATTGCATGCTGAAAGCTAACTTAACCATCCATGACAAGTGCCTTTTTGAATCAGCGAAATGTATTGCTTTATGCCCGTAATAAGTGTATGATGTTATATCAATCAAAATCTCTCATTACTGTTATTAATTTCAAAGTATGGAACCAAGTTCAAGTTACTGGGACACGTTGACTCCGCTATCAATCAAAAGTGGAAGCTCTTTTTCTGGAAGCAAGCACTGGCGACTCCCGAGGGGGGTTTGTACGAAACAGTCTGAAAGCGGTCAAAGACAATCGTTAGGGTTCCCAGACAATCATCAAGCAGTCGCAGACAAATGGAAATCAGTCGCAGACAAATGGAAAGTAGTCACAGATTATCATCCACCAGATACACACGATTGTAATACAGTCACAAGAGAATTTGGTAAGCAGTATTAACGAAAATTCGGCGAGCGGTCGCAGAAACTGAAAACCAGTCACAGACAATCGGTAGGTAGTCGCAGACAATCGGTAAGCAATCGTAGAGAATGAGCAAGTAGTCCTAACAGTTTAAGTTGATCGGCAGTAAATTTGAACCAATTGACACCACGTAACCCTTCATAACGAAGACACAAACAATCGACACAAAGTCACAGACAGTTGAAAAACAGTTGAAAAACAGTTCAAAAAATTGACAACCAACCACAGTCGAATGACAAACAGTTAGAGACCCCCCCCCGCAAATATTTGAAGATAACGAATATTTTGCCTTATTTTGCGCCAGTTAAGAAACAAATGTCTGCGATAATGTCATAACGTTATTATGATGTCACCACTGTCAGAGCATTCAGTAGCTTCAGGAGTCACATAAATTTATCAGAATGAAGACCAAGAAACGGGGTCGACAATCCGCCGTCCGTCCTCCATCATTCTCTGAAACCAAAGCCGCAAGAGCGATATCCTCGGTAAAACCTTTCAAATTGGTGTCATCTTTGACAACGTGGACCAGCCAAAGCGACAGACATGGTTCGTTGTTCTGATCCAGACAGAGGAGTTTGAGATTTACACAGCCTACACGATTTTCTAGGGATTTTGAAAAATAATTGATTACTTGTCAAATAGTGTGTGTTTTTTACTGGAGACGGAGCTCTAGATTGAATCCCTTGTGTCTGCAATCCGCCTCAAAGCCGCCAACAAATATGAATTATTTACACGGGTACAATTCACCGGGGATATATCTGGCCAAACGATGAGCCGTCATACGATGTAATTGATTCACAGCATAGACACATTAAGGACCCATTAGCAACATGAACGGGGTATATTTTCCCCGGTTTTTTTTTGGTACTTTGCTTTGGGAAACCATCCTTTGTTGCGTTCGGCACACCTTGGGGAGTTGTGGACCGACTGAGGATGTTGGTCAAGAAGCCAGGTGCAAGTACACAGAATTCTCCGGAGAGGATGACCCATCAGCAATTATGACGAACGTTTGGGACTGAGTACTTGGCTTGGTTTTGAGGAGTGACAATCAGAAAAGTGTAGAAGCGACACCGGGGTGTTTGGGTTCTAAATAAGGAAATCATTCGGTATTGAAAGAAACAGCTGAGGGTATCAAGAGACACGGCAGGATGTTTTTCCAATCAGAGGGAGCTTACTATGAGAGTACAGATTTGGGGAACAGTGGCTCGAACCAAGAAAAGCGGAAACTTGATGAATTGATAACTTTCCTTGGATGGGCTGGGATTCACATTATTATTGTCACGCGAATAAAAAGAGACCTTGAGTAAATTATCTATTTTGAAGGTGGAAAAGAATGGTTTTGATAATTATATAAAAAACACACCAAGTTTTCCCCAAATTACAGGAAATTGGCAATGCAAGTATGACGGAAGGTTTACCTAGAACAGGTTGAATATCAAGCCATGCAACCTGTTCTGCATAAGGAAACTTAAAATGATTGATTATGAAATAATGCATTCATGCACGGTATTCTTTACAAAAAGTCATGAACACAATAGCAACATCGTATAGCAGCATAATGAGTGTCACGACCATTTCTTTTCTTAAATTCACGATCTGCGCTGTATTGGCTTTTCCCTAACCAAATAGGATTAACGTTCGGTTCTCATGCTTGAGTTCCCATCTCCACTCTCTGTGCATGGAGCAGGTAACCTTTCTGGAAAGCAACGGACGACATACTAAATCCTTTTGGCGTAAGAAGCAAGCCGTTTACCATCTAAACTCAGAACGACCCAGTTCCCAATTAGGCACGCCCATGCAAGACTCGCGGCCATGCGAAAAAGTGATCTAGTTTATAGCTCATACTATCTCAGAAATACATCTCCTTTTCATTTTTTTCCAACTTAAGATATTGTTTCTATTATTTGTGCGATGCGGTGAACCAGAGAAAGTCTTAGGAAATCTTAACAATATTTCGATTTCGAATCGACAAGCTAAAATGGTGGTTTTCAAAACGTCTTCACATGCATGGAAACAAATCATGAAATTGCACAAGGATAACAAATTTTCATGAGTTCTATAGGCGAGATTTGATTTTGTTACTCAAAGTTTCGATTGAAACTGAATATAAACATAGTTTTTTTTCTCTTAACAGTTTTAAAAATGAAAATCGACAGCTTAGTGCCATCTTTCCTCGTATAAAATTGAAAGGTTATAAGATCACGGCAAACACGTACACAAAAAATATTTTCTATCTTCGCAATTTCATGGTTTCTAATTTCTGAGCTCTTTTCATCCTCATAGACCTTCCATTAAAGATGAGATGTTTAATGCTTCGTTACGCGACCTTGGCATGACTTTGGTACGTGAACAATATCCGAGGAAATAATGCATGTATGGATAAAGGGTCTCGCGTCGCGGGGGCAACGACCCGTGAGGCCGAAAATGCTGGCTATACGAATCAGAAATCATCCTCTCATTATTGCGCGGGGATCTCTAGCCTGGAGGTGAAGCCTACGCCCCATATCCAAAAAGGACGGCCGCGATTCGATCGGGTCTGATGATGATGAGGTTTTGGAGTAAAGACACAACTGAAGATGCGATGTTGATTGGGATGGGGGGGGGGGAGGGGTGACCTTGCTTATAAGTGTTTGCGAGATTTCAGTTGTTTTCATGCTGTAGAGCTGTATCTTTCCTACTGACAAATTTATTTCGTGGAATATCTTCCTCCTACTGAATAGACCCTTTTCAAGCAGCAGCCATCTTGGAGGTCTCTCATTCGATATTTTAATTCAGTAACAATGAAAGCACAAAAAGCAAATAACTCAAAAATGGCAACAATGCAAATGATATTTCTGGTTATCTGAAAAAGAAAAAAAGTAACTACATCTTTGATTCAATTTTGGTCTACTAAATTGAAAGCTGTTCCCACTTTCTGAAACAGTTGGGAAATAATCATTAATTTAAACTTGATTAATCTTACAATTATTAGTTAGTTAGATATGCATTGTCGGAAAACCCGTAGCTAAAACATACCAATTCACGCACACACACACAAACGTGTGTTCACCGTCGATCGTGGACTTTCTACTGTCCCTCATTTGTTTGTACTTAAACTTTTTAGGAAGACTCCCATAGGTTTTGTACACGACCCCAATCGCGGACGTATGCTGGGAATCGTGGACGATATTGTTCTCTTTTGTGCTCTGGGATTTTTCGTCCACGGTTTGAAAAGATGAACACGTACACACCCACACACACGCACACAAAATCGTTTTTCAGGTTGATAATATCTTTAAGTATTCGCTCATAGGGTTTATTCCCATTTAATTTTGTTTTGAAACATGGTTCAAATTAAACCCGAACTTTTTAAAAGTCTGGAAAACTATACCGATTATCAAACAGAAAGAAAGGGTACCTGAAAAGTTTCGCAGGGGTGCCCAAAATGTTTTCGATTTGTTCCTTTCTTTCCAGAAACCTAGAAAAAATCCTCAACGGTGATCGAAGCTTTTATAACAAACTTGTTTTTTTAACTGACATAAAAGTGGTCTGGAAAATCAAGGAGGACTTTAAGCCTTGCCGGTTGGGGATTCACGTATCGTGTCTCGTTTCTGAAGATTCGGTACGGGGTCATTAAACAAACGATTTGTTGCTGTCACAATTGATTTGCTCTTTCACCGAATGATGCAAATGGCTCAGTGCAAACTGTACGTACGTCAGTGAAGCATAAGCCGTTCAACAAAACACTGATGGGTGATAAATACTCCCACTCTCTCTAAAAAAAAAAGAGAGGGAAAACTTAACCAAGCTTGGCGAGACATCTTCCTCTTTCGCCCCCTCCTCCTTCATTGCCTAATTTCCTCATAAAATGCTATAGATAAACTGAAACTCACACAAATGGTGCGTAGGTCTATACCAGCAGTGCCTTTGATAGGAACTGTTATATTACATGGCACAAAACTTACACAAGTTCAACCAAAAGAGCAAAGGCAATTACAGTTGTGTGCACTTTTCTATTTTATTTTAAGTTACACGTCAGTGTGACTTGAAAGATCCGTTGCTAGAAGGCGCGTTCCCCCCCGAGATATTCCAATGTTTTATTTCTGAGAGTGGCCCAATTCTTTTAAGGATCTGCTATAAATAGGGGTCCCGCTGGAAGGAACAACTCGAAGATCTGCTGGACACTCCTTCCCTCCTGATGAATCTTGCGTGCCGTATCAGGACAATGGGAACTTGACACCAGATTCAGAAGACCCAATTCCTGACTTTAGGAGGAAGTGAGAAAAGCCATAAATAAATTTAAACAATTGGCAAGTCACTTGGCGTTTTCGGGATCAAAGCAGAGATGCTGAAATATGGAGGAGAAGCCATGATAGATTGGTTACATATGGTCAGTGCGACTATCTGGGACAGGAAAGAAACTCCGGACGATTGGTCAGCATCAATCATTGTACCAATTCACAAGCAGGGCCACAAAGCAGCCTGTACTAACTACCGTGGAATTAGCCTCATCTCCATACCCAGTAAAGTATATTTTACCACCATTCTTCTGCATAGGATAAAAGAACCCATTGACTTGCCATGCTGGAAGCACAAGCTGGCTTTCGACCAAACAGACCATGCACCGATCTTTTATTTGTGTTGCGCATTCTGATGAAAAAGACATGGGAGCACAACCAGAAACTCTACCTAGGGCTAGTGGACTTTAAACAAACATTTGACTCTGTCTGGAGGAAGGGTCTGTAGCACATAATGAGAAAATATAACATCCCAAAGAAAATTCAAAACCTGGTTCAGGCAATTTATGCTTCATCAAAGAGCTGTGTCAATGGCCAACTGGCGGACTGGTTCGAGGTGGGGCTGGGAGTTAGACAAGGTGACATCCTGTCACAACATATTCATAGGCGCCATCAAGAGAGAAACCTTTAACGGTTGTGAAGCGGGCATCGAGATCGCGGAGGAAGTGTTACAGGTACTAATGTATGCTGATGACATAGCCACAATTGCTACCAATCCTAATGACCCGCAGGAACAACTACGTCGTTTTGAGGAGGCAACTGCCAAGTGGGGCTTAAAGGTAAACTCGAAGAAGACAAACGTTCTCATCGTAGCCAGAAATGTCCCGCAGAAAGATAAGTTTATACGGAGAAGAACGTGAGGTGATTGAACGGGTCACATTAACTGGGAAGACTTGTTTTTTTCTGGCGATATCACCATATCCCCAGGCGCGGTTCTACGGGGGGCTAGGGGGGGCTGTAGCCCCCCCAAATTTTGTCTAGCCCCCCCCAAAAAAATTCCGTAAAAAAAAATTGCATTAGCAAAAAGAAGGATTGTGATGTACATGCGAACGGTCTCCCCCTAAAGAAGAAATAGCCGTGACAAGGGTGCATTAGTTAATATAGTGTGAATGATTTTAGGATTTTATTGGCGCTCCCCATTAAAAATATGGCATGAGGCCCCCCCCCCCACCTTTTGATTTTCGGAGGCCTAAGTGTCAGGAAAAAATAACCGGTCAACATTTCAGCACGCCTCCCTGAAAAAATCTGGATTCACTGTGCTAGCCCCCCCCCCCCCCAAAAAAATATTGGTTCTAGAACCGCGCCTGCATATCCCACGAAATTGCCATCAGAACAAAAGTATCAGCAGCCTTCAAAGGTCTGGACAAACAAGTCTTAGGAAGAAAGGACATGAGTCAAACATTGAAGATCAGGATGTTACAGGCACTTAGAATGCCAGTTCTGCATGGGACACATCAAAATTTAATGCCTTTCAAATGAGGTGACTTAGGAAGATGATGATAATTTCTACAAGGGTCAGCGTCACTAATCATGACATTCTTTGTAATGCTCAGCAACATATGGTCAGCGACATAATCAACAAATAAGCGTAAACTTACATGGGCATACTCTGAGAATGTCTCCTGAAAATTACCCAAACTTGATAATTAGAGGGCAAGTCGAAGGCAAAACTAAGAAGGGCTCCAAGGAAAAGATGGTTAGATCGAGTAAAGGAGGTTCTTGCGAAGATGGACATCCCTATGGAAAAATACACAAGAACTTGCACAGGACCGAGGGAAATGGAGAATACTGGTAGCGGCAGCCCTACCCATCATGACTGATGGTGGCAGGGGGTAAGCATGTAAGCAAGCTAACCGTTTCAGTGAACAGCTTGCGCTATTGGCCATTCAATAATTAACGTATTCCATCACGGCTTAGCAAATTGTAGTTTGCGTGAGCGTACATCGGATTTCCAGAAAACAGGATTTTGTGTCCACAGCATAATTACTGTAGCTCGTTGCTATAGCGCTGTTCACAAGCACAGAATACCATAATTCCAGTGACAAATGCCATCATAGTAAGGTGTGGGCTTACTGACTGGCGCAGCGACTATATACGGCATCGTTCGCAACTCATTAAAGTTGCATCTTCATGAATAGCATGCAACACTTGGCCTATCACCCGGATTTCACAGGGAATTACCGCGAAAATCGACGGCTTCTCCGGCTTCCGAGGCACTCCGGTTTTTAGTAAATATATAATTATGTCTGGTGGATTTCTCGGTCACCATGAATAAAACATACGGAGTTATATCCCTCACTACAGGCCGTCCAATTTTGAACGGATCTACCGCTTATTGCATGGCGGTCTCTGCATGCCGATGCTCAATTGAATTATACAGGGGCGAGATTGAGGGAAAATGAAAAATCCACGAAATAATCGGCAGAGGAGTTTGAGGGCTACCAAGGCCCTCGGAGCAATGTAGGGTCTATGGTATACGTTTGTATTTGCCTTACGGCACCCCTTACAATACCCATTTCTTTTGTTTTAAAACTTTCATGCCGGTAGGTAAAACACCTCTTCGGCCAAACCTCAGGGATTTCAGATTTCATAAAGCATTTTTTTTTTTTAATCCTGAAATCAGGACAAGTCCTGACAAATCTCACCCCTGATTATAATCACTTCCAATGTTCTAATTTATCATTCGATACAGAACAGATTTCACAAATTGAATTGTAACTTTCTTTCGTTTTGGATAATTGTGTTTGAAGAATATGGCCAAAACACTAAAAAAAAAAAGGACACGTGTGTTATAGAACAAACGAGTTGGCAGGTACTTGAACCCATCAAGTTGTCAATTATCAATTAGTTATCAAAACTAATCAACAGGTGGGCTATTAAAATGTCACAAGAGGCTTTGCATATTGGAGCTTCCAACTTTGGACAAGTTTGTGAATGATGACTTCGAGAGAAGTTAAAGGTTGCAGACCAGTAAATAAACTTCCATAGACCCCAATGGTAAATGCTCACACTTCAGAAATTCGGGAAAAATACTCACAACTCTCCAAGGTGTTCGAGACACACATCAAATTAAAGCTTATTTCATCATCTTTCATTTTCTTTTCAATTTTCGGGGGGTTAACTGATGACTTTTAGGAGAAATTTCCATCCGAAGATGATCACCCCTGAAAATAGTCCTGAAGCCCATCGCCATGTTGAAAAACGATGCCTACACTCCATTGCAAAATAGAGCGCTTTAAGGGCCCCAATTCATCCAAATTGAACGGTACAAGCTCACAGTCCTGTGCACGGCTTCCACCCATATTTTCCCATATTTTTTTTTTTACAAACCCTCAAGTTCATGGCCCACAGCATGCTCAAATACTGAAGATTTTTAGGGCATTCAAATCGTGATTTGGCCGGCGCAGGCAATTTCGGACCGATTTACTGGTCTGCAACCATAAGAAACAGAGGTATGGTGCCCTGATCGTCGGTATGCTCCAAAACGTAAGAGTCAACGATGTTTTTTTTAATAGAACCACAAGTCCGAGTTTGTGTGTCCAGAAAATCCTCTGAAGACCGCAATTCTAGCTGGGTAGGCCTGGGTAAACCTTTTTGTGCATTAAAAAAAAACTATACCATCTGAGAAATCCGAAACGCATAAGATTTAATGGACCGAACTTAGTAGACATGAATCATTTTCACTGATAGGCCTTCAATTTCTTGCAAGAAACATAAGAAGTGATGGGAGGCACGTTTCCGATGGAGATGTCTCACTACGACCTTCAGTAGTCTTCTCTAAATCAATGGCACATTCCCAGCAAAAATACTCTCCGTGACGTCACAGGCCATGACGTTATTTGTTCAGGGGACGACATGATGGATTTCGGACCTATTTTTTGTGTGGCAAGACGTCCCTCCCCTCTTGTTCCCAGATTTCGTCTGGGCCGGACTCCGTCTGTCTTTTTTGTGGCAGCGGGGCACAGGACCTTCTTCCAAGGGCAAAACAAGCTGGAGACCCCGGCAGGGGCTAGGGAGGAGAGGACGGTGTGACGAAAAGTCATGTAGGATAACGGGAGGGGTATTTTGAGTTAGACAAGGGGTGTTTATAAGGAACCTACAGTATGAGAGAAGATACAGCGAATAGGTATATACTTTATATTAAGGTCAAGGCTCTTGAAATTATTCCTCATGCTCACCGGGAAAATAAAACATCCTTATTCCATCTCAGCTCCTGCAGCAGATTTCTCGTTTTAATCGCAGAGTATAGAAACAAGCAACACAGTGCCTTGACCAATGACACATGCACCTAAACCCACAGAAAAAAAGGAAAGAATATAGAAGCCAGACGCCACTTCTTTGGTTGTGTATAAAGTCTATGGAGAGTTGAGTGCTTTTTTCAAAGTATTTTCGAACAAAATTGGAACTGTTTCTCAGTCCCAGAATAATGTCTTTTTCAACATTTTTTTTTCAATGACTGACCTTCATTTAGATAATACGATAAAAAAAGTGGCGTCAGGATGCAACTTTCTTCCCGAAAGAAATAAAGAGTGACATGCTTCTCGCTCATTTCCAAAGAAGTGAACCTGGGACCAGACGATTTAGGAGACAATAACTCACATTTTAGCTTGAAATACTCTGAATTAAAAAAAAATATCACTCAGGTGAAATCTCAAATGAAAACTCGATTTATTCGATTATATGAATTTCACCTTAATCACAATGTCCTAGTTTCAGTCGAATGAAGTGAATTTTCACTGCAATTGAGTGAGACCACCCTTTGAAAATACCAGTGGGATTATCCCATTGCTGCAAGTACCAACACAATTCATTCGAGAAACGCATACAAACACAGCGAATGTCCTTGTCAATTAACGTTTAGATTTTATTTTAAAACAAAGCTTTGACATATTACCAAAAAACCACACGTGTCATGAACGACAGTCGGTTTGTTAAAATAATGTCTTAAATAGTGCATGAAATCCATTTTCTCTTACAAAGAAAAACGTTGTTCACAAGGAACAGTAATTATTTTGCTTCCCTATGAGCTGCACCCAAATGCAACACGCACTCAAAAACATCAGCAAAATTCCAACTGGAACGGAATTATATTGTATCTGAACTGCAATAATATAATTTGGTCTGATACATTTTGATACGGCGCGCACAGAATGCAACATTAACCCCTGGTCATGCACGATCCTATCGTCTTGAAAAGAGGGAATTTACATGAATAGGGTGAATGCAATGCACGGCACATCAAGAAATGTGACACATTGATTACAACTCCCCTTTCCCATCTGCTGCTTAATTTCATTTGGGGACAGGTCTCAGGGGAAAAATATAAAAGATTGGATAATTCTGAAAGAGAAAAAATTATCCCCTAATTGACAGTGAGAAGCTAAACCAAGTGCCATGTAGAATGTTCTGCTCGAACAAATATAAGGCTTGAATTGCGATGTATCTTTATTTCTGGTTTTGAAGCCTTCGAACCAAAGAGCACATTGGTTTAATAGTACATTACAATAATAATACTGGGCAAATGGTTTTTGATCTGTTGTTAGTTTCCAACAAAATAGATAATTCCCGCGATTCATCATCCGCTGTTATCCTTCTACTTACGAGGACCTCCTGTATGCTCCCTTCTTTTGTTCCTATTGTTTGAACTCTTTTGCTCAACATCTCCCCTAAGGTTTGTACACGAAAACCTCCCGAGGACTTGGCTCAGGTCCTCTGGCTTATTGGTATCGCAAATCCTCCATTGACCCACGCAACCTCACACAAGGGGTTGATGAGATACTTGCATTGTTCCCCCTTTATCCTTCTTCTTTAGAATTTCTATTCAGGGGTACCACTTTATTACAAAGGTCGACTTGCTGGTACCATCGTTCCCTTTGTGCCAGTACCCCATGATTTGTGAGAGCCAATGCTCAGTCCTTAAGAATAACAAGATCATACAGACTGTCAAATGGAATTCATCGGGCACTAGGCTAGTACCAAAAAGTACTACTGGGTACCGACTGGGTGCTATCTGCCAGCTGGCTGGATCGAGTACTATGGTTGATACCTTACGTACCTTCCAAGGGATTAGTATTTGATTGGGTGTCATGTACCAAAGCTAGATAAGGTGGGCATTATTTTGTTCTTGGTACCAAAGACTGGGTGCTAATGTATCACTGGGTATCGATGAGGTGCTTGGCTTGGTTTAATTATAATACCCTTTGTACATATTAACAAAAGCTAGAAAAGGCAGGGATCTACCTAAAGGTACCAGAGACTGGGTGCTAATTGGATTTATAAAAAAGACCATGTTACTGGCGGGTACTACTGGGTGCTATGTACCAGCTGGCTGGATCAGATACTGGGTACTACTGGGTGCTATGTACCAGCTGGCTGGATCAGATACTGGGTACTACTGGGTGCTATGTACCAGCTGGCTGGATCAGATACTGGGGTTGTACCCTGGCTACCTTGCGGAACTCCTTGCTGTGGGTCTTAGGGCACACCATCTCACACCAACTGATTGGGACCATGTTACTGGGTACTACTGGGTGCTATGTACCAGCTGGCTGGATCAGATTCTGGGTACTACTGGGTGCTATGTACCAGCTGGCTGGATCAGATACTGGGGTTGTACCCTGGCTACCTTGCGGAACTCCTTGCTGTGGGTCTTAGGGCACACCATCTCACACCAACTGATTGGGACCATGTTGACACCTGCACAATCAATCAAGAAACACCACAGCAGGTAAACAAAACTGATTATGGGTATAATAATTCCTGTGTTTCCGGTTACATTTCCCACTGTTATCTTGGATAAAAGATTTCAAATAAACCACAAAGGGAGACTGACTAGGTGCATTATTGTAATTGCTACAAAGAGTGACTGGAGCGGGGTTTGAACCTGCAACCTCCAGATTGCTATTCCAGTGTCTTCCAACTGAGCTATCCAGGCCCATGTTGCTCAATTTTATCCTTCCTTGAGACTAATGCAGCCCCAAATATCCACCCATCCAGTCACTTCCAAGAGGAGTGAATACAGAACTGAATCAGTCATCGTTAAAGTCTAACTTGTCCGACTGGCCCTGCACCTGCCAGTCACGGCAGCTGTTCATATACACGTCCAGAATATCCACGGCACGCATCGGGCTTTGAGACCCAGTAACTGAATTACTCCTGGCTGTTACTCAGCTTGTTAACGTTTAACAGCGTGGAGTTACAGTCGCCTGGTTTACGGTTGACCACCTTGGACAAGTACGAGAATCC
Source organism: Patiria pectinifera (assembly GCA_029964075.1). Taxonomy (NCBI): domain Eukaryota; kingdom Metazoa; phylum Echinodermata; class Asteroidea; order Valvatida; family Asterinidae; genus Patiria; species Patiria pectinifera. The sequence goes on along the minus strand of CM057143.1, from coordinate 3,171,211 downwards.
ATTTATCTTAGGTTGGCCCTGTGCCACATGGCACTCAGAATGTAATTTATAACATTTCCAGGGGTCGGAAATTCTTCGAAAACACTTTTATTACTGGCAAAAGAGTAATTGAGACCCGCTAACATTAAGTATCTGGTTCCCCATCCATGATACACATGTTGTATAAAAACAACCTTTTTTTTGGTGAAAAGATTGCAGTAAGTCCACTTTTATTGCCAGATAAAATAATTTGGCAATTATTTACATAAACAGTAAAAAAAAAAAATATTAAGGAGATGTTACGAGCATCAGAACTTGTGTTGTTGTCTTAATTACAAATTGAAAAATGTATTTAATGGTGCCTTCTTTATTTCAATCAACATATCCAGTCAAACAACAAATATAAAGATGAAAATTATTTAAATTGTTGAATTCTTGGATAATTTACCATATTTATTTGCCTCTTGAAACTTTGCACATGGAAGTCGGCTTTTTGGTTGTTGACAATAAACAAACTGTTGGTGGTGTATTTTTCATCTGAAACATAAAGCTAGACCCCCCCAAAAAACACCTACGTAAGTTACCTGCTTCGCTCTGTGCGAGCACCACCCCTAACTCGTTCTCTGCGGTTGACAAGAGATACCACTGGGCGTCTCCTAGTGACAGCTTCATCAAGTGCGTTAAGGATTTATCATCAACAAACGAGGCTCAGGTCAGGTGAGATTGTCAAGTTGTCATGGAAACCATTTCTCTGTCTAAGCATTCGATACAATGAATATTTCTGTTCAACAATTTGGGACTTTTAGATCAATATAGGCAAAGAACAGAATACAATCATGTATGCAACTCTGAATATCATCCACTATTATTTAAGAATTATCAAAGTTTTAAACAGTACAAGGGGTGGATCTAGCTTTCAGGAAAGGGGAGGGAGGTTGATATTCGAGTGAAGGCATGCCAAAGGCACACCCTGCTAGGGGGGTCCAGGGGCAAACCCGCTGGATAAATCTAAAATACTTTCTCCTGCATTCTAAGGCAATTTGAGAATACATTTTGCAGCTTTCAACATTCCATTTATTATTCTTGGCCCCATTTGACTAGTATGATAACATTAATCAGCAGCTGAACAGGGGATTGCCAACCCCCCCCCCTCCCCAAATCGGTCACTGACTACATATAATTTGAAAACAGCAAGCGACAAAAAAGATCATTTTAAATCTGTAATCCCTCATATGAAAACTGTGCTTTAACGAGAAACTACTCTGTACTGGTCCTATTCAACTGACAAGTAACTATGACAAAAGCTAGAGACTCATATCCGGAATTGTAGTTGCGTCATCACACGTCGATCACAAGTCAACCAGTCAAGTCAAGTTACCAGCTAGTCAAAAAAAACTGTGACAGAGGTATTCCTGATTGTTGTTCATTCCCTCTTACTGCGTCTTCATTTGTAATTTGTTGTCTGATTGACTTGTGATTGACTTGAATAAAAGTTTGGCAATTTCAGGGAGCTAGCAGATCAGCTCAGCCGAAAAGTTAACAGCTCTAAAATCTGAATGCCTGCGATGTTTTTCCTTAGTAAACTCATGAATTAAGGGCCCAGTATTTATTCACAGTCATATCAAGCACTCCGAAAGAGATAATGAGGAAGATGTTCTGGAGCAAGGCCTGTAGAAATTCGGTTCACTGGCAAAAAAAAGGATACAATTCTAGCGAGCACCACGTCACCAGGCCGGTAGGATTTGTAGACCTCCACCTTATCTTTCTCTGTGGCTCGGATGTCTTCCCTTCTGATCATTCCGCGGAAACTCTGGGTCAGGGGCGTGCCTTCAACGCTCAGGATAGCGCAACGGCAAAATCGTGGATTGACACTGGTCATCTGAAACAAGGGATAGCGTTTCGGATCTTGGATAACCCCTCTTGTCGGTATTTATAGGGGTGTTGCTGGGGGGGGGGGCACCGCCCACTATTATTTTTGTAAGCAAAACTACTGACATGCAAGCAAAATCTTTTGGCAATTTTTTTTTTAAAATGCCGCAACAAACAGCAGCATCCATTGTCAGTGTCAAATGTCACCGACCGACGGTGCCCCCATAAGTCAGATGGTGTCCAGGTCGCCACCCCCCCCCCCCCCACCGCGGCCTATTCAAATTGGTCTGCCAATGCCTTTGGCCATGAAGCCAACATTTTTGCCTGCTTGGATGTTGCCCTTTGCTTACATCATTTTCCCCAAGCATTTTATATTCATTGCTGACAGAGACGTTGGCGAGAAGAATTCATAATCTTGCCTGGATGGTCTCAACCTCTGCCTTACAAGCGCAGATGTTTCATCCACCCTACCATTCAGCTTGCAGTTGAAATATGACAAAGCAGGTACAGCAATCATTCAATTATTCATTTTGACTTTTAGATTACATATTTTCCAGGAGCACTCAGAGAGCACTGACGAAATTAGGTCGGTGAAGTCCAAACCTAATTTACTGGCATCTTCCCGACACATAATTCCTTCCCGACTCAAAAGCCACTATTGTCCAGATTTTTGAAAGGACCATGTGGCACAATAATACGGTTAACATCTTTGTAACAAATGAGGGCAGCATTCATCAAGCTACTGCGATGGCTCGCACCCACCACTCTTAAACAGGGCTGTGGGTATGAGCAAAGCTACTAAAATGAGCCCAAAAGGACAAAAAAGCAATTGTCAACAGTAGAGGGCAGCATTCATGAACTATGGATTGAAACAGAAGATTTCCAAGTGAATGAAACTTTCAACAGAGGGCGCTTTCTTTTCTACACTATAGACTGAATGGTGCAGACCAGTAAATAGACCTCAGTGCTAATTACGCGCACATCCAAAAATTATTTTAAAATACTCACAACTCTCCAAGGTATTTAAAAATACTCATAACTCTCCAAGGTATTTGAGACACACATAAAATTAAAGCTTATTTCATCATCTTTCATTTTCTGTTCAATGTTTTGGGGGTTAACCAATGACTTTTGGGAGAAAATTCCATCCAAATATGATCAGCCCTAAAAGTAGTCCTAAAGCACCATTTTGAAAAGACTGCCTACTCTCCACTGCAAAATACATGTAGAGCCACTTTTGACTTTAGGGCATAATTTCATCTGAATTTCACAGAAATGCGAGCTCGCAGTCCTCTGCACGGCTTCCACCCTTTTTTGTTTTTTTGTTTTTACAAATCCTCAAGTTCATGGCCCTCAAAATGCTCTAATACCGAAGAATTTGGGGCATGCAAATCGTGATTTGGCCGGCGTAGGCAATTTTGGGCCTATTTACTGGCCTGCACCCTGAAGCTAACAGAGCCTATCCACAGGATATAAAGACTGTCCGTATTTGATAGACAAATCTCTTTACATTCTTTTAATGTTGATAGAATGTATTTGATAAATTAATCCTCACATCATTCAATCCACCAGGAGTATCGAGAAGAATTTGCCTTTTTGAGAAAGAGGCTTCCATATCTTCCAAGCCACTATTACTTAACAGTACTTTTGATGCTTCTTTCTAATTTCTTAGAATGAGACATTGGGTTCCTGCACAAAAAAAGGGTTTTTGTTCAGAGACCAAACAGGAAGATCCCAAACAAATGCCCAGAGCAGGAGTGAGATTGGGGGAAAATGAAAAATCCACAAACCAATCAACAGAGTTTTGGGGATGCCTGGAACACGGAGCAACACAGGTGATACGTTTTTGAATTTCCCTAAAGGCACCCCCTTAAACACCCCTGTCTTTTGTTCTAGATAAACTTTTACGGGTACAAAATATCTAAGTGGTAAAGCGTCTCAAGGTATTTTTTTATAAATCCTTAAATCTCACCCCTGCCGGGGAGTTAAGATTTATATTACCTTTACTGTGACGACCGAGCCGACCTCTGGTACGACAGTCTGCTGATCTTCAAGCAAAACTTGCAACTCAGGCAACTAATAAAAAAGGAGAAAACAGCAAAGCAAATGCTAAAAAAAACCAAGGGGGCATTTTCAAAGACAGAGTGAAATGTCTTTTATTTTTGCTGTCAGATGTTCAAACTTTGTGTCTCTACTTTTCACTTTTTTTGGGGGGGGGGGGGGCAGGAATCACATGTTGTGTGTCAGAATGTTGAATTAAATCGTGCATCCTGACAGAAATTAGAATCGATAAAGTCGCCCAAGCCTAAGGACAAACACAGCAACAACAGTGATAGGAATATTCAATGATACCAGTGAGAAAGATAATACCAATACTCAACAACTATGGCTAAAAAAAAAAAGTTGTATGCGCGCGCGTCGCCGTAGCCATGCGCGTCGGCAAAATGAAAAAGTTTTTTTTCCAATAAAAGATGATGTCTAAAAACTGCCAAACTCACTGGTTTGACTGGAATCCTGCTGCTGCACAATTTTAACGTGTTTTTAGATGGGGTTATGATCGAGAATAAGCTTTATGTGGCCTCTCTGGACTCCCACATAAGTTTAGTCGGGCACCATTTGCAGTCATCAGCCGACATTTGAAGCCAAAAAAAAAAGGTAAAAAAAAAAAAAAGCCGTGTCGCCGCACCACTTTTTAGGCAAGCTCCATACCAGAAACCGGAGACTTTTTTTTTTGGCCTATTGCAGATAAAGACCTAAAAGATGAAAGAACAAATTCTGTGGACTCACATCTTCCCCCTGTTTGGACTCATGTCGGAAGCCAGCCAGACTGGAGTAGACATACCCTTGCCTCGTGTAAGTACCTTTTCCTGCCTGAAACTCTTCTGTACTGCCAAGGCGTTGACCTACAATCAGATATTGAAGCATTTGTACCTCATTATCACCGTAAAATGGCTTCATGAAATTATAGAAGAACATACTACATGTTTGTTATTCCAATTTACTCAGACTTCAGCTCAACAAACTTGTAATCATGTTAATGAGAACTCAGTTGCTATTGTTACGGTAGGCGACTGTCTGGTTCCCCGACCTGACAATATTCAATGTCAGGAGAATTGCCTCTGTACAGACTATTATATTAACAGAATGGTTCTTAGCCATGGATTACTACAAACAAATGAAATCTACTTCAATAAAGAGTAGGATATTTATTGCACAACCTGAATTAAATTCCGTGACTTTCGGCATGGTAGTCGAACGTTTATCCGATTGAGCTACAAAAGTGTTCTGGTTGGATGGCTATTATTGATGTGATATAGATTTGCAATGGTGTTTTTGCAATGCCCTAGTATTCTCAGAATCTTAGAATCTCAGAAAGTTGACTGGATATCGCCGCTAGGGCTAGGCATCATCATCCAGTTTGACTTCATGCCGGTAACGTGCAAGGGTGAAATTAAGGTTGTGATGCAAGATGTTTTTCTAGGGCTGTCTTAAATTGGGATGATGATGTTTGATGGATAAGTTCACTAGTAGTATTATACTAGTAATGATACTAGAAGTTGAAAATCACATTATGGCTGACGTAATGGTAGCCACTACGAAATGTCATGAGATTGAGAAGCAGTCCAACTCCAATTCCAAAGCCAAGGCAAAAAGGCAAAGCAAAGGCAGTGCTTAGCCTCAACACAACACTCAACAGATACAATTTCGGCTGGTAAGCACTTTAATATAAATCCAAACACTTGTAAACATGGTAAAGAAAATCCGTCTGTGGTACTGGTAGTCGTGCGGATTTGTATTGGAAACAAAACAGGCTTCCATTACATAAATCAATTGCAAGTTTGAAGTTATCATGATGGTCATGTCTTTACTTTACGTCATGAACTAGGCTTAATTTCCTTAAAAGCTCCAGCTAAAATTAGGTATTCCTTGGTTACTGCTCATCAATATCGTATAAAAATAAAGACTCATTCCGTTCACAAATTGACATGTGTCTGTTGCAGATAATAACAAAACCATCACGTGCCTCACCTGGAATACAAATCGTGGAGGCCGCCATCTTGCTTGTGTTAATCGTACCGCCTCTTGGGGGCGCTCTTTCAATATTGCGGAAACTTTTACCAGCTGGCTGTTTCTATCTGTAGAATAGGACTGCTGTAGCTGTAATCTGTATCGTATAGTCGACAGCGCATCCTGCGGGCAGGGGCGTAAATCATGTGGGGTGGGGGTTTATATTCCCCCTACTTTTTGACAAGGTGAGATGGGCCATTGAATCATCCCCCCCACACTTTTTCGTGATGAGAAAAAAATGCGGATTTCAAGGTATTTTTCGAACATCTCAACAACAAGAATGTATTCAATTGCAAAAAGTGACAACAAAGGGAGAAACAAAGTACAAAAGCTTTTAAAATGCTCCGTTCTGATGTAAGCGCAAGTAGAATATCGATATATTTATATCCCGAAGAGCGCCCCTTAGTGTTATGTGGTCCCCCCTTCGAATTTCCCTTTTAAAGTTAAAAAGTTGTACCCTTTTTTGTGCCATCGGCCGTTTCTGGTGCCTATTTTTTTTTTTAATTTGACACATGTATCGCCCTGAAAAGCACCATATATTGTCCGTTAATGTACGCGTGCATAATCGTTAGTTTTGAACAGCGCCCCCATCGACAGATGGTACCAGATCCGCCTGCTTTTTGATTGTAAGGAGGCCAAGTTTCCGGAGAAAAAAACGTGTTCACATTTCACCACAGATGTGCAAGTGCCCTTTTCAAGAAATGTTTTTTTTTTTTTTTTTTTTTTTAACCCCCCCCCCAATAAAAATGACTGTGCTACGCCATTGGTAAGGAATGATTTTACATAATTAATTTTGAAAAAAAGTAAAACTGCTGCAAACTGCTTACTGACTGGATGGACCTGAAATATATAAATCTAAAAATTAATGTGGCCTGACGTTGCGAATTAGCAAGTTCTTCTGCAGAGGCTAAAACAGAAATGACAGAGGTACATACATTAACATGGGGGTCCACACAAACATGCAGGGCTGAAAGGAGAAACACAAAAGGAGGATTAGGAGGGGAAGGTGTGGAAAGATGCAGGGGAGGGTGGATGAGAGAACAAAGAAACAAAGAGAGATGGCGAACCACAAGGGGTCTGGTATAAACAGGGGAGGGACCAGAAAATAATTAAGTTTGATTAAGAGGTCCTTGCGGTCTATACTTGGGATATATTGTAAAACATTTTCTGGAGATCAAGCATTACTCGTGGCATCCAACTCGGAGGATTAAGTTCACCGCAAGCCTCAGCTTGTGGGCCTATTTGGCATCGGAGGCGGTTACTACATTTAGATCTGGGCCTAGATATTGGCAACCATAATGCATTTTAGGGGCAATTTGTGGAGGGGAATATAAAAACAAAATTGACGTGGCTACCTCTGGTAAAATTGAAAAGAAAAATGTCCTGGGGTCAAAATCTTTAATTTCAAGCGAAAAAACCTCGCCGCCTTGCTCTTGAGCGTCACCAGGGGGCGCTTTCAGTTTCCTGTCCGATTTTGTGTTGTATCCAGTTTTTGATTTTAGGAGGGGCAACCGCACAGTACATCCGCGCGTAATTGTAGACATTTTTTTTCTTCGGACACTTGGCTTCCGTAAAATAAAAAATCGAGGGGGGGGGGGGAAGGGGGCTGGTACCCCTCTTGTAAAACTGATCATTATGCATAGTACGATATAGTGCATACTGAACATGAAAGATATGCCGATATGCATGGCGCATTGTAATGGTTTTGGAGCTTGGTTTTCATTTGTTTTCGTTCATGTTTCTGTATCTCTTTGTCCACGAACACACAATCTTCTGGTTGTCGCATACATTGGTCGGGTTGTGTGGAAGTCCCAAAGAATTCTCTAACCATTTATATCAGAACCTTCTTACCATTTTATGTAAATAGTGACTGAAAAAAAATCTTTAAAAAAATCGTCCGGGGGTGGGGGGCAAGGTCCCCCTGCCCCCCCCCTCCCCCGATACACCACTGTGAATTGACAGTAGTGGTACCTTATTCCAACAGCTATTTGCTCAAATTATAGCTCAGACCAAAACTTCATTTGATACAGTTCAATTTGTTTAATCCAATTGACATAATTTTTGTAATTTGCTGAAGGAAAATACTGTTAGGGCCTTCATGTTGGCTTTCACTTCGAAAAACTGGTCCCTATAGCTGTCACTGACCTAGACTTGTTCCCGATCCCTCCATTGTCCTTCGGACATTAGTTATAATTACGCCCACTTCCAAAAATTATGAAAAATACCCTCAACTTTCCAACGTGTTTGAGACACACATCAAATTAAAAATTATTTCATCATCTTTCATTTTTCGTTTATTTTTGGGGGGTTATCCAATGACCTTTGGGAGAAAATTCCAACTAAAGATGATCACCCCTAAAAGCAGTCCTGAAGCCCATCGCCATTTCGAAAACGGACGCCTACTACGCTCCATCGCAACTATAACGCCATTTAAGGGACTAATTTTATCCACATTTCACACCAATACGAGCTCGCATTTTTACAAATCCTCAAGTTCACGGCCCTCAAAATGCTTGAATACTGGAGAATTGGAGGCATGCAAATCGTGATTTGGCCGGCGTAGGCAATTTTGGGCCTAATATACTGGTCTGCACCTATACCCCTACATAGTGCATCCGGGGACTGGTACCAGAAAGTCAGCGTCTGAAACAGCGCGCATAACAATAGGTAGTATAGGCAAGACGTCAAGATTAAAGCTGTGATGGATGGCAAAAACTGTGAGGTACGATTATGAAAACCGTCATTTTGATAAAAAGAGTCATTTTGATAAAGACTTCGCGGTTATTTGTACCATTATAAAATTAATGTAACCTTGCCCTTAAGAGAAGAAGGACGTCAAAATTGTGTCGCAACAACGTTATGCCAAAATGAATATTTTCATTCACTGCAAAAGGAAAGGTCATAATTTTACTCTCCCTTTCATCATCTTGTGGCTCCAACTTTATTTAACAGACGCACCACCCACAAAGGCCGAAAACTCTGCATCAAGTTGCTTCACATTAAGCTGAATCTCCAATGTGTAAAACGTTAATTAAACTGGCCTGTTTCTACTCGAATCCAAAAATATCATGACGCTTGATACGTAAAATCCTAAATGAGCCGACATTCGATCATCCACTAATTTACTGTCAGTATTCCTTATTTGCAATGTTTGTGACGTATGTGTAAAAGATACAATGGAGTGCTTTATTAATTAAAATATTTCGCACTGCATCGTTGGTGTTTTTTTTTTTTTTGGGGGGGGGGGGGGGACAAGAAGTGAAATTGTTGACTGCAACTAGCTACGATGTATACATTCAACCTAAGAACATGTATACCATTAGAAGAGCATAATGATTGTACCGGTATATACATTTTTAGCAATTTTGTGCTCGTTCTTTTTTGGAGTAAACTGTCTTGTTAACTGTCTTTTTTAATTATCATATGCAATACACTTAAAGTCATGGGTCAGATTTGTCCCGGAAACCGGGCTATTAATTGACCTGATATATTTTTTCGGGTCAAAATGACACTTTTCCGAAATATAAATGACACTTTGGCCCAGCTGTCCGGGTGAAAATGACCCCGGAAAATGACCCATAGGAGTTTCATTTTGACCCGGACAAGTGACATTTGGACCCGGACAAGTGTCATTTTGACCCGGACAAGTGACATTTTGACCCAGACAAGTGACATTTGGACCCGGACAAGTGTCATTTTGACCCGGACAAGTGACATTTTGACCCGGACAAGTGACATTTGGACCCGGACAAGTGTCATTTTGACCCGGACAAGTGACATTTTGACCCAGACAAGTGTCATTTTGACCCGGACAAGTGTCATTTTGACCCGGACAAGTGTCATTTTGACCCAGACAAGTGACATTTGGACCCGGACAAGTGTCATTTTGACCCGGACAAGTGTCATTTTGACCCGGACAAGTGACATTTGGACCCGGACAAGTGTCATTTTGACCCGGACAAGTGTCATTTTGACCCGGACAAGTGACATTTGGACCCGGACAAGTGTCATTTTGACCCGGACAAGTGTCATTTTGACCCGGACAAGTGTCATTTTGACCCGGACAAGTGTCATTTTGACCCGGACAAGTGTCATTTTGACCCGGACAAGTGACATTTGGACCCGGACAAGTGTCATTTTGACCCTGAAATGCATCAGGTCAAGCATGAGTATGATTCCCGTCAAATCTGTCCCGGGACTTTTAGAAGTGTAGATCCTGCAAGATCAAGTAACCCTTCACTTTGGTTTTAAGCCCACGCTCCAATCAATCAACGTGAAATAGCTCTATGACTGACTACTTCTTACGTCTTTCACTCGGTACATCAAGTGCCACGCGCTGAAAAAAAAATCTAAAGCCACTCGAGTTCTCCCATCTTGTTCCCGGTCACCGAGGGCCATAGGCGCCTCAGGCTCGGAGCAGATATGATAACCGTGTACGCTTACTCGCCTATATTTGACTTAAGAATCGATCAATACTAGCTTCGGATGTTCCATTTTTCGACAGAACCTAATATATGCAGTCAAAAGGACAATATCAAATGCGTGTTTTTCCTCCAAAATTACAATATTGAGAGCGCTAAAAATGTTTAAGCTTTCTCCTCTCCCAGGTAAAAAAACAAAATCAAATTTCATCCAAAAGTTTCTAAATAAAAAAAGTCACCATTATCTTTACTTGCGACATCAATACAGTTAAAGATTCGCACGCGATAAAAGTGTCTTCAGAAACCCTTCATAACTCTCACGCTGACTGCGACCTTTTGACGTTTTTGCCATTTCATGAACAAAAATACTATAGATTCTACCCTGCAGTTAAGCGCAAATGTTGTTCACATCTGAAGTGTTTAATCACAATGACCTGCACTGGACATTCCAATTGGTAGGAAAATATCAAAGAAGCCACCAATATTTGCCACGTAATTCGATGGAGCCTCTTTGTCTTCGATGAGTACACTCCAACTGGAAAGATATTCACTTACAGACCCTTAACTCAATTCCACAATTTTGTTTCGCTTGATGATATTATAACAGATGTAATTCACGGTTTACCCACTCTCGCAAGGGGGCCGAATGGACATCAATACAAATCAAACACTCCAGAAATAATTTGGCGGTTACGGAGCGGGTTATTGCGCCGTCGATAAGGCCCTCTCGATAGTTGAAACGAGGGCTCAACGACAGCCGAAAAAAAATAAGGAGCGTGAGTTCGAGGAAACCTTGGTTTCACCGGTTGAAATGCGCTGTGTGATGAAGCCCTCACTCATCGCCAACCTATCAAGGTGATGGATCTTCTCCTTCTTTCCCCCCGGACTCAAACCAAGAGCATATAATGACAGGGAGAAGAGCAAAAAAACATGTGGCCGTGCTCGGTCTCAAGTGGTGCCTTTGACTCCTTCCGTTGGCGCACTTCCTGAGATGAGCACTAGCCTGGGAGACCCGGCAACCTAAACCGGTGTATATAACCAGGAGCTGGCGTGTGCGAACATCTTAGACAAGTAGGCCTTCTTGCCGTCGGCACCCCACCCTGGACTCCGACTTCATTATCAATCGCGCGCTGATCGTACAGGAGAGTTGGTATTGCTCTAAGGTATACCGCTGCTTTTTTTGCAGAGTATCTTTACTTTAAAAGTATTTCTACTAAAAAAAATCTCAACGAGCCTTGGTTGCAACAGTGAGCCGATTACACAGTAGACTTTTAAGTTTGATAGTTCAGACGGTGTAGTCGACATAACAGGAGGCTTCTGTCGACGATACACTTGCGTGTTTGAATTAGCGTTGAAGTAGATTCAACTGTTGCAGTTTATCGAGCGAGACCGAACTTTGACTGAGTTTATCGTTAAAGGTAAGATAATAAAGGTAAGATCATAATTATTGGTTTAGTCGTCGATAGTCCCACTTGGTATACTTCTTACATAGGGAGTATTATCATCATCAAAACTGTTGTCTATATGACTATGACAGTTGACGATCCAATGGGCTCCGTGTATGAACAAAGAGGGCTCGCTGTGCCACCTGACAAGGAAAGCGCATGAATGACACTTTTCTTCTCCACACGTGCAGTTTACCGTTTTGATGACACATCGCACACCAGCGTGCGCGAGGCAATGACGCCTATAAACGAACCTTCGATTGCGGCTGCCTCATTGTTTTCATTTTTCGTTTTAATTTCTCAAAAACTACTTAACACGAGTATTACATCTTAACGGAGCATCCTCATGTGTATATTCAGCAAAAATGCCATGGAAATCCGTTCTTGCAAACTTGAGATCTAACAGATTATAAACGGCTATGGTTTTTAACCCATTTCAATGGGATGGGATTTACACAGTTAACTTAATTTACATCATAGTGAAAAGGCCCATGACAATCTGATGCACTGATATCACTAACTGTAAATCCCATTGGAATGGGTGAAAAACCATAGCCTTTTACAATCTGTCAGATCTCTGGTTTGCATGAACGGATTTCCATAGCATTCTCACTGATTATATACAAGGGTATAATTAATATGGTCCATCAAGATCAAATACTCATGTTAAGTAGTTTTTGAGAAATTAGGGATATCTGCTTGCACAACTTTTTTTTGGAACGCCCCTGTAGGCCTTTCACACTAGTCTCCATTACCCATGCTAAAATCAACACGGGCCTACCGTAAGCGGAGCCGGGTCCCACCGAACACGACGGTAGTCAAGAAATACCGTTGACACTATTGTACACTGGGAGAACAAAGGTCGGCTGAAGATTTAGGATTTTCTACCCGGGTATAGAACCTCTCAACCCTGTCCTGACCAGGGTTGGATTTTACCCGTGTGGAGTGCCGGAACCTGTGTACAAGCCTCGTATGATTCTTGCTATTTAAATCTCCGTGTTTTTACCCGGGTCCCGACACCAGATTTTGGACGTGAAAGACTCATACCTTGTCTGTAACTTTGGCACAACACTGATTCAGCTCGAGTAGGTTTGCTTGCTTGTTTGATTCTTTCTTTGGGTTTTTTTCCGTGACTGTCGGGAGATCACAGATATTCGATATTCATGCTGACGTGACAAATCAAGAAATAAATTATTCGTCAGCAGCACTTCCAGTAGCGAACATGGTATTGAAATACTGTGACATTCGAGCCCGCCATGTTCCAGGCAATTGGCAATACGACAACTACCTACAGCATCCCTCGAGGAAGATAACCGTGATGTCACATTAGGGTAACCATACACCTAACACTTTCGCATCTTCCTGCGGAGAAAATACAACTCAGAACACGCTTGTCTCGCGCGAACTGTGTCAACAATGTGGCAGTCTCGATGACAATCTTTAACGAGACGTATTCTTGTAAACGAATTCCGTATCAGGTAAAGGGGGAGTCTGATTTCGTATTAAATGTTGTTAACCAAGTTGGCAGTTCATAACCAAAAGGTCAGACGTAACCATGGGAGCTGGGATCGCATACTGCTGAAAATGTGTTTGCTTTGGTATGTACCGTGTTAGTAAAACGTAACGCCTTGTGAAAAGTCCGACTGCGTATTGTGATAATGGCTGAAGAGATATTGATTCTAAGCTCCAGGCTTCTCATGTCTTCTTGTAAGCTCATTCTGTTCCCGACAACCTTCGAAGCAAGAAAACAGAATCTAGTATCACTTTATGCTGTCGTATTGGGTCCATGATAATAGCCTAATAGCCTGTGGTCTCGTACCAGAGTGATAAATGGTGCCCACTTGCTGTACGATAATCGTCTCATGGATACTGCAATTTTATTGGTTTAGATTGGCCACGTGTCCAGTCTATAAAAATGACTGTGTACCTCATAATACGCACCGCGTTGCATATATTACGCGCGTGAAGGGTGCGTGTGTAGAGCCCGTGCGTCTCGCAAAAGAGAACTGCAACCTATGAATCTCATGTCCAGCAGTAAAGTTCACAAATAATGAAAATGTTACACTGCAGTGATTTGATATATCTCTTGAGTGGTGAACTAAAACCTTTATCTTTGTGACTCATTTGTACGATATAAAAAAACAATTGTTGACTGTCATTATGGGGGCGCCAGTGGCACCAGTGGCGCACCCAGGATTTGGCTGGGGGGGGGGGGCTCACAATTGTTTTCTTCAAATTGTGTAGAAGTTTAACTTCTTTCAAAACATTGAGCACGAAATTTTTGGCCGTATAATTTTTTTTTTTGGGGGGGGGGAACTATTTTGACGCTGGGGGCGCCACTTACGCCCCTATTATACTACTCGAAAATAGGCCACATTCATATCACCAAGGTCAAATCGTGGGACTAACAAAAGTACAAAAAAAATAAAAATAAAAATAAAAAATGGATAGGGCGTGTATTATATCATTGATATAGGGTCTACGGTGGTACGAAGCATGTACCTCTATTCTGAAAAGCATTCATTTCATAATTTCAAAGTTAGCTATTTAATTGTCCTTTTACATGCTGTAGTCGAAAGTCAATTGCTAGCACAGACACATACATAATGTCGTTCTTGATTCCTGTTGTATCTGTAATTTCAATTAAAGCAAACAACTGCAACCGATTCTATTTTATCTGATCATAATGTACATTCCGTATAGTTAACTATGCACAATCTCCCATTAATTTAGCCGAGATTCAATTCCATAACATCCTTGCCCCTTTAGCACCGCTTCTACGTCCCCGTGCTGCAGATGTTCCCCTGACTCATTACAAATATCAATTTATGGCCATTATCTGTAAGCACGATCATCCGTAACTATTATGACGACTCATATAGGTGTGAGACTCCCACCTTTCTGTCACACACCGTCATAGTAGCCCCGGGGTGTCACAAACTGACCTTATTGGCTTGCATGGGGCATTAAGTACCTGTGATGCAAGGTGTGTCTTCAGGCACGGGACTCAGCCAGGTCATCATCAAGAAGATGTACCCGGTAACTGTACTCCTTTAACCCCGGGCAAGACTAAGCGTTAAGCAAACGGCAGAAAAACAGCAATTGCATCCCGGACAAAATGGTTTGAAGACGGCATTTGTTCTGCACTTGCTGTTTTTGAAGTGGCATGCGCATACATATTGCCAACTATTCCCAAGGAAGCCACGAAAGCTATTAGTGGAAGTTGAAAATCTGCCCGTTGCTCATCACTGGCATTTGTGGAGGAAATTTGAAACTTTCTCAGAAATGGCAGAGTTCGTTGAGTAAGCCGAGAGGGTTCCGGTTTAACACTGGACGGAAGTTTGAAAATTTAGCATCGATTTGTTTTTAATAATTCAAGTGTGATCCAAAGGATATAACGACAGTGATGCTTCGCCTGTATTCGCTCAGAGGGTGAGACCAAAGTCAAGTCGCTTGTAGATACCGCGTCTCAAAGGGTCAGAGATAGATGGCACCTCCCCCAAAGGGGCTTCAGTGTTTTTCAAGATTTTTTCACAATTTTCAGATTTTTCAAAGATATTCTAAATTCATTCCAAGTTTTCTTCAAATCAAACCCTCAAATATCAAAGTTTATCCAAAAGACACTGATATGACCCCTCCTGCACCCACTTCAAACTCGACAGAGGTTTCGTAATTTTGATTCCAACTAAGTAGGAAAATGAAGCTCAGTGTTGCAATCTGTTATCGTGCAATGAACTCTATAAGAGCATCGTCCCAGCCAGACAGATTTAGCTTCGCACGTTCTGCATTTCACCGCCGAGACACTGCCGGGTTACCAAACAGCATCAGTTCGACTGTGGCTCAACAAACCGTTGATGGATATAATTGGATGATGGGTCGCTGTCTGCTCTAATGGACGTGTTTCAGGCGTAATTTTGTCTAGCCGTCTGACAGGGAGCCAAGCCAATACATTGACGACTGTTATTCTATTAGTGAACGGGGACTCGAATCGAGACTACTTCTTTGGCATTATCACCAAGGTGAAAGCCGAAAATGTCCTCATCGCTTCCTCTTTAATGCGGTGCTTTGCCATTTTCAAAAAGTCAAAAAAAGTCAGAAATGTTACATTCGAATGTGTTCAGCATCTTCTTCTCATTGCAGTAGTTTTAGAAGAAGCCCCTGAATTGTTGTTCTATCACTTCAATCGTTGTTTACTTCGACGAGACTGCTTACGGTGTGATTTCCTGGTACAGAAAAATCCCCTTTAAAATGTTCAGTCTTCACTTAAAAGCAAGTGAGAACAATTTCAACTATAGCGCGAGTCGTGACCGCCCGATTCGATGACCTGATAGTCGACATTAACCAATTTTGGCGGGAAGAGTCAGCCAAGCTGTTGAGAACGCGTATCGTTCAATGCCCGCCGGGGGGTGGGGGGGGGGGAGCGGACTTCACACTCCATTTGAAAGAAAGTCAAGTAGCCTTTGCTAATTTTTTTTGGATTCGGTGGTTAAAATCTTCGAGTTTACTGGAGTCTTTTATGAAAAAAAAATATGTTCTTGATAATAAACGTACTACTGTTGAACAGGAAACACGTGATCTGATGATGAATTGATTGTTAGAGATGCGTGCCCCGTGTTCTTTAAAAAAAATCCTAACGACTTTTCAATTTGTATGTTTTGATTTTATAAAAAAACAAACACAACTCTGTTCTCGGTTTTAGACGGCTGCAACCCTCTGGAAAAAAAAGGCTTTCATTTTGCGCACAAATGAACCCGCCCCGCGAGAGTCGAATTATTGCTTGATATAGTCAATAATTCGAATTTCGTAAAGAAACAATTCCATAACTAAATGCCGGTGGATTTCTTGAATTTCGTTCGAGTGTCTCATTCAAAGTAAATACTTTTTGTATTGTTAGGAAAGTAGAAATTGAAAAAAAACCAAAACCCAAATCTATTTTTCGGGCCAAAGTCGAAAAAGCATGGGAAAATACATCTTTAACCCAGACATACGCATACTTGAATGGATCGACACTTAAAAAACCCCACACCATTATACGGTTTCAAAAAAATCAAGAATGCTTTTATGGCTGCCGAATCAATCACAATGTATCTCAGGGGTCTGCCTATTATGATTTCAACAGTTTGTGTCTTCTTTCAGTTATTATTTCGTTCAACAAAAAGCCTGTTCAGGCAAATCAACACGATTCAGAAATATCATTACCCCGTCCCGTACCGATAAAAGTGCACCGCCCGCCCGCCTCCTACGCCATGCCAGGAAACAGTGCGCTGTAATCTATTGTTCCTATAAAAAAAAATCAAACAATTTGTTTCCAATATCAAATTAAGGTAAGTTCATATCTGCAAGCCTATTTTCCCCTGATTCTTCGTTAACGACCTGAGTAGTTTGGGCTGAAACGAAAAATTTGGGTTAATGGATAACATTTGTATTCGGAATTGGGTGTGGTTTGCGACATGGACACAGTTTGAATTGGGTTTGTTGTCGGAGTCGGCTCTTTTTGTGGGTGTCTTTACTGTCTTGTGATATTGAACTGCACGAAGCAATAGCTAACTGGGCTATTTGCACACTTGGTTAATACGTCACTTCATCGAAAAATGTGGCTCAACTATTTTCTTGAAGTATGTGGTTATTTCATTGTATGTCGTGTGAAAAGGGATAACTTACAGCAAAATAAAAAAAAAGCTTCTGGAAATAGGTTCAGAATTTGACAATTTGAAAGATGTGTTGGGAAGTCAATCTGAGAGATGTGTTTATGACAGCCTATTGTAAACATCTACTTTAATATTCCCCCCCACAGATTAACTTCCACTCGAAAGTACGATAGCTACAGGACATGACATTATGGTCCTCACTATTACATCCTGGTGTAGTAAGCCCGCCTATATAACAGAAATTTCTAAACATTTAAACAAATATCAAAAGCTCGACCTTTTTTTTACGTTATGTAATTTCGCTATGGCAACTATGCCAATGCTACTTTTGTGTTCATTGGTGACATTTTCACATATTTGACGAAAATATAGTACCAAAACGAGGCAAACCTGCTAAAGCTGGCCCTAGAGTGCAAAAATCTTATCAATTGATTCACAGTGACCGTTCACCGAAAGTCTGCTCATCCCACTGGTCTACACAATGTGATTACGGGGTAATCCTATACAATAGCACTGCCTTGATAGTGACAGTCAGTGAGTGACTGAGATAGGTGCGAAGAGGGCACCAGACCGGCCCTCTGGCACCAGCTCAAAAGTCTGTTGGACGGCCGTGTCACACGACCAGCCATTATCAGAAAATCACGATCGGGGCCCAAAAATCTATCGTGGCCAGCCTCGTGGCTGCGATTTAAATAATGAATAGCGTACGCGCAGCTGGGCCGGCTGCGATCACGATTGCGAGTCACGTGGCCCTCGGGCAGGTGTTCATGGGATGCACCAAAGTATCCTCGACCACCACATCGATATTCTGCGGGTCGCTGACTAGAGCCGGCATTGCATATTTACGGGAGGATCAAACGGAATACTGATTCAGATCAGTTGGAAGTTTGTCCGTACGTGTATTAACCTACCACCAGAGTCAACGGCGGATCCAGGGGGCCAACGGGGGCCATGCCCCCCAAAACACGAACCCAATATTTTTTTTAGTAAAAGGCAGCCATAACGTACACCACCCACAAAACTCAACAAACGAATTACATTTGCACCGTACCTCTCCCCTTACTTTTCATATTAAATTTGGGGCAGAAAATGTTTGGACCCACATTTTCCGGAACAACATTTTTTTGCCCCCCCCCCTCTCAAATTGTGTTCTGAATCCGGGCTTGATCAGAGTTCCTTTGATGTCCCGCTCAAGACAAGAAAAACGAAGTTGCAACCTTTAGCACTGAAGACAAACAAATAAGGATAACTAGGCATAATGTACAAATAATGAACGAATCGACAGAAACCTTTCTTACAGTCGAAAGACAAAAAGAGCTTTGCCCTCTGAGTTGTTTCGGTTTGAAATTTAATCCTTGGTGTTCAAATTAAACAATGGTGACTTGTGTCCCCAAATAATTCCTTTTACCATGAATCGTACCTTTAAAATAATGCGCATTAATAAATCGTATTATAATCTTTTATTAAAGGTGTTTTCATCCACCTATTCCAAATAAAACAATAAAAACCACACACACTCTCCTCGTTATTTGCTTAAACACACGAAAAGACTGAAAGAGGAGGCTTTAGGCCTTTAAATTTACCTTTAAGGATAGCCCTTTGTTTTCATTCCCTAACGGCCGCCGAAAAAAAGAAATAGCCCAATATAAATATAACTGAGATAATGTTTTATCATAGAGCTATATTAAAAGTAATATAGCTCTATGTGTTTTATGCACATTCTACATAAAAAAAAGATTTTAAGTGTCATTTTCGGACTGTAATGTCAAGTATTTCCGTTTTATACCACAGCAGATGACGTGACTTCGATTCGCCGACTTTCAGGACATTTTCATCAACCCCCTGAACTGCTGATCCTTATACAGTTATACTCATAGAAAACAGCAATACCGCTGCCGGGGTTTTAGGGCTTAATATATAGATGCGTTTAATTATTCAAACCAAAGAGGTCTTTCCGTGGACCGATTGATCCGAACCACCATGGGAATCTCACGACTGGTTCACACCTTTAGCTACCGACGCTTAATTGAAATATAACATGTTTCACTCCTTAACGGAAGCGCGACGTGTGAACGCATGCCGACGAAAATACTTTTTTTACCCCGGCTTGTATGATGATTACTTTGAACGATTCGATCTACCCCAAATATTTGAAATATTTAGTTTTCTCATAGTGTCAGAAAATGAGCAGTCGGTAGTTTCTACATTACTTTTTTTTCTTTCTTTAGTGAATGCTTAAAGCGATACATTGATATCGATTTCGAGGAAGGAGCAATTAATCCGTTTGCAAAAACGAAAAGTGTTTGTTTCTTTACACTTAAATTGAGGAACTGGAATGTGTACAGAATTCGGCTTTTAAAACAGAATTTGCCAATACATCTTGTGTCCTCGCTATTTCAGTTCTGTGGCGTCGTTAAGTTAAGAGCGATAGCGAGTTAATTGATAAACGCTGTTTTCCTCCATACGGTAAACTGGAATTTGAAAAAAAAGGACAATACGATTTTACGTTCGTCATGTTATCGACGAAATATGAAATTGATTTCTTTGAAAATTATTATATACATTTTACTTGGGGCTCGGATGGCACAAACTTCTGATACTTAAAACAATGTTTAGTTTCTATGAAAAAAAGGTTTGATCTTGCGGTTGGCCTTTTTTGTGCGCTCTTGTTTCGTTCTTGATCTTTTATAAATAAAGAAATATGTAGTTTGCTGAGGTAAAGGACATAGCCATGGTATCATCTCATGAACCTTTCTTGTGAGCAGCCTTCGGCTGCTACTTGACTCAGCATAACAAAGTTTCAAGAAGCCTTTTATTTTAACTGGCTCGAAAATCAGGCTAGGAGATTTTCTTTTTAACCTAAAGTACCAGTCACGTCCATGGACGGGCTTTAATGATTCGATCTATCTATTTTTGGCCGGCTGTGAAGCACTTTCACAAGACGAGTGGTATTTCACCAGACTCCCGGATGGAAATGTCCCAGCGTATCACTATGTCTCTATGAGACTGTTTCCCTTTATAGTATGTGCCAGGTCGAAAAGGGGTTTCTAAAGGAAAAGGTAGAGGATAAATGTCCTTCTTTGTTTCAAAATGTGATGGCTGTTCCTCGACCACCGACGCTCATGTGCGTTGGTTCATGATGTGCGGATCAGGTATTTTCCGCCCCAAAAAGTTGAATGTCGAGCTGGCAACCTTTCGACTGCATTCTCAGCAAATTGTATCAAAATGTCACAAGTTGCCCTTCGAGATATTAAGACACTTGTTCACGTCACGATTTATATCTGGGAGCTGGCAGTGCTTGATAGTCACTCGTGTTGCTTGCCAGCCCCCCCTCTACCCCCACGGGGGAAGTTAAAACAGAGTCAACTTCCGATACCGCACCGCGACAGGTGATTTTTGGTTCCACCTTCAGCGAAGCAATATAGGCAGTCGTGTGGGCAACGGGTTCTTGTGTACCTTTCGTTGAGGGAAGGGAATGTGGTCTGCTTGGGGCTGCGTGGAGCCAGAGGAACCTGCAGCGATCAATGTGGCCGTGTTTGTGCCTGTCAAACTCTGGCAAGAGCCAGGTGAAAATCCGCCGGCGACTGCTGGATGACTTTCTGTGTCCCCTGTGTGAAGTCATCTTGGTCGACGTTGATTCTTGTCGGTTCTGACTTGTTCTGCTGCTTTAGCGACAGTGTTAATTTGAATTTTGCGTTCAATTGCGCATTCCAACAATCGAATCATCGAAGCTAAATACACCTGCTTAAAAAATGCTCAATATTAAG
Organism: Patiria pectinifera; assembly: GCA_029964075.1. NCBI lineage: Eukaryota > Metazoa > Echinodermata > Asteroidea > Valvatida > Asterinidae > Patiria > Patiria pectinifera. The sequence continues at coordinate 3,150,014 of CM057143.1, read as the reverse complement.
TAAGACTGGCCTTTGTTTTACGGGACGAGTATCGGTAAAAAAGGTAGTGGTTATCATCGTCTCATATCAATTTGTACATTTGACTCCAATGAAGTAAAAGATTTGCCGTCAGATGTAGGAGAAGTATGGTTGAATTAAAGATTTGGACATGCAATTAATATTATATCAGGACACTCAGTCTGTGGCTCAGAGCAGAGCTTGTGCTTTTGTGAACAACTGAGAGAGAACGGTAGAACTGTTGTATTATAATTCACCTTTACTCTACAAAGCTGATAAATTAGCCTCATTGGAGAAAAGACATATTGACTGCGGGCATGAATGGGCTTACCAAGGTCATTTCTCTTTGTACGTGTTTCTATATTGCTCTTCTGGCAGAAAGGGCAAGGCATATTACGTGTAGCTCATCAGTACATGACTGTCTGCAGAGTAATAAGGCTGCGTACGTGAATCATATATTATTAACAGTCGAAACGTACCTTTCTATTTCTCAAAGACACACAATGTAAACAAAAAGCTATTGATTGGTATACCCGGGATTTGGCATGACGTTACCCCAGATCTTGGCTATTTCGAGAAGAGTACAAATACTACTAAATGTTGGGGAGAATTCGGCAAATATTGAGGCAGTTGATATTTTGACGAAATAATAGGAGAGAGAATAAGCAACCACTGACCACTTTGTAAGGTGTATGTGTAACCTGGACAATAGCACACTACAGGGGAAAACTCGCACAAACTAAACACTCTATGGGGATTAAACTAAACTAAACTCAGGCTCTTTGAGGGGAAAAGTCGCAAGGAACTGAAATAAGAGAGAAAGTAGACACCAAATGCTTTGGTTTAAACAAAAAAATAATTAAAAAAAAACAACAAATCATTTGCAATAAAAGTTCAAGTCTTACAAAACTATTTAGTAGACCTAACTAATTAAAAGAAAAAAAAACCCCAAAACACCCAGGATTGAACTAAAGCTATTATAGACCAAATCAAAAAGGCTAACTTAAACTTAAAACAAAAGGGCCAAACATTTAAAACTAAAACAGCAAAACCTTAGTCCAAAGACCAAGAACCCCCCCCCAAAAAAAACCCCCAAACAACCCCAAAACCCACTGAATCCTAAAATCAACACTTGAAATACAAAATAAATGTCAACCCGCAGTCTTTAATTTTGCAATTATTTCGCCCCGACGCTAAATTCTGTAATTGATTTTCATTTATTACAGTAGATATCCTCTCGTACTGGAGTGGCCTAGGTTGCGCGAGTATCCAGAATCGAAAAAGTGGGGATTTGGACTAACAAGTACTGGGAAAGCACAGAATTTCAATTTCTTGTCTCACTTTATGAACCAAGAACTCTACTGTTACTCAGTATTGTTGGTTAATCTTCAACCAAAAGGCACCTGTTTTCACATCACTGGTGAAACAAAAAGCCCCACTCTTCGGCAAGTGTTCAACTTCCGTGAGTGTTCACGCATAACAGAAATTGATGTCGTCATCGCATAATTAAATCATAGTATTGGCCGAGGCGGTGAATGGAATTCATGAATAGTTTATCATCTCGATGGACGTGGTGTGCATGTTCTCACGTTTTGTTGCAAGTTAGGTGTAAAAACATGCCGACGATACCTTTGCAGCGAACATGTATACCAAAAGGTTAATTGCATAGGCCTATTTAAACTTGGACACGAAATGGTAACAATGGATGTTTCATTTATTTAATCTCACACGATTTCTCATGCAGTCATAATTTATGTCTCTTGGTTAAAACATTACAGCAAACTCAGCGAACTAGCATTGCAAATATTCATGGTGACTACAACCAATATTAAATGAAAACCACTCCAAATAAGGTAGGCCTAAGGATATTTTATCTAAAAAAGGCTAATATGTAAAGTTATTGAAATTATCAAAGACGACCTTTTAGAGTTGGGAAATAGTGATTTATCTTTGAAGCATTACAGTTGCCTTGCAGTTCTTTGCGTAGATCTGTCGCAATGATTAATGCCTGATTTTGGTGGTACCGTAGTTTTCACGCTTCCTATTATCAGTCACTGTATAATGATAATCACCTTCTGATTGTACATGAAATCACCTTTACATTCGCCTCATGCAAAACAACAAAATAGTGCACTCGAACTTGTTGAACTGACACGGTCGTTGATAGGTCGATTTAAGACCGATCCATCTCCCATCGCATTAATTGCCCAATCAAAGAAGACAGCTCATATGATGCCAGGGTCGATCAAGTGCGGATAATGTTGCAATTAAATGGAGTTTGTCGTTACACGTTTTCCAGCAAAAACCACCGATCTACGGCTTTTTATGTTCGCTGTTGGGGGGGGGGGGAGAGGAGGTGTGTATGGGTGTTGGTATCTCAATTTAAAGAGCCTGTCTGACTGTGTAATGTTCTTATTATTTTAAGGAATCTATATTGTAGTACATGTACCACAGCTGTGTGCAGTACCACTATATACATGTACCCTATATTATGCATTACCACAACCGTACCATGTGTAGTGCCACAATATACCCTATATTGCAGTACCAAAAACCTACAGAGAGTTCCAACAACATCCTTTTTGCATCATTTACAGTCACGTCAGCACCTAACTTATGGGACTTTCGCGCAGGTTCTCTAATATGTGACTTCTTTCGTCGACAATACGATTGAAATAACCGTAGAATTTCATAAGAGAATGTTTCCCGTTCTTGGACCAAAAAAATGGCGCTTCAGACCTGTACCCTGCATATTAGTGACGCAACACAACCTAAATACGGCCCACTAGAGAATGCGCCCTCTAGGGTGTCTTTGTCTTGCTGCACTGACCTTTCCCTTGTTGTTCACTGCATTTAATCGCCATATTTGAACCATAACGAGGCTGTACCGGCAAACTCTTCGATATGCTTCGTTTCGTCGTACGTTGCTACGCTGTTGGGTGACAGAAAATTATGTGCTGCCTCTCTTTGAGCCAACCGTGCAAAGCACTCCAGCATCATTGTGGACTCGACTCATGGTGTTAGTAGATAAAATTAAGCACGGCACTACTAAAGGAACATTACCAAGAAACCATCTCGTACTCTTAAACATTGTCCCGTAAAAGAGTTCTTTTGAGACAATTTTAGTACCAAAGATGTATCTGACCCTTCGCTTTCATCTTACGGAAGCATCGACAAGTTTCCCTTGCGTCATGCCTGAGTACCTTTCATGGTAACTTTATACTTTTATGATTTTGCTCCATAACTCTCCGGCCACACCTGTTTCCTCGAAGAGTGGATCAACAATTAGCGGACTGTCCTGCACACCGGGTCTCCCTGTAAGTACTTCTAATGGGTCGGCAAATAGATTTGTGGTATTGATGGAGTGTTTTTAATATCAACGCGGCCGGAACATTGTCCCTTTATTATTAAATTTGCCGGGCTGCGCCTAGGGAGTTGGGAACACGACGTGCGACCACGAATGCCGAGTAGTAATAACACGACTGCCGGGAGAGGGGAAAAAACCCGGTCATATTATCTGGGAAATGAAATATTATTGACTTGCTGTCCCATTGGAGACCATCCGGGCAGGTTGATGGCATCTCTTCTGGAATATATGGACCGGTAGTTGGGGGATTATTTCCTGCTGAGAGAGCATCTCATTTGGGGTGGAGTGCTCAATTGTGCAAGTCTCTTTTTGATGTCATGTGATCTGGAAAAAAGAAGTGGACTCCCAGTACCTTTTTCTTCCATAAGACAGATAGTTTGAGAATGTTTGTAGAATTGATCGTATTGCTTTAATATAGTGTTGCACGAGAGAGGGTTTTCATGGATAACCAAGAAGTGTTCCTATGGATGTACACACTATTGTGGCGATATCCAATCCAGATTGGAAGCAGCTCTGTAATCATAACAATTTGGAAAATTTGTAATTTTTGTGCCTGAGTTCTTCAATTATTCCTCAGGATGCCAGTGTGGGTGATACAGCAGGGAGGAATACAAAGATGCTTGTTTTTAAATAATTTTCAAATAATACTTCCAAGATGTCAGACCTTTTAACTTTATTTTTCAAAGACGGCATTTAGGTTACTTGACAAGAAGCATGTGGGTTTTTTTTCAGGAAAGTTCAAAACAAACAATGCTCTCTCAATACGATCAACTTGATCATCCTGTATCTATAAGTAACTATTACGGCACCAAATAAAACACAATGTGAAATTCTTCTCGGGTTTAACTTTGGGAAAGGTAAAACTCATTTCCCCCCCTAACGTCGGAGATAGTAGCAATTTTATGCGATGTGCTTTTTGTTTTTCATTATGAGAGGAAAAAGGCTTTCACAATTCAGATTTTATAATACCCACTAAACAAATTTTCAACACGGTCTTGGCACTTGTCTTTAAGGGGCAACAATTAGCAGTGAGAACCTTTTGCAGGTATATTTTAAAATTGAACAAGTAGGCTTCGTGCACGCAGATCAATCTTAATTGCCCAGCTACTGGTAACCATTGATAAGAAGTGACATGTCAATCCACAGCCCCTGGTACTCCGCTGTGAGAGACCGCCTCATAGTAATTAAGCCGCAAAGAGTTCTACAAAAACTAACGATATATGGCGCAGTGGCTTGCGGGAAACAGTGTTATTGACACTAATGAACTGACAATATAACCCAATCGATGGGTTGCCGGAGGGATAAGTGTGACTCTCTGGCGTCACACGGCCATTGGTGGTGGGACACCTCGTGTCACCGGAACAAGGCATACGTCACATACCTGGCCCGCGCCAATATCAACCCGGGGTTCTGGGCTCTAGAGCTCCGCTCCTTACGTCATCTCCGGGCTCTGGCAAATCGGTCTTTAAAGAAAAAACCGATAGCTCTGAGTGGCATAATATCAGTAGTTTATCTGCGTGGGTGCAAGCGCTCTACCGATGTTCTCAGAAAGAGTTGCCAGTGGTATAATAAATGCGTGTTAATCCTATACTCAGTCGACGAATCGGAGCACTGCGGACCGTAACATTTCATTGGGACAATCACTAAAGGTGAGATTAAAGTAATGACAATTGGTAACATTTTGTGTGAACTCGTGCCGAGAAACTGAAAGCTGAGGTATAGCCTACTCATCTAAGTGGTAGGCGCAAAGTAAGCTCAAAACTAAACATAAATTAATCCGATAGTTACTTTCTCGTATCGTGTTGCTGTCGTTCCGGTCGCTTTAAGGCCATTTAATGTCATCATCGGCTGAAGCCATTGCGACATAATGAAGCGATTGGCGGGCGGCGTGACGACACATTCTTTAGCTACCGGCTTGATATAAAGCCAGGCGCGAGGCGTGCGTCTGAACAGTGTAGAGTAAAGAATCGGACGGAACTAGAGACAGCAAACACAGAATTGATGCTGTCACTGTGAACCGCTTGCTTGCGTGTACGTACCACGGTAAGAACTAATTTCTGCCTGATTAATTTTCTACCTTTCTTAGACTTGCGGCATTAGGATTTCATTTCATAATTTTTTTCTTCAAAATTTAATGTGTGTCATCAATCGAGCTCAGTATAGTTTGTACACAGGATTCTTTGACATGTGTTTTCCTACGGGGCTATTAAGGGACAAGAAACTTTTGACGACGAATATTGTTTTCCCGCAATTGTATTATTTTTTTCCGATGTTTTATTCCATCAAAAAAGACGCTGGACTTTCGCATAATAATTGCTGCAGTATGAAGATTTTGGGGTTTGTATCAAATTAAAACGATAGCGTAAATTATAATCCTGATGTTCCATTACAAAATTGAATTTGTTGAAACAAGTTGCTCTTCAAAATCCATTTTCTCGATTTGTTTCCGGTCATTGCTACTTTCGTTTCTGTTTTCGTTGTTAAAGAATGCTGCGTGCAAAATGTTTGAAGAGAAACTGATGTATTGATTTTCTCAAGGTTTAAGGCTAGTTGATGAAGATTGCGTCATCTTTTACTTCTCGAATTAGAATATTGATGTCTAGATGTCCTACAAAAAATAACCAATCGATATGACTTCATTTGCCTTCATCCCAGCACACTGTTGAAATAAAATGTTATCGAAGAATTAAAAAAAAAGCATTTTATTGCCTTGAATCGGAAAGATTACTGTCAATGTTTCTTATCGCCGTGTGAAAGAAAACATTCACGCCGACGTCCTCAGTTCTTGAGAACCGAGTAGAAATCCAGGGGCTACTAGTGTTAGATTTCAAATAGATTTCCATCAAAACAGAGTACACAATAAGGAATCCTGGCTAGAAATGTAGTTTCTTGAGTAGTTTCAGTTTCATCCAGGAAAAAAAGAATTGACCACTGGATTTTTTTCCAGTCAGATGATCTGACTGCAGTATATTTTCGAGTGAATTTGGTTGTTAAAATATCTGTCAAGCAATCTGTGGTTGATATTGTTTCAAATTTCATCGAACTGATGATCATTATATTGGCACTGAAAGCAACGAACTTATGCTAGGTGCTTACTTTTTCAAGTGTCTCTTTGGGGCCGTATCATATTAGTCCGACGCTTCATAGGTCCGACGCCTCATAAGTCCGAAATTTCGGACTTATAAGGCGTCGGACTTATTATAACATTTATTAATTCCGCCTCATAGGTCCGACGCCTCATAAGTCCGACGCCTCATAAGTCCGACGTCGTAAAAACGAGGCGTTTAATTTGTCGGACCTACGAGGCATCGGGGCTATGAGGCGTCGGAGCTATGAGGTGTCGGACCTATGAGGCGTCGGAATTATGAGCGGACCCCGTCTCTTTAACATCGATTGGATCACCTAGGTGAACAGTACTAAAAAAAAGTGCCCGCTACCCTCCTTAATTAAGACTGTCGTTTATCGGAGCGGAAGTTCTGGCACGCTGATATTTTAAAGGCATCAGGGTCATTTTGCATTTAGGCCTACACCAAAAATAACCCACCGAATTGTTATCAAAAATCTTACTTTGGATTAAAGATGGTACTGGTACTAAATAGCCTGTGAAATTATTCCGTCTGGCTTGCTGTCATTAGAAGAAATCAAAAACTGTATGTTCCATCATACATTTCCAACGATAAGTCAGTTGACTGATTTTTGGAAACCAAGACTGCTGTTGACAAAATCGTGTTTCGTGGTCAAAAGGTTGTGCATTGTGCATGACTTTTCACTGTTTTCTCGCAAAGTGTAATTATATCTACTGAGCCTTAACTTGAACAGGTTTGGTTTCGAACATTCTTCTCTAGATTTTGAGTGGTGTCTTTATTGGAAACGAACAAAATGCAAGCTAAATGCCTTTAAAATGAAACTCCCAGACGTCCTTGTAATGTAATCCACAACCAGACTATATAAGCGATTGGCATTAATTGGATATCGTTAGATATATATGGATATGTATGTGTTGGAGCGTAATGTTGGGATTGGTATGTCTATCAATGCTGCTTCATTAGTCTCAGCGTGAACATACAGATGAAATGGATATTTTAAAACATTGCTGACTGTATAATTCTTCTGCCGACAATCGTGTGCTGTTTTATTCTTGGCGGTTTTCATGTAAGAAGGAATCGTGAAAAGAGTTTTATTGGTGATGGGAATGGGGAATGCTCAGGAGCAACTTCCAGATTTCGAGTTTAGTGTTTTCAACAAAAGGTTTTCAAGTTTAGGAGTAAATTCAGTTTGGGGTTTTGCCAAATAAATTAATGTAGGAAACCGGTCAAAACGATTGCGATCAGGGCCCCTGCCTAATCGAAAAGCAAAAATATCCAATTATAACTATTTGAGCTCTTAATTCGAAGTTGCTGATTAACGCGGTATCACATCTTGACAAATCAAGACAAAATGACGAGACAAACATCGAAATAAATGAGGGATAAACGTAAAGTAAATAGTTGCAAATAACCGTGGTGCATGTAATTTTGTCACTGTGACAATGAAATGCCATGAGTGTTTTTAAAAAAAAATCATAATAAAAAAAAAAATTGTCTCAAATTCAGTTTTTGTCTACAAAATGTTTTTAAAAAGGCAACATGCATAGGCCTAATTAAAATACTGTACAAAATTCAAGATAGGATATCAAAATATTGAAGGATATTTGATGAAAGGTTCAGTCTTTTACACAGCGATTAAATTAAAAGTGACAATGCATCACACGAAAAAATTGGACCTTTACTGGTACTAAAAATGACAAACATAAAACGTCTCAACCTGGGATTTTTTTGTTGTACTTTTGAGATTATAAAAGTACAGCTTTGGGCACTATGAAATTGCTGCAAGGTAAACCTTTTTATTATGCAACTAGACGTCTTTTCCGGTCCCTGTCCTCTTTATGGGACTTCATCTGTTTTAAGTTATTAAAACCGAGGCCTGGACATTTTTGAAAGCTTCCTCTCAAGTCACTCAAAACCGTAGACGCGTTTCCTTTCGCTGAGAGCGCCTTAGTAATCCCTTCCGCGCGTAAATGCCGCGTCGGTTATTAAAACTCCCTGTTAGCTTGATATTTTTTGTTCAACATCATTTTTTTTAATATAATTGAATTGATGTGGACACACGCACTTGACTACTTGCGGTTGGGTTCCATTATAAACAAAGAAGTGTACAGATCTCGAGGATTAATTAGTCTTCTCGACCAAGCGAGTTTGATGGAGAGGGGATGTACAAGGAGCGATAGGCTTGCGTGCTCTGGACACAATAATTGTTGCCGCCGACAGTGCATAATAAATGGGAGCTCTGGTTAGGTAAATATTCCAAACTGGGTAATTACACCCAAACGCAACCGACTGTTTAACTTCAAGACGTGTGCGATGCCTTCCCGACGTCACGTGACTTGCCACGTACGTCACGTGGTCAGGGCGTTAAACCTTAGCTGAAGTCTACACATGTACTTTTGTCAGGAAGTTATATTTTTGTTTTAAATCGTCCCAGTTTATTTTCGGTTAAGAAATGAATTTTTGATCGGGAGATCTACTTTTTTTTTTTACATTGATTTAACAAAGTAAAGAGCCAAGTTCCCTTACAATGCTTGATCTGACGTTGCAGATTTACATTTTATCTTACGTGAAAACAAGTAAGACTGCTGCAAACTGCTTACTGACTGGATGGACCTGAAATATATAAATCTAAAAATTAATGTGGCCTGACGTTGCGAACTTAGCAAGTTCTTCTTCAGAGGCTAAAACAGAAATGACAGAGGTACAAACATTAACATGGGGGTGCACACAAACATGCAGGGCTGAAAGAAGAAACACAAAAAGAGGATTAGGTGGGAAAGGTGTGGAAAGATGCAGGGGAGGGTGGATGAGAGAACAAAGGAACAAAGGGAGATGGCAAACCACAAGGGGTCTAGTGTAAACAGGAAGGATCAAAGGTCACAGGGGGTGGGAACGGACAAAAGTGTGAGAGTGATGATGATGGGGAACAGTATGGGGGTGGAAAGGGATGAAAGATGGGGGAAGATGGGTAAACACAAACAAGGAAGACCAGGTGGATTATCTGTAACAGAAGACAATGGAGGAAGAAAAGGATTAATCATTCCCTAGTTGGATGTTGAGACCATGTGGTTGAATAGTTCGAAGACGATTCATCCACACCTTCTCTCTGCTGAGGCGAACTGAGTCCTTGCGATGGCCAAGAGATTCAATGCCCTGCAAAATCATATCAGAAATAGAGTGGTTAGGCAGGTTGAAGTGATGACCAACAGGGGTGTCTAGTTTCTTGGTGTTGACCGTTGACCGGTGGGCATAGAAACGCTTCTTGAGCGTATTCTTAGTCTCACCTACATACTGCACTCCACAGACCCTGCAAGAAATGAGATATATGACATTAGAGGTGTTACAAGTGATGTTACCAATGGTTCTGTGGGTAGTGACAGAAGAGTGGCCAGAAAAGGAGTCAGACTCCTGGATATGAATCTGGCAGACAACACATCTGGAACTGCACTTGAAAGTACCATGCTGGGTGGGAGGATGCATCTAAGGATGGGACTTCAGCTCGAACAATCAGGTCCCGTAGATTTCGAGGACGCCTGTAAGCAAATGTGGGGCGTTGGGGATGGCGCGGGCAAGGCGATCTGAAGTATGGAGGATATGATGATTGTCATTAGTGATTTTGCGAAGGGGAGGAGGAGGGGGGAAAACGTGGTAACCAAGGGAATCATGGGTTTGGCCATGGCATCAGTGAGGGCTAGATTTCTGGGGATAGCTTTAGCTCTGGCAATGGCACGATGAACACCAAGTTGTTCCTCAGTATCTGTGTATGGCGGGAGAAATCTGAATCATTAGAACAAATTCTTCTGAGTCTGAGTGCCTGGCTGAACGCTATGCCAGTTTTGCAGTGCCTGGGGTGACAGCTGGAGGAGTGGAGGTACTGGTGGGTGTCTGTGGGTTTGGAATACAGGTCAGTGGTTAGTGAGTTGCCTTGCTTGCGGACGGTGACATCCAGAAAGTGGGTTTGGTGAGCCGAGAACTCCGACGTGAATTTGATGGTTCTGTGGAAGGAATTGATGTGGTTAGTGAAGGTCAAGAGACTGTCCTCATCACTGGTCCAGATGAAAAACATCATCAATATATCTCCACCAGATCCAACATGGGGCACAGGGGGGCGGCAAGCATGCATTTCGAGGGAAGCCACATGAAGAGCCATGGGAGGGGCCATGCGAGTGCCCATTGCGGTGCCTGTGTACCTGTAGATAGTGTTCACCAAGGAAGGAAAAATTGTTCTTCGTTAGTATAAGTCTCATGAGGGCCACATGATGGTTGAGGATGTGTGTGTGTCCTGCTTGGCCAGAGCCAAGGAGCAAGCACAATTCCCTCCTCATGGGATGTTGGTGTACAGAGATGAGACGTCGTCCAAATCAATGATGGCTGTGCTGGCCTGGGCCTTACCTACGCTTTTCCTACCATCAGATAACTACAGTTTTACTCCCTCTCTCCTCGATTTATCCCCAAAGGTTTGCAACTGTCTCACACTCTCTGCTTAGGAAACCTCCCACCACACCTTCAAAGGAAATGGAATCAAGTTTTACATGGTGCCTCTATTAAACTCATCAATATTCTCTCTCAGCAGTGTCAATTTACACGTGAGGACCTCCATCAGAATATTTCCCACCTTGACTCCCAACTCAAATCCAGTTGTTCTGATTCCACGTACAGGAATTTCTATGATGAGATTGAAAGGGGTTTGTCTAACCTTGACTCTGTCCTACTCAACAGGAGAAACAAGAAGATTGGTGGCTTGCTTGCCAAGCAACAGCAACGCAGACACAGACGTTTCAGACGTCCTAGGTCCCCATCTACCACGCCAACGCCAGAACCCCCTGTCAACACTGTAGTTAATCTTTCTTCCTCATCAATATCTGACGCAGAGCACAAACTTCTCTCCAAGGGTCTCAATTTTTGTCCCGCTCCCCGTTCTGTGAACCAGGTTCAGCTCAGCCAAGACCTCACGGAATACTACCGTAGAATCCGTCTGCGTGAGTTTTTCCTGGACAGTGAACCGTGTGAACCTGAGCCTTTTCGAGTCAAGAGTTCATGGGTACCCCCCAAGAATCGTGTGCCAGCCATAGAGACATACGTTCAAGTTATCAATTCCCAAGTCACTAACCCGGAGAATGCTACCCATAGGACTCATGATAATCTCCCCAGAGAGGAGCGCCTGGCTCTCAACTCCTTGCGCTCTCGCACCGACATCATCATCAAGCCAGCAGATAAAGGTTCAGCTGTGGTCATCATGGACCGTCAGCAGTACATTGATGAGGCCCACCGCCAGTTGGATAATCGCACTAACTATACCCGCCTTGACTCTGACCCCACAGGCACTTTCTGTCGAGATATACAACAGGTACTTGACGATATGCGATCACGTGACCAGTTGTCCAAGAAAGCTCACAAATTCCTTTCTCCCTGTGATTGTAGGACTGCCAGATTTTACCTTCTACCCAAGATTCACAAGGCTGGCAACCCCGGTAGACCCATCATCTCCGGTAATGGCTCACCCACGGAACGCATCTCCCTATTCATTGACAGTTTTCTCAAACCCCTTGTCCCACAGATTTCGTCATACATTCACGACACCCCAGACTTCCTACGCAAGCTTGAAGGAATCAAGGACCAGATTCCCAGCACAGCCATCATTGGGACTTTCGACGTCTCATCTCTGTACACCAACATCCCACATGAGGAGGGTGTTCGTGCTTGCTCCTTGGCTCTGGCCAAGGCAGGACACACGACTCCTCCCATCAGTGATGTTGGCACCCTCATGAGACTTATACTAACGAAGAACAATTTTTCCTTCCTTGGTGAACACTATCTACAGGTACACGGCACCGCAATGGGCACTCGCATGGCCCCTTCCATGGCTTGCCTCTTCATGGGTGACCTCGAAGAACGCATGCTTGCCTCGGCCCCATGTCGCCCTTGGATCTGGTGGAGATATATTGATGATGTTTTTCATCTGGACCAGTGATGAGGACAGTCTCTTGACCTTCACTAACCACATCAATTCCTTCCACAGAACCATCAAATTCACGTCGGAGTTCTCGGCTCACCAAACCCACTTTCTGGATGTCACCGTCCGCAAGCAAGGCAACTCACTAACCACTGACCTGTATTCCAAACCCACAGACACCCACCAGTACCTCCACTCCTCCAGCTGTCACCCCAGGCACTGCAAAACTGGCATAGCGTTCAGCCAGGCACTCAGACTCAGAAGAATTTGTTCTAATGATTCAGATTTCTCCCGCCATACACAGATACTGAGGAACAACTTGGTGGCCAGTGGTCACAGCTCTCGCCAAGTTCATCGTGCCATTGCCAGAGCTAAAGCTATCCCCAGAAATCTAGCCCTCACGGAAAGGAGGCCCCTGATGCCATGGCCAAAACCATGATTCCCTTGGTTACCACGTTTCACCCCAATATCCCTCCCTTGCGCAAAATCACTAATGACAATCATCATATCCTCCATACTTCAGATCGCCTTGCCCGCGCCATCCCCAACGGCCCCACATTGGCTTACAGGCGTCCTCGAAATCTACGGGACCTGATTGTTCGAGCTGAAGTCCCATCCTTAGATGCATCCTCCCACCCAGCATGGTACTTTCAAGTGCAGTTCCAGATGTGTTGTCTGCCAGATTCATATCCAGGAGTCTGACTCCTTTTCTGGCCACTCTTCTGTCACTACCCACAGAACCATTGGTAACATCACTTGTAACACCTCTAATGTCATATATCTCATTTCTTGCAGGGTCTGTGGAGTGCAGTATGTAGGTGAGACTAAGAATACGCTCAAGAAGCGTTTCTATGCCCACCGGTCAACGGTCAACACCAAGAAACTAGACACCCCTGTTGGTCATCACTTCAACCTGCCTAACCACTCTATTTCTGATATGATTTTGCAGGGCATTGAATCTCTTGGCCATCGCAAGGACTCAGTTCGCCTCAGCAGAGAGAAGGTGTGGATGAATCGTCTTCGAACTATTCAACCACATGGTCTCAACATCCAACTAGGGAATGATTAATCCTTTTCTTCCTCCATTGTCTTCTGTTACAGATAATCCACCTGGTCTTCCTTGTTTGTGTTTACCCATCTTCCCCATCTTTCATCCCTTTCCACCCCCATACTGTTCCCCCATCATCATCACTCACACTCTTTGTCCGTTCCCACTCCCTGTGACCTTTGATCCTTCCCTTTCTGATCCCTCCTGTTTACACTAGACCCCTTGTGGTTTGCCATCTCCCTTTGTTCCTTTGTTCTCTCATCCACCCTCCCCTGCATCTTTCCACACCTTTCCCACCTAATCCTCCTTTTGTGTTTCTTCTTTCAGCCCTGCATGTTTGTGTGCACCCCCATGTTAATGTTTGTACCTCTGTCATTTCTGTTTTAGCCTCTGAAGAAGAACTTGCTAAGTTCGCAACGTCAGGCCACATTTTATCTTACGGTTAGTCCAAATCAGGCGGAACTGCATGGGCGAATCTTACAAGTTCGTAAATCTCTGAAACAGTGAATAATTATACCAAACACAGCTGCGACGACATCATTGATGATTGAAAAACATGAAACGGCACTCACTGTAAACACATAAATCATTCCTTTGCGTGAGTCTCATCTGTCCTTTATAAGTACTTAGTACTTAATGACCCCTTTTCTGTTATAAATGTCTGAATTTAATATCCCAAGTTGGCTCTCGCAGGAGCAGGTTAATGGCTTCAAGTAAGGGGTGAATTTGGGGGGAAAGACGCATCCGTGTAAGTTACCAATTAAATGATGAAATCCATTTAAGAGTTCCAGTTTGTTTTTCGAATGGACTAACGCGATTACTTGCAAAACGAGATAGGCTAGCATGCATTGACTCTTTGCAATCTTGTTAGAGGTGTATTGGGCACAATGTCAGCAGACGCGCACGGCACTGCTGCACGTTTATACAGGGTATTGCATTACATCGTATGTCTTGTCTTTAATAGTTAGATGTTTGAGACCGTAGCCAAGGATAGGGTTTCTGTCCTAATAAATTTAATCGGACTATGAAAAGTGAGCCTCCGAACCGCCCCCAAGCTAACCCTCAATCTCCGGGGGGAAACGGGGTTGGGAGATGGTCAAGATGATGGTTTCCAGGGGATTGCCTCTGGATTTGCAGATGACGTTAAATCATGGAAGAAATATTGTATTGTGTCTGACCTCACTTTGCTTTGCGTAATTCAGTTCTAGCCTCCCCCTCGTGGGCGTGCCCCCTCCCTTGTTGCATAACCTTGAAATTCGGATTTACTTGGAAATGGATGGGTTCCTATTGGCTTGTCCAGGAAAGCCTCTGGAAATCGTAATGCTTCGTTGATGCAGTCGAATTTCACTTTGAAGAAAGTCTTCTTGGAGAAATGTAGAAAGTTTGAAAAATGGAAAACAAATAATTTGCCGATGTGAAGAGCATAACTATAAAAACATTGTTCAACACTTGCATAATATTATCCTCTGTTTCTATGTTTTGATTAACATCTCCACGTAGGCCCAAAAACTGTCTGAAGTTAGTGATGGAAATCCCACCCCATTACAGGGGACCGTAAGCTCCTTCATCTATCAATTTATCCAAGTCCCAACTTCTATGGTCCATCTTCAGCTCAAGTACCCTACTCGGTTTCACCATCATTAAACGTGTTCTCCCTGCCTCGTATGGTGTAAGGAAATCCATAAACTCCGGCTCGGGCAAACTGGAAGCCCAGCCGTGCCGGTCCGTGACGGGCAGTTTCCCGTGGAGTAAGCGCGCGGCGCTTGGTAGGCGCACTGGGACCGTGTCCAAACATCCCACTGAACGAGGGCCGGAAACGCGAACGACGTCTCGAAAACAGTCTGCTAATTGACCCGGCAGTATTTTCTCAGCCAGTATTAACACATATTCCGAGTGTGACTCTTGACTCTGTATGTTAACCGTTTTGTTTTGTTAAAGAGTGGTAAACGTAGATCAAAGTGTAAAAGTGAAAAATGCAAGTGAGAGTAACTTAGGGAGGGAATGCTGTATAAAAGAGCCCCCCCCCCCAAAAAAGTCGCCGACAAACAAACAAAAACCCTTAGAAAATTATCATGGTTTTTGAAGGATTCATATCAATACTTCTTTTGTGACATTTTCTTATGGAGTAGGGCCGGTATTTTTTGTTTTTTACTTCCGAAAGCCGTTTTATGATGAAGGATACTTCCTTCCTTGGTTTGTCTTACTGTCATCAGACCGGATGTAATAAAGGACCGCAAGCGAAGTAAAGTCAAGTACCTAACCAATAGGATGCTAAATGAAAAGAAAAGACGTTGCTTTTGGAGGACTCTATCATTAATTCCCAACGGGCGATGATAACAACAATTGATTCTGCTTGGCACTTTTGTTTTCCAAATCCATTTCGATCCACTATGCTACAGGTCCCTTTAAGCCCAAGGCTCGTGTGGTTTTCCATTAATAAGTTAAGTATCCGTCAGCATTTCCTTTTAGGTTACGGCTTCAACGGCTTCTCAATTTTCTTCTCCATCAGTCACGCCTCCACGAAACACATTAGGCCCACATCAGAGAAGCTCGACTGCGTTTTGTATCCTAAATTCCTGTTTACGGTCTAATAAAACCTAAACGATCAGTCAATTATTTGCAAGGCTGGAGTCCGACGACTTTGAGGATAATTGCAAGAAAGATAATTTAAGTAGCCTCGCTGGTTATAGAATCAACGCCTCTCGTTGGGTTTGGTAGTAGATTGTCGTTGATTCTCAGTTTGGTTCCAAGATCGATAATTCACTCGTCCTTTATATAATGGACAGTATTCAAACTGCCAATAGATTGGAACGTTAAAATCATAAGATTTTGATGTGTTGTTGTCGATTTCGGCTTTGGTATGCGACTTCAGTTTGTTGTTAACATGTAACGTGTAGCTCGAACTGTCAGAGAAGGCCCTCTGTTGGGCATGCATAAGATCATACTCTTTTCTCTTTGGTATGAATTTGGTGTGAGCATGATGTGCCAGTCCTCATCCTGGACTGACAGAGAAGATCGTTAGCCTACACTCTCCCTTTAAACAAGCATCGAAGCTAGCTGCAGGACGGTTTAGTGTGTTGATAACACCATGTCACGAATCTTAAAAACCCCATTCTTCTAGCTCGTTGGGCAATCGGCGAGCAAGGCTATAAGCTACCCCCTTCAGCTCTTACTGGGAAAGGTAGAGCGAAGCCACAGCGCATGAAACACTACGCTCCTCTGGCTGTATTGAGCCCTTTCATTACAACCGGTCCTTTTCCCAAAAGAGACCCTCTGGGAATTTTGTGAAGTGCTTTCCTTGCGCTCCCTTTGAGTTTTTGTTTTTGTCAAGTCCCAATTTCATTTCGTGTGTCATTGATGACTGGACGTTTTATTGGTCAAAGCACAATTTTAATTTCGGGTATTGACATTTGGAGAAGCGTCATTGTTTGAAGATGATAGGAGTTTTGGTTGACACTTTACGCGTTGGTGGCATCAAATGGAAGCACCAATATTAGTTTTAAACGTTCACGGTGCGTTCAAATTCGTAAAATAAAGAGTGAGTGTAACCCCCGATCATCGGTTTTGTCATAAAAGTGGCATTTAATGTGAAGTGTTATTCATTCCCTTATACAATATTCTAACCCATAATCAACAGCGGTAGAATGCCTGACTCAAGAACACAAGCAAATTCACGACCACCAGAATCCCCTCTACCTTTGCTTCAAACGGGTGCATGTTCCCCAAATCCTATGTTCCCCAACCCTAACCCTCACTCTAACCCTCTAACCCTAAGGATTTTGGGGAACATAGGTAGGCCTATTGGGTAACATCGGGTAGACTCCCTTCATAACAGATAATATTTGACAGTTGCACCGTGAAAAATAATTCTCGTCTGCTTACTTCACCAAAATAATTAAATTAAAAAAAAATATGGTTCCCTCCTTCTCGGGAATGTGTTCCTATCTTCCGTCTTCTATAAGACGTTCCTTATTACGGCCGGACAGTTTATCTTTAATAATCAACTTCTTCTTTTTTAAATCATGCCCACCTTCATTGCGTGTCAGCAATCAATGTAGGAGCAGACCGATTTCCGGAGGTTGGCATGTGTGTGTGTGTTTGAACGGACCTCTAGAGATAGAGGGGCGCCATATCTGCAGCATTTAATAGAAAGTTCTCCTTTATTGACGATGAGCTCAAAGTGCAGCCACGGTGTCGCCGTGTGTCAGGAAACCAAAGGAACAAGAACCCATGAGTAGTAATACTGAGCTAACATTCATCATTGAACTCTTTGGTATCCCAAATGAACCCTACTGAATCCGCACTAAAATACTGGCTTTCATTGACTTAGTCTAAATACCATTAGACATTTGTGATTGAGTCGAGTGTTTGGAAGGAACCTGTCATGATTGGGCGCATCGCTGGTATCCAACAGCCGTATGTGTTGTAGTGTAGATAGAGCAGGGAACCAGGAACGATCCTGCGGGAGTTCGTTCGAACTAAGGGCTTGCGTGAGTTACGTCACGAGTCAACTAATTGATAGGTCACAGGTCAACCACAAGAAATTATTGTTGTTGATCAAAGTTACCTCAAGATTCTAATTATTACGAACGTATCCTGCAGTCTCAAGACCCAGAATGGGCAGAGAAAAGGTCACTATGGTACCCAAACTTACAATATTCGAGGCACAAGGGGAACTTACTTAATATTCAACCTTCCAATGATAACCACAATTAATCAAAAATGGGTTGGCAGCATTATATAATCCTTCAAGTTCCCAAAACGTCTGTTTCTGACTACAGGTATCGCGAAAGGGAATTTTGGCAGTTTAAACATATAATTTTAATTAATTTAAATGTTATGGGTTTTATACACTTTTGATAAATCAACTTCACCAAAATCAAATGTAGAGGTCGAACGTTTTCTTGAAACAATAAATCGCCACAAGACAATGAATAGGCCTATGACACGTGTAAGTCAATGCAATTGTCGACTGAATGCAAATAAGTGGGACGTGAAAAGCTATTACATTTTTTTGTCCAGTACCTGCCATCCTAATTGGTTTAATTAATGACGTCGAGTCTTGATTGTTCTTTATTTGCACACAGACTGTACGTACAATGCGTCAGCCAGACAATGTGCAAACATTTCTCGTGAGAACAATTGCATTTTTTTTTCAAACTGAAGGAAGCATTTTGACTCTTTTGAAAGAAAATAACGATAGCCTTTTGGTTGAAGCTTGGCACGTGCTTAGTCAGTGAAGACCCCCCTCAAAATGACGTTCATGTATTTATACTTTTATGCTAATTGCGTCTCTCTGTATGTTTTGGCACTGTGATGGAAGCATTCATGCCATGAAAATGAAGGCAAAAGAAAACGAAGGACTCAAACAGAACACATTTTTACCTTATTGTGAAACCCGTTCTCTACAAAGCTACAATTTTAGGAAAGTGAAGTGAAACATATTCAGAACTGCTTGTTGGATTTGTGTTTGGGCGTCATCAGTCTTTGGGATGCTGCTACTACCTCCATAGTTTATACAGCTATTAATTACCGAGACCGATATTTTTGGAAATAAATATTTTTAATTGAATCGAAGACTGCAGGTTCACCTTATACCATAGCCCAATGAACCATTGCTTGGATAATTAGATTGTATTTGATTACGCAGGTTCTCGAGTGAGTTACCATCGGTAATTCAATTCCGACATTCCAGTGAAAAGTCCTACGAGCACTGAAAAAACCACGAAATGTAAAGAATCCTTTCAGAGATCCTGATTACAATGTTCGAATGTTGGGAGTGGGAAACATTCAATTTCAGGAGGCCATAATTACGGCGTAATAATTGGTGTTCCCCTGGCCATGGTCTTGGAACATAATGATATTAACTTGGTAAGAGGGTTTGATCTTTATCTGTCGCCTGAACACCACTTCTCTCCGCACCATCTGCCGGCCCGGTCGCCGCCAATAATCACTTGCCTTACCACTCCACCGGTCGAACCGTCAGAACTGCGGAAGAAGTTGAACCTTGAAGATGATGATGGCGATATAGTCCAGCCGAATTAAGATTAATTTAAAACGACAAAGTGGTGGGCCCATATATATTCGATCGCTGTGGTTGTTGGTAGCGAATCTGCATGCATGTCAGCTCCAATACCGAAATTTTGATCCCGTTGAAAGGTCTTGCTGAGACAAACTGCGAGATCCATCTCGATTTTGGCTTTAAAAATTGCAAATATAGCGCAAACATTGTCTCAACATTTCATTCCTCGCTGCATAGAGGAATTTGAAAATACATTTCTGGTCATCTTTGAGTTTAAATAAATGAAATTAGTCTTTTAGTTACAAATTTTCTCATCGTCATTTTGGTTAATCCTAAGCCTAGAACGGAGTCATTTATAAATCAACGAACCTGCCAAAAAAATCAGAAATGACCAATGACCAATTACAGAACTTGCATATCCTTGTGAATCTGTAAAGGCATCGGCCAGAAAAAACCCAATCAGATACTAACATCAGATTTCCCGAGGACTCTCTCTGGCAAACGATTTTATCTTTAAAAACTATATTTAATTTCATACCTTTAGTGTCTTTGATCGTGAACACCAGTTAAAGACTCCCCTTAGGCATTGTACGTCATGTTTACTTTGATAATACGACTGATATGGTGATATCTGATGGGCCGTTCCATTATGCTGATTTCCTTTATCGACATGACGCAATGCACGGGATACATTAAAATGCCTGTATTAAAAAAGGACCGCATATCCAATAACTGACTTTAACTACAGGATTCGCTCGTTCCCCCCGCCCTGCAAACAGGACGCTGGGAAGGGCTGATGAATTCACGCTCTGATTGGATAGATTTTAAGAGACCTGTGACCGGCAAGTCATCACGGCCACGACCCTGCAAGGTTTGAAACGGCCGTCAAGAAAAGTCATTCATCACTCTTTTATTCCTATTCACAAATGCCTTTTTTTATAATGTAGGAACAACTGTAAAACTTATCTGTTTTGTAAATGTTCAACTCCTTCAACTGTTTTGTAAATGTTCAGGCTCCGTTTCGAATTCACGAAGGGTCGAAATGCATATTATTCGACGCTTAAAATTTTTGTCCACATGGTCCGCAATGAAAAAGAAATCACATCCGGTATGGAATGAAGGGCGGGGGGGGGGGGGGTCCGGGCGAAACTACAGGATAGTACCCAGGAGGAATGGCGCCCTCTAAGTTAATGCATAAGAGCTAGTCATGAAGAGTGCATAACGACCGCCGAGTCTTCCCGCGATACTAGATCACTGCTGTGTTTACGCTGTATCCCAATTCCCCGCAATACTTAATTACGGCCGTGTATTCCCCCGCCCCTTCCTATGTGTGCTGTCATCACTATGTGGATTCTTAACGACACTTGGCAACTCGACTGTTTCCCAGAAGCCTTGTTTACCGCCAGCCCACATTCATCTTAGATCGCCCCCCAGTGACGTATGTTCAGGTGTAATAGACGGCTTTTGTTCTTCTTCTTGTTGCCACAGATATCTAGCGTTTGGAGCAACTTCATCACTGGCCTGCAGTAGGTAACCAAACACGGTGAAAAGCGAGCAAGATACGACAGGCGAAACTGCTAACGGAGCAACGCAAAGGGGCTATATTGTAACGGCTTGTGCAAGACTAGTCGGTGACTTCGAAGATATGGCTGTGGTGCCTGGAAAGACGAGTCGTGGTGAGTTATACCTTAAGCATTATTTTATTGGTATTTTCAAAGTCGATTGACTATCGAGATTTTGTAACATTCCCGATTGCCATTCGTTTTTAAATTACGATCAGGCATTTAGTTGCATAACCTCAACTTGAAGTTTTCTCCTTTCTTTCTTATTTTAATATTGAGTCTTCGATTTTGCTTGTTATCAGCTGATCAGGACGAATTAATAATAATAATAGGAACGGGCTGCCTGAATTATCTTAAATTTGGTAGATGTAGATGTCTAGAACTGAAATGCCCCCGAAATATGAGATGATTTCAATGGGTGCACATTTAGGGTCCGAAGTGTGATATTTTTCCTGTCCTTGTTACCTTTTTATACAGGGTGAGTAAAAAAAACACAAACCCAAATGTCGGCACTAATGTCTTATTGAAGTTCTGCATGTAGCACTTTCAAAATCAAGGATATGAAAGCCCAATTCCTAAGCTTTCTTTTAGTACAACAATCATTCAAATCACTTATGTATTTTTTAAGTTACGGAATTTTAAACACAACCACCGTTTTAAAGTTCTGTCCACGGACCACAAAAAGGTGTGCGTTCTTTCAGCAAAACGAAAACAATTCACACACATCCCTTTGTGATTTGTTTTCATTTTGCTAAAAAAAACACTGAACTTTTTTGTGATCCGTGGACAGAACCTTAAAACGGTGGTTGTGTTTAAAAGTCCGTAACTTAAAAAGTGCATCAGTGAATTGAATGATTCTTGTACTAAAAGAAGCTTATGAATTGGACTCTTATATCCTAGATTTTGAAAGTGCTACATGCAGAACTTCACTTAAACAATGGTCCCAACATTTGGGTTTTGTTTTTTGACTCAACCTGTACTTTCTCATTTGCCATTCAAGTATCATTCTGAATGACTTCAAACGATTTTATTTGTTGGGTAAGTTGCTATTCATAATCACTCTTGGAAGACGACTGCCTCAAGGAATGTATCAGAATTATAAAATCAAAGATGTCAGATGTAACAGAGACAGGAAAAAAGTGGACCCCAAAATATAATGACTATGGAGAGACTTTGTTTGCAAAGTATCTGTTTTTATGTCTGGTTTTAGATTTCACGCACATCAAAATATTAATGTGGAGGGTGTTGTGTAAGCAATGCACAGTAATTGATTGACTCTTGAACGATCCGTCACTGTATGTTTTCAGTCAGATTATTAATTAAGGTCAGTGGCAATTAAGAGAAGAGACTTTACTTAGAATCGTATTAATAAGAAGTTTCAGCAGAAGCAGCAATCAGTTTTGTTTGAATTTGCAGCAAATAATTAAAATATTGCAAGACATGTTGTCAGTGAAGTTGTTGAGAACAAAATTACATACCTCAAAATATATTGGTCAAAATAATTAAGTAGGCCCTATTGAAATCAAAGCTAATCATGCTATCAAGGCAAAAAAAAAACCGTCTTAGATTCTCGGAAGTTTTTAAATGAGTCAATTTCCAATCAATTGTTTTGATGCAGGGAATTCAAAACGGTTGAAAGTTATCATTCCAAACAATACATTATAGGACTGTGCAGAGATCTCTCAGCCGAAATTCATGTTCGTGTCCAACCCTTTGAAATGCGCGTTTCGTTTTTTTTCACGAATGTGCTAAGCTTTTTGCCGCACCTTTGAGCCCCGAGGCGCATACACTTTGGCGTCACGGCAAGATATCTATACCTTGCCAACTCGCTCATATCGCAGCCGGCACAGGCTCAACCAACCAAGCAGGATTAGCGGTGGTTTTACCCGCATTGTAAATTTGGGCTTAGGTATATTATTGGATTCTGGCTTTTCCAATTAATCAAGGGGATACCGCTCGGGAATATTACCATACCCCTACACGCCTATGCAATTTTAGTTTAGAAATATACCAAAGATGGATTCCTATAGATTGACATTGAGTAGTAATGCACCGAACGAGGGGGCATAACCTAATTTGGACGGCAATGGGCAATTGAAATGAAATTATAAGGGGTCCAATTATTCGAATAAAAATGTATACGTCATGATTGTAAACTGATCCATGTTTAGGAATCGTTTTGTTTTCGCAGAATTTAAAAACAAATAAGAATATGAACTCTTGTGCTTCTCAGTTTTTTGTTTGTTTATAGATTTAGAGATTCTAATATTTTTGTGAGCTTGTTTTAAAATAACGGTTTCAGTAAGAGCGAAAGTAGATTTTCGGAATCCGTCAATTCCTTTGATTTCCCTCTCTGTGGTTGACGTTGTCGGGTTTTTTTAAGGCACGTAGGGACATTTGCAATTACCTGAAAATGTACATGTACATATCCTTGCTCAAAGTGAAGATTGGACTTGCACCAAATGCCCTGTGAAATGATTCCGCCTGAAATGGTACCATTCGGAAGAAAACAATCATTTAAGGTGGTTTAAGAAAATGTCACCGCGGGCACAGTTTCTTTTTACGTGCGTTAGCGACGGAATCCAGTTAAAAAAAACCAAAGAATGTGCATACGTTTCTCAGTTTTTTCAAAATGTATAGCATCCACTGAGTTAAAAACTCAACCAGTTAGTTGTTATGCACCCTTCTTAATATTTGAGCAATGTGTTTCTTTAAACGAAAACAAAAATGCACAAAACCTTTAAGTAATTAAGGGCATTGCTTTATGGACAGAAGGAAAGATTATATGTCGCAACATGAGCATGAGAAGGATTTAGATGGCGATGTATTGTTCTTTATTTACAACACAAGATGTCTCTATAACAAAAGCAAATCATGTCAGTAGTGTGCCGAGCCTTAATGACATGTATTTATGCAAATCTATGCATATGACGTAACATAATGAATGAATAAAATAGTCTGGTAATGCGGAAAGTCTCAATTAGAGGAGTATGCATTTTTCTGGGATTCCTTAACTAATAAGACAATAGCCATGCGTTGCGTTCATACATTGTTTATCAGGACAGGCGTTTTGTTTTAGAACCATAATTATTATGCATGAATTTGCATATATTTAAATTTACATTTGGGAATACATTTTTTGGGGGGTAAATTGTCCTTATGTGTTTTGTATCCAACTGTGCTGAATCTGTGACATCGCTTTGGGATTCTTCTCAGAGTTTCACCCTTTGTTGCTTCATTAAGTCTCTCACTTTTATTATGGCTCTATATAACAACGTGAAAGGTCACAGTCAAAGGTTTTCCTTTAATGGATATGGTTAGGGGACATCTCCGAGACATCTGTTATCCAGCAATGAATCAGAACTGCTCCTCGGGGCAAGATGGCGGCCCGGCAAATGCCATCGACCGCCGAAACAAAAAATCAAGGTTATATATGAAATCGTGATAAAGATCATAATATTATCTCTCTGGTAATAAGACATACGGACTTGAGTGTGGAAGTCTCTCATGAAAAAGACAGATTTTCTTACATGCCTATAATTATCATACCCATTAGGTAGTGTACAACTAATGATTGCTGATGGATGCAATGGTATGATTAATTTCATGTGGTGAAAGATCGAATATTTGCACGAGGCGAAGCCATTTCAGCTGTCACCAAATGAAATTATTCTCACCGTTGCATGATGTAAAACATTCAATATTTTGTGTTTTACAACGTTTGAATAAATTGGTAACTAGTGTGACCGTGCAATGGAGCTTCTGTATACCGTGGTATGGTATCGAACTTGTTTTTTCCTCCTTCTATAGCTGAGAACTCCTCCCCTGAACACACACACACACTTTTCAGTTTACAGTATTTCTTGCTAAACTAGTAAGTTTTCAACTCTGAATTTTGATAATAAAGCACCCTGCTCTGCCATAGACATGAGAGATTGGATAACGGTTCATTCATCGCAGAATGACATTATCCATGTTAATTGTAGTGTTCAGCGCGGTGACGCTAAATTGGCGATCAAATGACTTCCTGAGTATTGAAGGCCGGCTGAATCGGTATCGATTCTTCGTCAGCACAAAAGCCAATAATAGGAGTCACGTACCGTGATATACCCGAACTTCAAACGCCTGCAAAAATCGATACCGATTCGTTTGGCTTTGCTTTGTACTGCGACTCTCTTTTGCCTGCAATTTCATATTTCCCTCCTACGACCAACGTTCATTCGATAAAAGCGAAATTAAACCTGACGGCCGTACCGTCACATTACGCCAGGATTAAAACGGGAGTTTCGATAGGCTCACCTCCTCCGTTAATCCCCTTGCATAGCCATTGCCAAATAAGCCCAATCGGTATTCCAACATTGTGCATTGCAAGATTCCACGGATTTTACTGTAGGATAA
This sequence comes from Patiria pectinifera, assembly GCA_029964075.1. Lineage (NCBI taxonomy): Eukaryota > Metazoa > Echinodermata > Asteroidea > Valvatida > Asterinidae > Patiria > Patiria pectinifera. The sequence continues at coordinate 3,124,581 of CM057143.1, read as the reverse complement.
ACACGACAGATAAAAATACACAGAACACGTGCTAACCGAGTCTGCACTCTTTGATTTTTCGTTAGCACTAAAGTAGGGGGCATACAAACACCGAAAAACACTTTGCTGCGCACTATTTTTGAAATTATGTGTTTACTTCAGAGCAAGACAGTTTCTTTAATTTTGCTGGTACCCGCTATGATTTTGCACGCTTAAGGCGAGTTGTTTATCCCGAAAGGAACATCTTCAAATATTGATGTGAACATGCGCAGTTGGAATACCTATAATATTTTGACCTGGGGTCAAAAGTCTGGCATGCGCAACACGCGTGCGCACGGAATGTCTGTGCATTGATGATGGTAAGAATCGTTGACGTCCCGATATTTTTTCGGAAAGAGCACAAGTGTCAACAGCACCCTTTGATTGGACGTTGAGTATGAGCCAACCCAAGCAGAAATCAGTTGTCTTAATTGAGGACGACTTCGGGCGAAAACTCACGGAAATTGATCTCCTTTGAAAAATTGAAATTAGCAACACACTGGCGTGATTTGGCACAAATGTTTTACCCATGACAATGGGGAGAGATATTCTTACCAAATTGTCGATTGCCTTTGTATTTTGAAAAGGTAATTTTGGTTAAAAAAAAACCCTGCCAATACTGCCATCACCTATTAATCTGTTTCTTCAGGAAATCGTTAACGTAATGCGATCTTGTTTAAAAATAGACGATCATTGAAACAGAAGAAAACATGACTTTACAAATTCTGCAATCCGGTTTTCCTAGGACATCCGATGCTAATGTTTCGAGGGAAATACTCCTTTTTTAGCTCATTTTCGACTGCACCACGTCACCTGTAAGAATTCTACTCTTAGACGACATCGAAGTGATACAGATCCGTCTCTGTGAAGTCATTGAATCGCGCTCGAATAAAAACGACAAAGGATCCTCAAAAAATGGCCTGTTTATACGTGTATTGAGTTTCCAGTAACCGATCCCGTCGTTGATTCATATGATAAAACTGAGCAATGTTCCGCAACACCATTGCACAATGTATTTGTCCCCATTTCCCTAACAACCGAACTGAAGAGAGTTGCATAAAAAGGATGAATCGGACACTTGTGAGAGAAATTGGCCACGGCTGTAAAGGGAGCCCATTCCGGTGAGGTTTTTGTCGTAACGGTGATTCATGATGTTGTAAATTTGGCATCGGAGCGACCGCAAATATCGCGATCTTAAATTACAAGTCGTACATTTTCGAGAATGTATAAATATTGACCGAGTCACGCTTGGATCATAAGCCCCGAGGGCTTCGTACTTTGAGGGGAGAAAGGGGACAGAATAAACTTGGAGGGTCTAAATTTTGGAGGTTCCGACAGGGTGTTTTGAGGAACAAGCCCTTGAAAGTTCGGAGCTGGATTTTTTTTAATGCACCATTTGGCCTCATAGTTATTAAATAGGACTGGATTTTTGAGTGTGAATATTAATTTATCTAAACGTTGATGAAAACTCTAGGAAGTTACGCGACTTTCACGCATAAACTTTGTAACATTGTTTTATCGTTATAGGTCAGTTAAACTTTGGATGTTAGGCTGAACCTTCGGGAATTTAAAATACACAATATGATGGAATAGAAACAGATGACTAAAACAAATTAAATAACAAAGTGGTCATTACCCCAAAGTCGACTGATTTTAAAGCTACTCTTAGATTTGATTTTATGTTATTTTTTAACAACCCGATCGCTCTGACAATCTTTAGAATTAGGCCCAACAACGGTAAATTGATCAATGGATACCAATGGTAAGATTAGGGAACAATGCTGTTAAGTGTACGACTCTCTCAGTCTCTTAGGGAAGTCTTTGCAAAAACGGTGCTGTTAAAAGCTCACCTTAATAACTAAAGTGACTATACATAAAGGTATTTGGAGGAACTAGACACAACCCGGGAGACATATCCTACCAGGAGAGGCCGGCCCAGTACACAGGGCTCAACGCCCGAGTTCCGGCCGGCAAGTTTGTTGGTTGCCAGCCGTGCAGGTGCGCAAGCGGTACTGTGTAATCACGGCTCTGTTGATTCGTCAAGTCCGCTTTAGGCATGTCAATTTACTCCTCGGATCTCTGCTCCCCTGGGCCAATTATGAGGTCTAAAAGAAGTTCAAAATGAAAACGATGCCTCGACCGCTCTACGTCAATCATCCACGTGTTGACTGTGTAGTGTCCCGGGTTGTTTACGTGCCCTTGTTTGATTTACTGTTTCTCCAAACTCCGCGATTTGTCGATGAATCGAAAAAGCACCTGCTTATTTAGCGAATAGTGACAATCTTGCGCAATGGTTCCTCACTTTCGCCACATTTTTGTCGCCATTTATCTTATCCAAATTTCCTTTTTTTTTATAGCGAGTTAGCTCCAGAATCCAGACAAAGACAAATGTTCTGGGTGTTCTACTTAATCACTGCCATTTCTCCTTTTTGGAGCTTTTTGATAGAAAGGGCAAGTCAAGTATTTTGATCTGTGTTTCTACTGGCATTTTAAATCGCGTTTATTTATTTTTTTCCATGCAGTATCTTGAAACTAAAATGGCCTGGACAAAAGGAAGTATTCCCACATTCCATTGAAAATTAAATCTTGAACAAAAGATTTTACATAATAGGTTGTTTGTCATTTCGCCTGTGAATACTTCCGAGTGTACACGTAGGCCACTTTGAATGGAAAAGCAAAACGGACTTAACATTCAATAGCTATGGAGATGTTGATCTATTTAATTGACAAATTGTATTCACGCTCGATCATATCGAATTCTCATAAATTAAATTACTTGTATGTTTGAGTATAAGCATACTGAAATACACTCGTTTTAATACAAACGAGAAGCGGCGCATAAATATTCCTCTAATTTCGCTCTCAAATTTGGAAAAAGTCGTGAAAAGGTTGGGGTGACCTTGTTTTAAGTCTTTGTTTTCAACTTCTATATCTATGATGGAATGCTGGATGATATTTTGGATAGGCCTACATTTCATCGCTTTTAACCTATTTCGAGGCGTTTGCTGGCATGCAAATAATCACTGAGGTGTGCATGTCTTTTCAACGCCAAGGCTGCCGTTAAAAATTTAATTTCACATGATTAACGGGCCACGATCGACTGCTTTAGCCTGAATGATGTTGTGGGGAAACCATGGTGATAGCCTTCATATTGACGCACTTTAATATATGAAAATTTCAGCTCTTTTAAGAGCAAGTCAAAGCCACAAATTATCCGCAACTATATATATTTTGACACTAATATTAAAACACATTTTTTTAATGAAACATAAGACGAATTTTCGTGTGGCCTTCTTTCAATTCAAGACATTTTAAATCTCTCTCTTTTTGGGATATATATAAATAATGGGCGCTGTCTTTTCAAATAGTAAGTTCGTTTACCACCTACTGTATGTCCAGCATAGGTCCCACCTGAAAATGTAACAAACTGCAAATTTTATAACGAAAACAACTGCAAAACCCCAACTCAAAACGGTAGCGCCACCTCAGAAGTGTCTGCCGTTTGACGAGCGTGCAGATTATAGTCAAGGTAGAAAAATGAAACGAAATTACACTGGTGAAAGAATTCCCAAATCGACCGTGCCGGCTATTTTGGTGCGCAAAATCGATCGGTGAAAAAGTGATAATGAGTACTATAGGCCAGGCCAGGAGCACATGACGGCAAACAAAAAGGTCTTTGTCTACATCTTCCGCGATATTAGGCTTCTTCTTATGGTTTCTAGCTCATCCAGATTCGTATAACGGTTGCGTTTAATGCCTCTCAAGGAGACTCTGAGAACCACACACCAAAAGAGAACCGGCTCGACATATTCATGCATTGTTTCTGATGTGAAATACTAATAAGCCGCACTGGTGAAGGAGTGTTGAAGTGGTTTTTCTATAATTATAGTGTCTTACTAGATACTCTGCTTCTTGTTAAGATTGGCTAATGAAACCGGTGGTTCGGGGAGTGTGTGCCAACCTTGCCGTCTTTGTGTGGACCTGAAAACAAAACAGGTCCACACGATGAAGGCTGTGTGAACCTTCTGTGGACTAAGCCAGGTCCACACAAGGCTTCCCCCTAGGTCTAGAGGCATTTGGGGGTTAGGGTTATAGGTTATCCGTCGCAAAATGAAGAGGAACACTTAATGAAATCTGATAAAAAAATGGGGTTGAAAGAGAATTCACAGTGTGAGTAAAATAAGATTTATATTTGGGGAGTCAGTCAGTCAGTCAGTCAGTCAGTCGGGGAGTAGTCTGTCAGTCAGTCTGTGAGATTGGTATAAAGAGGACTCTAGGCTGTCCCCCTGGGACCAGCAAAATGTAACTTCTTGTCACAACGTGGAAACACAAAAGAAATAGCTACCTATAAAAGCAGTGGCGTAGCATTTCAACTTTTAAAATCTTGAATGGAACAAACAATCACTTACCTTCATTGCGCCCACTTGAAAAATGTATTAACCTTAGTTACGCCACTGCCTAAAAGTTAGTGACGGGTTGGTGGTTTAACAATGCCCAAAATGACCACAGAAACCGTACCCTTCTTAATACCGATTCCAATGGTTATTTTCTTCACAGGGTTGGTGTGGCTGTTACTTTTCCTGGTGGTCACAGCAGTGTGTCTACAGCCGTGTCACGCGAACAGAAAATGTTCAGTCAAAGGCTGCATGATACATTTCGGCAAAAGAATAGCCCCGCTATTGGAGGAAGATGGTAAAGAAACATTTCATTAATTTGCCCTGAGATAAACGGGATCAATGCACGGTCTAGTCAAAAGGGAAAGCCTCTTAGCAAGTTTCGGTCATTTATGAAATAGCTAATGAAATCCTTTATAGCAACGACGCCAATTATAGTATTTTCTTGGCAAGGGTATAGTTTCGTTTTTGACCCAATATTACGATTTTTTGCGAAAGGCGAATATCAACTGCACTGAAATCATGGAACGTAAACCTGGTTTTCAATTCTAAGTCAGTAAAATAGCTGCTTTCAAAGTATCAAGACCAATATTACTGCGAGAAACGCAATTCGCCAAACAAAAATGAGGAAAAAACAGACCAGACTATTTAAATTCACGCTTTAGGCCTGTTGAGCATCGGGCACTATGTAACGGAAAACTCAGCACACATTTGGACGGAGCGTTAACGTTTGACACCATTTACACTGCAACGGGAAAGGAGCGGACTTGATAACGACACAATCTCCCCTCCCATGTATTTGGAGAGCACTCCAGTGGAGGTTTAACTGTGTAACTACAGCCGATATAGGTCTGCATGGTACTCGTGGATTTGGTAGTCGAGAGCAAGTAATGAATGTTTCTGTAAAGAGAACAGACTCCTGCGGGGATTTCCGTTTGAAAACAGGAGCGGGATACAAGAAGTACCGGCTTCATAGAATCGGCAATTGGGAAAGATCATCTTCTGGCGTAGCGGCCGGTTGTGCATGTATTCTACAGCCAAAATGATTTGGGACATGTGGTGTATAGCGCCCTCAATACGAGAGTTATTGTTGATATTCGCTGCATGATACTCAACGCCGAAAAAATTGGGCACTGCATGGCGGCCTCTAAAATCTTTTAATTGGACTCACATTGTTTGAAGGGACACACCGTCCTGAAATCGTGGACATTTTTTTATATTTTTTTATTTATCCTATTTCAAAGGTCTGATTGAAAGGAAACTAACCTAACTGTTCTTGAGAAAAGATACCCCCCCCCCCAGTTTATTACATCTGACGCACCGGACATTTTGTGGCATACGTTATGACTGTACGGTACCGCACTTATACAACGATAGAGAACGGATGATATAATTATAATGTTGGGAGAGGTATGTGAAAAGTTGAAAAGTGGCTTCTTCGTGGCAAACGCTTGATGGCGCTTTGCACTGTGAATCCAATTTATTTGTTCGGATATGCGCAATAGCCTTAACATTTGAGTGAAGTCTATTTCGAAAAGACTGAAACTGCATCTTGAAATCTACAACTAAGTTTTAAGACACCGTATTGCGCAGTAAGCAGGCCGAAGATGAAATTTAGCTGATCATAAAATGGATGCAAAGGAGAGAGGAAGCTAGCGGTAGCTGGAGGTGGTACTTTTTATCATCCGGTTCTATTATATACTCTGAAAGTCACAGACGTCTTAAAGGCAATATGACGCGGTAGAAATGTCTCACCAGTAGTTGGGAAACAACAAACACGGTAGGCCAATCCAGGGCCGCCGCGAACCTGCTTGTTTCAAGTGGGCGCCTTGGGTATTGTCCAAAGAGAAATATGTCCTAAGGCGCCATACAGGTGGTGCCTGGTTGGTCTTTACACGCCCGCCAAAAATGCCCATGGGTTGAAAGGTGCTATTTTCGGGGGATATTTGATGACCGACAACTCCACTCCTCAGTGTTTCTTGCGGGCATAGGCCAATATCAATAACCAAAGGTAATTACGCCACCTGTTTGTTAGGTTCTTTATCGAGTGTGGCATCGATCTTTTCTGGTGTGTCACTCAAATAGACCGGGCAGATGAAAAGGAAAGTAATGGCCTTTGTGTCAAAATGACAGCTTCCATTGTCCGCGTCGCTATGAAATGCCAGGTTTCCGTCTGACTCCCAGACAGCCGACGCTCGTCCCGGAACTGAGCTTTGTTTCACTCTCAATTCGATACTTTTACCAAAAAACAGTCAAGTGAAAAATCAGCGACATACATAAGATACATTGCAGGTGTAAAAGCCAGCACGCGCATAATGCCGTCGTAAGATTGGGTTCTTGTCTGCACGCCCACTTCCGTCTTTTGTTCTTGCGAAACTGCATGGGGGACCCTTAATTCGCAAAAAAAAGGCAATAACAAAATATCATCCGTAAAGGTTGTGAAAGGGTGGGTGGGAACATGCGTTGGTGGAACTCCTGGGTTTTTGTTTATACATTTCTATTAGTTCGTTTATATAACAAGATTGAGATTTACTATTCACTTGCTTTGACACATGTACCGAAATGAACGCCTCCCGTTTGAAATGAAGGCTTTTCTTTTCAAACGAAATTCATCTATTTATCATCGCTTGTGAAGGACAAGAACTGCTAAAAAAGGGTCCGTTGGAATTCGTCGAAACAAAATGTACTGATGACAAACTGTTAAATGCGCTCCGTCGTGCGTAGCGAAGCCGGAGGATTATGACATTGATCATGGTTGAGCTAATAGTACGTATTCAGTCAAGCGATTAATGACAGGGTTGTGTTCTCAAAAGTCGCGATACACGTACGGCGAGAGTACAGCTAACCTTTCTTCCTTTCTGTTTACCGAGCGCTGCGATTGTGGGGCACACAATATTATATAAAATCTTTTAATTATTAATGTGACTGTACGGCTGCCGTCTTATTATCATTGGCGCCGCCTTGGCTTTTCGCACGGTAATTAAACCCGCATTGGCATCGATGATAACTCCAACATTTGGAAATTAACTCTTAATGCTTAATTAATTAATAGATTGGAGTTTGGCTTTCTGTTTTGGGGATTTTAAGGGAGAAATTTATTTACTGAGTTCATGTTATATTCCATTGTGAGAACATAAAACCCGTAAAGAAAATGGCGTTTAAATCATGACTAGAAAGAGTAATTTTCCAAAAAAAATTGATCCACTCTATAGCCGACTAGAACAAAATTGCCGAGCCGCTTTCGTCTCGCGCCCAAGTGTTAATCTCACAGTAAAAACCTTAAGTAGTTAGACCCAATACTGTTGTGGAGTTCTATTGATCCATATTTTACAATACCACGTCACTCAAAACAAAGGCATGACAACAGTAATGCAAATTATTTATGTGTATTCTGTAACCAAACTGCGTGTGCTGTTCTATGAAAGTTCTTCACATGTCACGTGATTTAAGACGTCACTCCTCACTCCATGCACCGCGGGCTAAAATTCGACCCGATGAAATTTCTTGACCTTTGGAGGTTTTGTCGGAATTGGTTTTTGCGCTGAGCTTTTTACTTCGAAACCAGATAGAGAAGTCTAAGACGGAGTGATTGTCAAAATTTCAAGAACAACAGGCCATTAAGTATACTGCCACCAAGAGTTTCCTAATGGCAAAATCTTTTTTTGATAGCCTCATTACCAGATGTTTTCTTTCTGTTTCTCTTTCAGCCGAACCAGCCACGGATTACCTAACAGACAAGGAATACCAACAGCAAAGGCAAAGGAATCTCAATATGCTCCGCTTAGTGGAGAGACTCCTGTCGGGCGGCATGACGTCACGAAATTCACCCCTTGACAACGAGACGGAATGATTTGGACGTTGCTAGGATACCGAGTCAACAATGGAAATAATCATGAGTATTGAGGGGGCATATCAAGATTTTGCTTTTGGTTCTGCGTTTCATGCTATAACTTCTTTGTGTTCTGTCTTATGGCGACCATCCATCTTGATTTTCCGTAAAGACACATGATGATGTCAATACTTTTCAACCTTTTTTTCTGGCTCTTTAAACTGATATGGAGACACTTCAATTAAAACCGGTTCAACGTGTAACTTTGTGTAGATAAGAGAAGTAAAAATAACAGCTGTTACTGTTTTTTCTTCATGGCCGATAGTACAGCGCATGTGCATTGCATAATAAGCCGTTTACGTGGCTTAGCCCAATAATGATACACCTCACCAAATATTTTTTGAGCAAGGCACGAAGTCTGGCTCGAGGTCTTGGTACTAGACCACGATGTCCGCACTGTCAGGACTCGCATCCCATGTCTGGCTTTCTTTGATTTATTATTTGCAGGCTATCCAGTCTGAAAAGTCTTGTATAAGAACAAATTCAAAATTTACCCATTACAGCTCTTGCGCAAAATATAAACATCATGTATTGGACTGAAAATGAATTACTTTGAAGCATGGACGGTCATTTTGATAATGTTTAAGAATCACATTTGAACACATTCAGTATGGTTTCCTTTAAATTTATCGAAATGTTTGAACTTGCAGAATGAAAAAAGTTAAGAAGAATAAAAAGACAATTGTTTATTCACGACCGGGTTAAACGTTTAGATTGTTAAAGTATGTCAGTTTTAATTGTTGGTATATAATTGCATCCAACTGGACCGAGACGAGTTTAACTTGACATTTAAGGACAACAAAGTAAGAGTCTTATCGTGTAGTTTATGACGGGACTACTGCTCAACGTAAGCTAACCATTATTGCGCTGGCACAAATTGCGTCTGAAATGGAATAATTATGTCCACACATTCTTTCTGCTTGTATATTTGCATTTGTTGTAATTTAAAGTCTCCTTTGGAAGGTAAAGTTTTGTAGGAAAGAATACGTTTTCTGGGATTAAATGCACGCAAAAACTGCATGTAAAGTGTCATTTTTGTAAGGACCTTTTACACTCGTGCCGAACTAAATAATTCAAAAGATTTGAATTCAGTCCGCCAACAAATTGACGTTTGAAACGATTAGGAGCGACTACACGCGAAATTAAAGATCGACTGCTGGACTCGGAATTGGAAGTCGACAAACTAGTTCCCTTGGCTTCGCCTCAGGAACTAGTTTGTCAACTTCCAATACCGAGGGGAGCTAATACCAACTAGCCACCCTCAAACCGTATATTAATTTGTATTAAACTGTTTGTTTAGGCGCGATTCAGAAATGGGTAATCCGACGTGGCAGTGGTAAATTAAAATGTCACAATTAATTATTATGAACGATCAAAATATACCAAGCTGTTTGAAATAATAGTCTTTATCTGATATCAAATATTCTGATAGAATAGTTGGACCATTGCCAGTACTATAACGTGGATTCATCATGACGCTATAACACGATAATAAAAAAAACCCAGCTATGGCATTAATAAAAAAAAACCTGAAGAGCAAAATGATTACTATCCACCTATATTTGTAACATAGCGAGAGAATGTAGACATAGATGATATTAAGCACAGTGTGTTAATTGATAGATAGCTCGGTTTCTTCATAGTTATTTTATGCTTTGTACATAAGCCATGCTGTGCACACCCGCAGTATATAACACTGTTAAAAAGAAGAAGAACCTGAACCATTCACATTTTGTTTGTAATTTATTTCGAAGACGTGTATGTTTCTAAAATTAGTGCGGTCTGGTGCATCTAAAGGTTATTAATTTGTCACATAAATTATTGAACCGTCAAAACGTAAAGCTATTTATTGACAAATTATTGTGTCCAGCAAATTGATTAATATAAACTTCGTTCCCGCTTTATTTATTCATCAAAATACACCATGCGAATTGTTGTTATATCCTCTATAGATGAAACCAAGTGGGGCTTTTAAGCCGAGGCGAATGATGTGTTATTTGTGAATAAATCAAACGTAAGAGATTGCCAAATGAGGCTTGGTGTCTGACTTCATTTCTTTTCGTTGAAGTTAAAAATAAATATATTGAGATGAACTTGCGACTTAAAAAAAGGCAAGTACCTATACGTTTGAACCAATGATTGACAAAAATTTGGACGCCTCTGTTTGCTTGATTTTGTCTATAAGGTCTTTTTCTGTCACTGTTACATTGTCGGTGCTACTTCTACGGGGAAACTGAGGGCGTGGTTTCTGTGGTATCATCTACTCATTAGTTATTTAACATATAGAGAGATCATTTGAGTCTATCCAAAAAGTTACCGATCAAATTAATGTTAAAATGGTTTAAAGATAGTAAACTGCCCGTAAAATTGTTTCTTCTGGAATGCTGTCATTTTGAAACAATAGAAGAAAGTGATTCCCAAAGATGTGTCAAGTGACGCATTTTTGAAAATTTCCGTTGGTAATTGGGCGAATCCGTGATTGGGTTCAAGCACCTTGACCCGGCGGGCTGAATAAGAATCATAGCCCGAATGGTATTTTACACCCATCCCAATCTGCACTTGTTTCCCATTTGAAGACAAAATAAACCTCCCCACCCCCAAAAAAGACTTAACTCAATTAAGGAAATGTTAAATATGGCTTACAATAATTATGCCTGTCTCTGGGATAAAATCTTCAATTAATTACTGGTTCATCGTGATGATTGAGCGATCCTTATCCAGTTAGTTTGCTACGAATCTTTGTTGTTTGTAATCAGGGATGTGTATGGAATGGGGTCGGACTTCTCTGAGCTAAAACACTGACTTAATCTCATTACATGTACCGTTAGATAAATGATTAAAAGGGGAAAAATATAACTTTGTGGCTTTTTTTTCTGCATGATCCCAGTCGACCCAAGGCTTTAATGACACAGTCAAAGATAAATTGATAAATGAGTTATCAAGCTAAACGAGACTCGGGCAATGGCTGAATGAAATTGACGGTTGTAATCAGTCTACACCCACAGATGCATACAGTAATATTTTGTTTGCAAGTATATGCAACAAGCATAAACATAATTAGGATGCTTGCAATTTTTCCTTATTTTTGTACGAACAAAGGCGCTGTATACACACTTTTCAGGGTTCACACTAAAACAAACTCATGTTTTATTGCGTAGCAACTCAGTATCTTTTCTTCAATCTAATTATTAAAACGGTAAAACTGAAAATAATATTTCAAATTGTAGCAACATGTCAATTAACACTGGATTTACGTCTGTTTATATACCCACAAAATTGTGTCCTTAAAGCGCCCTCTTGCGCTTGTAAGTAGAACTTATCAGGTCCGTGGGAGAAGAATCATAGAGGGCGCAGTAGCCATATCGGGAACAACAGTCACAATATTATTTTCTCCAAGTGTCTCCCGCTGTCGTTCCTGATACTGCTTTGTTGAAGCTGCAAGAGGGCGCTTGCATGCAGTAACACGATACCCGTTTGGCTTTGGGAAACCCTTTTCTCCACTGAAGGTTTCTTGATGGCGCTATATTATTCAGTCGGCGCGGTTTCTTCATCATAAAAGTCGTTACGTTGTGACGAAAGGAGTTATAATTCTGTCTAAGCAGCAAACAGGGATTTAACTCTCAAGATAGGAAACCTTGCTCTTGCGGTTAAAACCAATTCATGCGCGATGGAGCTTTTTCAGTTTTGTTGTCATTAAAAGTTGTATAACCAATTAAAAAAAAATACAAAGTACGTGTCATAAATTTAACAGTGCTAATTCTGTGTTGCTATATGGTACTTAATTATAAGAACATTTAATATCATATGCCAAATCCTTTTGGCTAGTCACGTGAGCTTCCAGCCAGCAATCTACTCTGATAAAAGCACACTGATTGGCCAATAGAGGGCGGATGGTAATCATTGTAAACGGTCCTTTATTTTCGCATTAAAGAACTGCAGTTTCTTCCAAAGGTAAAATAGCTCCTATATACGCCCATATTCACAATCATTTCTTTACCTTTTAAAACAAGTACTTGAGCGTCTACTTAAAGGTCATATATAACATTTGCAAACAGATCTGTCAAAAAAATCCATAGATATTCATAAAAGATAATGCTAACCCCCCCCCACCCCCCGCTCTGACACCCAAAACAAATTATACTGGTATTAATATACGCCTGTGCACAAAATACAGAGCCTGCTGGGTTGCAGGGGTATTTGTACTCTTTCCTGTAATATAGTGTTAATAATCTTCGGATTTGAACAGCGCCCCCCGTTGAAAGTATGGTACGAGGCCCCCTCACCTTTTGATTTTGCGGAGCCAAGTGTCCAGACAAAAAAACTTTCTACATCTCAACATTGATTTTCTGATGACACCCCCCCCCTGCAAAAATTCCTGGATCCGCCCCTGATCTGCAAATCACTGCATTTTTTTTCAAATGTTGACCTACGACAATTATTAAGACCTTTTATCAAGCACAGTTTGTATTATCTGTGTATACGATCTGTCTGATGAAAGCATGGCAGTTTGTCTGTAATTGGCGGAAAATGCGATGTGTGTAGCGTCACCAGCATGTCCAACAACAAGCTTGTAGTGACTATAAAAAGGTCATCGACCAAAGAGTTTAAGCACATGGAAAGGTTGTTCGCTCCTAGATTTGAAATTGAGACACTATCATCATCATTTTAAAAAGTGGTATAGGAATAGGAAAAAAATCTAACAAATACCAAGTTTAATTTAATTGTTGGTTTATTTCTTGTTTCCTGTATTTTTAATGCAATTTACATTTACAATAAACATCTATAAGGACAGAGAACTCAGTGCTTAAAGAAATTCCTCATCGGTGAAATGTCAGGTAAACACAACACTAACAATTGGTAGAACATCATCACAAATACTATGTGGGATATAAGTACATCATAAGAGTAATGAACTTTGAACCAACTAATCAACCACGAAAATGTCCCAAACTGGCCCGTTGCGTGGGGGGGGGGGGGCGTGGCATGCAATCCCCCTCCTCGCTCTGCGAAATCCATAAGCATCAAAATCATATGTATTTGTGGGTTTTTTTCTTGTGGTGTGCCCCCTATACTGGTACTGTGGCCCCTAATACCCGGAGCCGGCCACGGGTTTGTCCCTGATCTGAAAATGTCAAAGAGCGACTGATCATTTCACATCAAGGGTAACCTTTTATGAAATTTTAAGTCACGTTTATAGGTGACTTCTCAGCTGTATTTTGTAATGTCTTAGCAGATAAAAAAAGGTGTTATTTCTCCCTTGAGTTCACTTTCTTTCACTTGTTGAACTGAATGTAACTTTACCCTATGATGAACTTTGAACATGAAACCACATTAGCTGTGGCCCGGCGGGGATGCATTGTTCGAAAGTACAAAAAACGCCCTCATTCGGCGGTGGGCGTACAATAGGACACTTGGCATCGCTATTGAATACATTATCTAATTAGAAACATTATCCTGGCGGGACGGTGTCCGATTGCAAATGTCCCGACGGTCAGGTAATTCACAACCAGACAGCAAACAATAAAACTGCCGCATCCGGAAAAGGTGTCCTTTTGGCGAGTAATAATAAATACGGATGGATTTCAATCATTTCATGTTTGAAACTGCACGCCACGCCAGGCACGCCATGCGTGTGATTACCCGCATTCATCGGAGGAATATCCGTGGACGAAAGTCAAATGAAAAAATAATATTATTTGGATATGAGAGAAACTTATATCTGACAACGGCCAGAAGGAGATGAAAAATACCGGATTACTTAATTGACCAAAACTACAGAGACAAATAGAGAATTCATAGCGAAAATTGATGTAATATTAACAATTAAAGAAACATTATTTCCTCACTGTTTTGTAATCACTCGAATCATTCTGTGGTAAACCCAAGATGAAACAAGGGCGCCCTCTCCCATATAAATACCCTTCAGCTCTGGAAATAACAAATATGCCCAGTTCTTTTTGTTTAACTTAAGAATGTTTGAATACTAGCCAATGAGTTATCATTGGAAAGCTTTCTGTCAAGTAAAACAATCAATTTCCACTCTCAGGTTTTTCACTAGCCCGATAAAAAAGGCAGGTAATGTGTCACAGCTCAGAAAAGCGTACAGAGCATGCGTTTAACTAAATGCTTGGTCATGGACACAAAACGGAAAAGTCGAAACAAAAATGCACTCTCACGAACTGTAGATAAACTGAATCCAGGGATTTGACATTTTCGAACTTTTGCGAGGGTTCTTGCACGTCCCCCGCACAGCGTAACTTTATACGAGGTCTGATCGATGCGAACAAAAGAAGTGATTTGCAAAACCTGCGGGTAAGAGAATGAAGACGTCTTTTTTTTCTGTGACCCGTGAAGATTGACAATCAATGTGGTCATCATGAATCGATTCGTCGCCGGAGCTCGGTTACTCCACAATAGAACGATTATAACAATTGCGACTAGACAAGTCTGGTTCCAGACCGATTGGTCTTTGGGGAGTATAGGTAAGTCATCTGAGTATCAATTTGGGCCAAGTCGAGGCTTAAGCAAGCCTTATTAACAAGTGGCAGTGAGTCACACAGTCAGTCAGTCAATCAGCATGTCATATCATGTCTGTGTGACAGGTACAAAGAGCTTTCAAAAAAGTCCCCTTTTTATCGACATTTTTAAATAATTAGGTTGTCTCCCACTTATCCAAATGTACTCATAACTACTTCAGTGTGTGTATATATAAAGGCATTTATCGTTCTTATCGTTTTTGTCTTAAAGGTTTTAATATCCACTGTTTTATTTAATACATTCGCATATTTTTATTTTTTTAATATAATGTTACCACATTATTTACCACACTTTTAATTTGGCCTCAGGGCCACAATTGGTAGAGTCTACACTCTGTGACAATTAAGTGAAACGCCGCATTGCATGATCCTATATATCTTCCTTAACACATTTGAGGTTTTCGTAGCCATCGTCAAGATGAGTAACATGTGACAGTGAGTCAGTATGTCTATGGCAGTCATCTCAGTAAAAAGTTTTAGGCCAAGTCGAGGTTTAGCATATTCGACGTTTTTGCAACCATTCTCATCGGGTGACTCGCTTCGTTGAGCAAAAAAAAAAAGCAAAAGCTTTTTTTTCATTTTAGGGGCTGTGATTAATTTCAATTCTTTTGTGTTTCTTTGACTGTTATTTACATGACTGTCCGTCAGTGAGCAAACGTAACGCACAGTAACTTAAGATTTTATAATTTGCACAGACAAAAATTGTGGATGCCTAAACAACACTCACAGTGCCCCTGTGCGTCACAAAATTACATCTAATTGGAAACACAACCACCATGGTGAACTTTTCAAAGATAAGGCGGCAGAGATGACCCTCTTTCATACAAAAACACACTGGAATGGAGTCTAACAATTATAACAATGCACCTTGTCATTTGAAGTTGTTTGGTTTTTACATTCAAAATAAGTAGGCCTAAATAACTATAAACACAACTGCAATATTTGCTCGAAGTTTAGCTTTAAAAATACTTACTTCCTGCTTAATGCGCGAGTTTCCTTTTGAGTGGTAAACGCAAATCAAGTTCATTCACCACTCAATCGTGGGCAGCTACCCCTATGCTTCGGCAACCATTGGGCAATACTAGCGTGCTACGATTACGAACCAGCGATATACGATACCCCTTCCCTGCTTTGTTCAATATTGATTCACGCCACATACAATTATCTATGCTTAAAGCCAAGGCTATCATGTTATACTGCATTGTGACGACTCTTGTGAGGTTGGGCCGTGCCGCTGTCTCGGGTTTTGGCTGTTCTTTTGAACATTCGGAAGGAAACGATTTTTTTTTTAGACATGGACGCGAGGATTCTGCGGAACACGCAGTTTGAGTGTGAAAAGTCTAGGAAAAGTGATGAATTGTTTTGACCGGATCTGAAATGTGTTCAGCTTTTGCGAAATTTACAGTTCTGTATACGTATTGCCCATAGACTCTTTACACAACTTTACCTTCCGATGGTAAGAGTACAAGCAAGGATATTTTTGTGTGTGGAACATTGTAAGTGTAATTTTGAGATCAAGCGCCCTCCTGTGGCGCCACATATCACCAATGCCTTGATTTTGGAACCAAGGTAATACAAATATGCAGCCCCTGTTTTTTGGAGGGAAATTTATTCCATTCGGGAGATAAAAACACCAAGAAAAGTATCAAATATCATTGAAAATCCTCCGATTCGGAGCTCATGCGATACCATCACAAAATCCTGACAACATTGTACCAAAGGATGTCAACATCTAACTGTTTCTTAGTTTAAAAGGTAGTCAACTTAAAAAAAAAAAAAGAACAGTTGACTAAGGGAATAAATTTCGGAGGTTTTAAACAATATGTTTAAGACCGGTTGGAGTCTGGATGCTGATAATTACCCAAGCCGAAAGTCAAAAAAAATATCAAAACCTTTCGGTCCAAAAGTCAAAACAAGTCAAAAATTATAAATTTTCACCAATTTTGATCAACAAAACACCCCGCTAGCTATACAATTGTAAGGCCCTCTATTAAATTAAACAACTCCTAATATGCAGATTGACGAGTAAGACAGACAACTGAAACAAAAACAACGTACCCAAAAATCTGGCTAGAAATAATAAGATTCGGAATCCCCCTGGATCAGGAGGGGTAAATGTTGTATGACGCCACTACAGGCAGAATCCCCTCAGAGTAATCAGAGACAACCCGGAGGCTAAATCTAGACAGGGGCATGGGCAAGATTTACGAGAGATATACCAAGTTGGACTTGGAGGCGAGGCAACTCTCACGAACCGACCGACACTACGAGGGAAAGTAGGGTTCGACAATCCTAATTCCTGACCTCGTACATCTAGCTAGAAGCCCTTAAAGAAATCTTCAGAGGGGCAAGGATAGTGCAGTCGTTGACTGGAAAACCTTTTCCTCTTGGGCCGACAACGCAGGCGCCAGTTTAATCGGCTTTCGTTGGGAGATTAGGCTGATTTCCAAAGATGGCGAGATGTATTCTAATTCTGTGCGGTCTGCTCTCTTTTCACTGGTTCCACGGTGCATTTACTGCAAAGCCATTTGCAGGCTACCAGGCGATTGACAAAGGTCCAACGCGAACACCGGCTGATCTACTGTAGGTTAAATCTACCAGATAACCTTTTTGGTATCGCTTACTCTGTTGTTGTTTGTCTCCATCTTACATTAATAAGAGAATATGACCGCGTCCGAATTACTTGGCTGTGCGGCCGGCGATAACACACACGTCTTTGTAGTAGTTAGCCGACTCTGCGTACAGTCGCAAGTTTAAACAAGCCCTATGGGCCTTATGTACGAGTCAGCCATATTGAATTCAAAGTGAGGTAAAATCTTCATTTTTGGAACTTGCGAAGAGAAATGAAAGCAAGTAAATTACTAATTAATTCAAGTCTGCTTCGAGGAATAATTTAAATTTTGTAATGAAACGTTCCCTCATGTTTTAAGCCAGATTGAAAAAAGTGACAGTAAAATAAGGCTGCATAAATAGTCTGGCACCATCACATTCAACAGTTAACAACCATGAAACACATGGTTGCTACATGAAATGAAATGGCTAACTCGTGCATAAGGCCCATAGCAGTCTACAGCGCGTCCCAAAATACCCGCAACTTTTTGCGAGGCTCTAGCGTCGGCGCGAAATCACGTACCGCCATTATTTTTTATACCATTTCAAAGCTTGGAATCTGAACTTTATCCCTGGTGAGTATTGGTTTGATATTTGAAAGAGTTTTAAAATTATTTGTGTTGAAATAAAGGCATGTCGAAAACAAACTCAACCGATTTCTAGGAAAATCGATGATGCATGTGACACATCAGATGCAAACTCGAGTCTCCCTTTGAGCGCGCTTTTTGAATAGGTACATACTTGCACGTGAATTTTAAAATTGAACTTGAAACAAAGAACAATATTTTGAATTCATTTCAGGTGTATTCTACGTGGATCGAAAAGAATAGGAAGCACAGAGAGCAAAAAGCAACGAGATCGTCACATCATGAACATCATGAACCATTTCCACATTAGAAAAAATGCGCATGATTGATTTTCCTTGAAATCGGTTGAGTTTGTTTTTGACATGCCTTTATTTGAACACGAATTGTTTCCAAACCCTTTTGAAAATCAAACCAATACTTAGCAGCGATAAAGTTAAGATGCCAAGCTTTAAAATGATATAAATATATTGGCGGTACGTGTTTCCGCAGCGACGCTAGAGCCTCGCGAAAAAATTGTGCGGGTATTTTGAGACGCGCCTACATCGGGCATTAGTCTGAATCAAGGAATATAATGTTTTCCTGGCGCTTTTCTTGCGTTTGTTGTATCAAAAACCACAGTCGTAAAACGAAATACATTTTCTGAAGGATGTAATAACGTTGGAAACATCTACAGTGACCACGAGGATTCCAGCAATCGGAGAATATATTTCAGGGGGAGGGAAAAGCGTGGCTTGAAACAGCTAAACTTATTTCATTTACTCCGTTATAGTGTCCTTGATTGATTGGTAGATGGTATTGACTTTCCGCGTCCCAATCGGCGTGTTTCCCGCCATCTCGTAATCGAGCCCCCAGACGTGCTCTTGCTGATGTTTTGACGCTTTCCACACTCTTCCCGGACTAAAAAACAGACGCCCCAGCCCTGGCTGCGGTTCGGATGTGATGACGTCCCTAGCAGCTGATGTTATTGCAATGGTTCACGGCATGGACAGAACAAGGAGCGTGTTTTCTTATTTCCCTCCCCTTCACCGTCCTCCCCTAATCTCGGCATTGATTGCTCTTAATCCCACCAGGCGACGTGTAACACGACTCGTCTTTCTGCTGGGCGTATGTGTGTTGCTTGGTATGATCTGACTGATCACAGTTTAGACCAACTGTTGACACAATGTTTTTCGTAACGGGGCTACATTTTGATGTCTCCTTCATCCAATCCAATTTTGTTTGTAATCGGTGGGCTTTCTTTGCTTCCAAGTCTAAGCCTGTGTGCCATTTTTTTGCTGAAGGTTTAACGTATAGTGCAGGAACATGGAAGGGTCCGAAGGGATCACCTTTTCTTGCATGTGAACTACATCCGCTGCAACAGTAGGAAATTAGATGATCTGCCACCATAGTTGACTACCCGATTTGCAAAGGGGCTTTGTATTTCTGTCTTTGCTCTTCAGATACGTTTTTGACAATGTTTTCAGTGTTTATAGTTATATTTCAGTACATCACTATCAGTCTTCCACTAAAAAAAATTGCTGCAATTTTCTTTAAAGTTTCATGAAAAGGTGGAGAATCTTTACGTCAAAAATCTTTCAATAAATCTGCTGATGCAAGTTGAACAAGGCTCGTTTGCGATATGAACATATTGTCTCCAAACGTTTTATAGCCCATTAATATGTAATCTCAGTGGTTGAATATCTTTAACAGCCACCCGATGGTCTACCACAGCTATACGACAGACTGTAGAATGTCAGTTATTGCTTGTTTGCTTTCGATCATTTGCGTTTCTACCAACACGTAACAGTATCAACATCTTGAGACGAGCTAAGAACGTGACTGGTGGTAATACTGAATAATAAACTTATTTGGATTGTAAATAGTTGTTTACAAAAATGGCCAAAGTGCATGGTTGCATTTTCCAATAACGGAAATGCCTGAGGGCATGATAGCGATTGACGAACCGGATGTAAAATACCTGAAAGAAAATCCACAGCGAGTAATTCTAGACCAGAAAACATTCAGCTTTTAACGAAACAACTACATTGAATACGCACAGGAATTTCCACCATAATACTGAACGGGTAAGTTCGGATACTGGACGTCAAATCAGCCGTTTCCGCCGCGCGAACGGCATAAATTGAAGGTCAGGAACGAGACCAATGCCACTGACGAATCTCATGACAGGCTGGTCGATGCGACTAGTAAGCCCAAGGCGTAAGGAAATTGATTTGGTGGCGTCATTTGCATCATTTTGGATGGGAGATGCGAAGTGATAGATTCGGTGATTCGATTTCGTCATACCGAAGCTGTTAGACATTCAGGGTGGAAAATTTATCACCCAAGTCCTGCGATTCTCCTCATCCCCCAAACAAACCACGGGCTGTACAAACTTATTAGCTTGTCAATGCCATTCGCGATTTACAATGGCACTGCAAGTGATCGGGATGAATGATAAGTTATTTAAAATTGATGCCTCTTCTCTCCAATGGGAACATCGACAAATAAGACAGTTACACGTGGGCAATGAAGACGTATATTTGTTAAAACAGAATTGATTTATTACTCGAGCTAAAAACATCGGGTTTTCTCTTGAGAATATTTGTTAGCACTGAAGCAAGGAATGGCGTAAAGGGAAGTTCGTAATAATTTACAATTAACATTAAGTTTGCACTTTTTTGTCTTCGTTGCTAAATTGTAAGCATCCAATTCAAGTAACTGGTAACAAAGTTTGATTAGTTTAAAAGGGACACGATATAACTGTTATATTTAACCTATAGTTCACAATGCTACTCTAAAATCGTAGTATAATTTACACAATTATTCTTGCACGCATAACAAACCCTGTCATCCATCGCATTTGATTATTTCACCAGAGCTCCAGGCAATCAAGTAATTTCTGTTAGCACCTGTTGCTGTCTTTACTTGTTTGTATCTGGACTATGCTATAATTATCGTTAACTGTCGACAGGAATTGATCATGAATTTTCAAACAAAATTGTAATATCCAAAAGAAGGTTTGTCCCTTAAGCACCTCAGATGCATTGGATTTGGGGTTCACTGTTTCCTGTGATAGTGACTGTTTGCCCCGTGCCATTTACAAGCACTATAGCCACACTACTGCAATGTTGTCATTTTCGTGTAAATGTAAATCTTCAACATTCTTTTCATTTTTTTTCTCCAAATGGCCAGTCGCCTAGTAAGCTTTCTCACCATGGGTGAAAGAGAGATGTCTCGCAGTACAAAATGAATTTAAATTGTGCATTTTCTTTACCCTTTGGCAATGCCAAACATCAGCAGGGGCATACATTATGGAAAACTGGCACTCTCGTAGATATTTCCATTTAAATACGAACGTATACCTCAATGCATGCTGACGCAATTTTCTTTTGCTTTGTTTTTGATGAAACACCATGAAATTTCTATATTGGAGCTTATATGTACAATGGTTCAATAGTGAACCCAACGAGGTTATTTTAACATCGCGTCTATTTATTTTGGTAGGGTTTATTAACGTCAAGTTAACCGCTGAGGCTTCACGGTATATCAATAATGGTACAGCGTACCATCGTTGTTTGTTTAGGTCGGAAGTCGGCGTCACCTGACTGCAATATAAACAAAATGTTACATCTTCGCTTGAGCTTAGCTTTTAAACAACGGAGGAAAGATGAGGGGTTCGCTATCAATCTAGAGCAATTTGCAATTTATTGAGTTATTGATCAATGACATTTAGACCATCAATATCAATTGTGTGTAAAATATTAGGTTAATTTCGTCAATGTGGGATCTTCATCTTGCTTATTTTCCCCGAGTGTAGCATTACTCGACATCTGATTGGCATATTATCTTTTCGGGTAACTTCATCAATCATATTTGCGATTAGGATTAGCAGTGTGGTTGCGGCATTCAAGAAAACTTTTTTTTGGGTGGGCGGGGGAGGGGAAACATGCAGATGAGAATGTGTCTTTTTTTATCGCAGAACACACCGAGAGAGTGGTTTTCAACTTTAGATACTCGCATTCCGTTTTTGCAAAGTTTGCACTGTTGGCAAGATTCCCAGCCCCTTTGAGTTATACACGCACGTTTCGATTTGAAGTGGATATCGCGGATGGCCGTTCAATATTTCACTCTTACTGTGTGACTGCATCAGCGGCAGTTCACCGGTCAGTGTTAGCTAGAGGAAGTGCTCGACGTTCAGGGCCTCCCAGCAATGAATATAGAGGGTACATTTACACGTCCCGAAGTTTGCCCTTCCGTGGACTAACAAGGTTACCGAGTCCATATAGCCGCCTGCGAGTAATAATTTATTCCTGTAAGGCTGGTCAACCATTGCCTTTTCCCCCACATCAATCCATCTATTCAGTGTGGTTAGCCGTCCTAGATTAGAGGTTACACTGAGTAAAATTCTCTATCCTTTGATGACCAGATCAAAATACTCAGATATTATTCAAAAAATTGTCATCCATTTTTCAGAATGAGGCCTGGTAAGCGTGAAGGTGTGAGTTGGGGGTTGGGGTTTGCTTAGGTTAACACTTACTTACACCTTGCATGTGCATGCAAAAGATACTACAACAAAGGCGCAAAAGTACGCGTTTCAAAGAAATTATAAAAAAAACATCACCAAATTTTAAGTCTTCTAAAGAACTGTGTATGGACAAGTATGTAAACTGACAGAGAACCAAGCTAAATCTATGTGGTACATGTTAGTCTCTTTATACAACTAAAAGCAGAAAAGCCTCGTCCAAATTGAACAGCTTAAGTGATAAAACGACCTTTGTGACAGTTGTTGGTATCAAGAGAATGAGTTAAAGTTAAGTAGAAGGTACAAAAGAGGTCCCCACAAAAAATAAATTCACCAAATAATTACTTGATTGTGTAAACAAATCATCAGAAAAAAAGGTATCTAGTAATTTACATCATAACGCACGAAATTGAAAAATACACCTCTCTACTTAAATTTAACACTTTGTTTACCTTCCGTCGAGAAGACGGTATGACACATAATACCACAATAAAACAAGTTATTTTATACACTTTTGAGCTGTTTTCCTTGCGACAAGGTCAAATTCATTCGTATATCCAAACTACTGAATTGTAAAAAGATACACAGATATTAATTGTTTTTAAGCGTCTTTTGGCAGATTGTGCGTTTGTGGCGCTTTAATATGACTGAATCTTAAGATTTTAGATCAAAATAAACACAAAACAGCCAAAAAATCTCTGATATTTAAATTTGGACAAAATGACATTCCCGAAGGAGAGTGTGAATTGTTTGGTTATAAGAAAGCTTTTAATTTAATTTAAAATCAGTTTTCTGTTAAGGTACCGTGACAATTTAGATTAAACTATCATTGCTTTTTTTCCCCGTTCATCAACTCAACAAGAAAGAGAGGGATTCAGTCGTTTTCCAAAAACAAATACAAGAATGGCACACCTATAAAGTTACACAGAGTGTAAGTTGAGTTTTTATCGTTTGCAAATATAAACTTAAAGAAAGCATGTTCGTACTTGTGGCATGTCATTTTCCTCGAATCTCATTTGATCTGAGCAACAGACTGAAAACATTATGTTGTCTCTGCGAAAAAAATTGGAGCAGTGGACTCGTTTCAAACTTAAAATCTATACCTTTTCCATTCTATGTTTTCGGGGGGAAACTCAAATCTCATCATCAGTTCCGGGGAAACTTTGGTCTTGTCATTCGTTGCCTCTGCGACCTCCAGAGGGAAAACGGGTCGAAGTCAAAAGGCGTCTCAAAAAATCCTTCATCTGCAAAAGAGAAATGAAACAGGTGAGTGAAACGATTGGTTTAAATACAAGAGTACAGCGCAAGATCATTTGAAAAGCCTTTTTGGGGGAGGGGGCACAATAACTACTTCAATAATCAAGAACACTGCACTATAACGTCAACCTGAAGATACTTGCTTACGCATCAAATCACCTCAAATTAACGATTTTACGTCCGGGGAGGATGATTGATGGTGCAATCTGCTTTGTGCTCCGAGTGTGACTATTTCGCATTGACCCTCATTGGGGCTAACAAACCGGGTCGAAGTATAAATGGGTAATTTCAATAAATGAGGTCCGCGGAGAGGGTATTGAAATGATTGTATCTGTAAATAAAAAATATGACACGATGGAGCAAAGCGTGTGGAGATAATTGGATGTAATTAAGTTTGGGGAAATCAGAAATTATAGTCATTCGATCCTTGTTAAAAGCTTGGTAATTATTCTCTCAGAAAATGAGTTAAATAGCATACTTCACTTGCACAACAAGCACGTACTGCGGCCAGAATTCGAGGCGAAGGCGTTTCTTGTTATTTTCCCTAACTATTCTTGGTGGCAGACAGTCAGACAACGACTACTTCGATCACATTGGCACTCAAGAATTGTTATCGATTGAATCATACTTCAATCGCAAGTCAGGTCAGAAGCAGCGAATGATTTACACTGAGGAAGAATACAGAGGAATGCCTTTGTTTCAGATCATAAGTTTGACTATACAGCTTGTCAGTTTACTTGAGACTCGCTGACTAGAGATTGACTCTACATGTTTAGTAGTTGACTCGTAGTAACTGACTTGCGATTGACTTGGTTGCAACTATGACGCACCTCATGACGTTAAGAGTGAGCATCTTGACCCCCGTTGAGGTGGCATCGAGGTGAGGCGTGAGGTGGGATGGCGAGGTGGTGAGGTGGGATGTCCTCACCTCCACCTCACCTCAACCTCACCACCTCACCATCCCACATCACCTCCACCTCGATGCCACCTCAACGGGGGTCAAGATGCTAACTCTTAACTACTCATATCATATCACAATTATTACTTATCTATACATCATTTTGACCGTACATTTTCGGCTTAATAATAGTATTTACATATCCGAAAATGCTATGTAAAAACAATAACACTGCATGAGATTGACTGAATTTGTCGAATATTTTGGATTTTTAAGGTTGATTTTTGTGGTTTAAATGGGCAATTTTGTGGTTTGAATTTTTCAATCGCTCCCAAGGACGTACATGATTGTAAATCACAATAACTTACTTTCAACATTTTTTTCTGAAGGACGTTTTTGTCGACTGTACGTTTGGGAAGACCGAAGTTGAATTTTTGAACCTTATCATCATCCCCCCCCCAAAAAAAATCCCTTAAAACTCACACTCAAGGTGTATAATATTGGTAAAAAGGTACAAAGTAGTATTTTCAACGTAACTATTTTAGCTGAGCATTATTTTGCAGACTTTAGTGATGTTTTGGAGACTACAATACTCTTACAAACTTGGTTCAGGAACGCAAGTTCATCATATGCAATGTAATGGAATATAATGGAAAGAATGTTTTGATTAGGACGTTTTAAAAATATTTTCTTCAATAACCAAGCACTTTCAGCATGATAAAAGTTAAAACGCACATCCTTTGGCAAACAGCACTGGACGGAAGTAAGTGTGTTGTTTAGGATGTGCGTCGTGTCCAGGCAGGTGACCGAATCAACCGCTCGAGTGGAGTCTAAACAGACTCTAAAAATCAGGCTGGAAAGATGCCGCAAAATTAAGCCAATTTCTACTCTCAACGTCTTTTTAAATGCTGCCGCAATTGGTCTAGATTTCCCGCCGCCCAGCCCGTAAAGAAGGTCTAATTCGTGACTTTTTTTGAAGGAATCGTGTCTTCTTTTGGTACACCCTTCGGGAATTGTGTTGCTTGCCTGAATGCTTTCGTTCACGCCAGAATGACCCTGCTCACGCCTTACCAGTACATGTTCTGAGTGTTATTCCTTCGGCTCAGGCTGAATCGACACGCACTTTGAGCTCGAGTGGACCATTTCAAAACACTGCGGTGGTTGCACTTTTTTCAACCGTCCCGAGATGAAGTTAAATTACAAGTTCTAATCGGTGCCTGCTTTTCTATTTCTGGACCATATATAATATATAAATTTCAATGTGACACTTGCATAGTGGCGTCATACCTAAAGAGTTTGTCAGACCAGATACGGCCAAACGTGGCACTGGACACTGTTGAATCAAGTTAATTACATTGTCCCTCGAAAACACATTGATTTCTTTCCTTTTACAATGAAATTATTTAAATTATACTCTTCCTAGTATTTTTCTTCATTTTGTTATCAGTGTGTTCTTGAGGTCTATTTACATTCATTTGCATCATCTGCTGATGATGGGGAGTTTACATTGGGCCTTAAATCAAACAAAATTAGTCAATTTAGTGCATTCATCAGCTTGTTATATGCGAACGAAAAAGCATAATAATGTCATCATTCACTAGCAAATTCAAGGCCCTTTAATGTAGGCTAATTGGTTTTTGTGTTATCCCGTATTTCAGTTTTATCCGTAGCGAAGTCTTGTCCTTGTTTGTACTGTAAGGCTAGTCTGTTTTGACTCTATGACACCACTGTTGATGGAGGTGCGTTCACTAACATTGGTGTAAGCACTCAGGTGTCTTTTCGATACACTTGCGCTTTTCTTAAGCCTCGGGATTCTTGTGGCTTGAGCTGGATCAGAGGAAACAGCAGGATTTGAGCATGGCTCAACAAGGCTCTATCAATTTCAAATCGATTTAATAAACGACACAAGAAGTACACAGTGTATAAAAAGAGTTGGGTAAATACTGTTGGCAATGTGATGTACCCAACAGTAGTCTGAAATTACTTTAATCGTTGCTTAGTCGGGTAAAAATTATCAAATTCGGTACAAATTTGCCCCAAAGTGTAGGGAGTTGTTTTGTTGACCAACATTGGGCAAAATACCAACCCATTCGACAAATGGTGTTTTTTTTAAACGTATTTGAATGAAAACCTCCAAGGGCCCATGCAATGTAATTTATAATGCACCTTTGTGTCCCATACATGTATTCAACCTGAAAAGTTTACATTTTTATTTTGACATTTCCAAGGGTTTTTCGGCGCCTCTTTGGTTTTTATGCTTTACTCATGCGAATTTCCACATTCATGAGTAAAAGTGTGATGTCATTTTAGGCAGAAACCTCTGTGTTAAACTATTTCAGCACAAAACAGTTACCAGAGTTTTGGATATTTTGCTATTGTAAGTTTTCTTTTCTTTGGTGATTCGTTGTTGTGTCAGTACATGGCAGTAAGCCAATGAGCAAACTTTTCTCACAAATGTTTTCAATGAGCAGATTTGGATTCATATTTGAGCAGAGAACCCCTAAACTGAACAATGTCTTCCTGAAATGACATCACAGCAAGAGCACCCTCAGTTGTCCGGAGAAGCATGGACAAGTTGCACAAAATGTGTTCCTAAGAAAAATTCACTTCATGGACACTTTAAAGCAAACATTTTTTCAACTCCGTTAAAAATGACATATTTACAAAGGATTTGTCTTATTGGATTAACAAGTAGGCATAAACAAATTGCCATTGTCTCCACAAAGGAGCATTAAAATAATGGATTAAAATGCAATCTTGAAGTTGCGTCATAACCTTACACAAAAGAATTGCCCCTTAAACCTCATTAACGGCGTTTAGAAAGGATTTGTCTTTTTTTTTTTATAACATGACGTAAACAAATCGCCATTGTCTCTACACAGGTTCATTAAAATAATGGATTAAAATGCAATCTTGAAGTTGCGTCATAACCTTACACAAAAGAATTGCCCTTTAAACCTCGTTTTGTAGTATCAATATCTATTGATTCGGAAATAAGATGTACCCCTTTGATCAACGGAGAAGAGGTAGAAACCTCGGCAAACTCCGGAATGAGGATTAAGCACACAGCTGGTAATGGGTTTCTCTGTTTACAGAACAACTCGTTGGTAATTCTTTCATCAATGCCACGTCCTGGTTCAATTCCTTTTCTCTTAATATAGGCTCTGTCGGGAAGACTGGAAGGATTTAGCATAATTATTTGGAAGGCTGAAACAGATTTCAGATTCGAGAAAAACTGGCGATGAACAGTCCGTCTAGGGAATTTGAGAGAGTGAAGTAATTCCCTACGTAATGGGAATTACGTTGTTGGTAGTCTCTTTCCAATTGCAATTCCTAAGCTGAAGGGCGCATTGTAATTCACTCGTTGCATGATGTGTCACTGTATTGAATCGCACTTGCAAAACAAAGTCTCTTTCACGTTGTAACTATGTAGGTAGTGCGATTTATCCTCATGCATAACATGAGGTCTACACTTTAAAAGAAGAAGATGGTTGCAAAGCTTTTAATTCAGAATCCAACCAAAGCTTGCTCCTTTTTTCACACTAGCTGTGTAAAGGGCCAATACTATCGGTTTCCCTGTCATTTAAAAAAAAACAAGGTAATTTTTTTTTTCGCAAGATGTGCCAAATAGTGAGGCATAACGGAGGCACAGTGCTTGATGCTTCTTGTCATGTCCAACGTTGGTGCTTTATGTCGCTTTCACACGTGGTTCGCAGAGGAGACCATTTTGAAAGTGAACGTTTGATTACAAATATTTTATTTTACTTGATTGCTCTACTTACAATTTTTGAAGTAAGATCATTTATTAAACTAGCTAGTATGATGCTTTTTTTTTTACAGAGTCCAAGCTCGTTTCAACAGGAGATATGTCAGTTTGACTGTTGGCAACATCAATTACTGGCTGTAATGATATGAGAACCACGCAATCGTCGAGGTAACAGAGCTGATTTTTGTGTGTGTGGATAATAATTGATTAGGTGGACGAGTGCCCAAACAAGGCCCGGACTACCGACTTCCGCAGGAGCATAAATTATAATAACAGTGGTGTAAGGGCGAAGAAGGGGCAATTCCAGTACTAATTCGTGGGACTGGTCATTGTGGCCAAATGGCGGGAACTACGTTGCATTATTTGGCGCCAATTGCAGCTGTCCTAGTGTCCTAGTGATGAATTACGGGCTAATGGCTTGTATGATGGTTAACTCTCCAGTTAGCGTTCAAACGTGAAGTTCACATGTTCTCGGACAGGAAGCTGTCACAACAGGACTGGAATCAACTATCAAACGGCCATTGCAAATCAAGCGTTATTCAAATGTTCATTATTCTAAGCATTATTTCATATACAAATGTACGTTCATCTTCGGTGAAGCATTTGGGTTTTTTTTAACGATTTTATTTGTAATTTAAGTGAGCGTCTTTAAATAGGGGCGGATCCAGCTATGGCTGGGGGAGGTAGCAGGCATTGCTTCATTTTTCTACATGATGTTCCTTTTTCTTTTGGCCCAAAGGAGGGGATGGGTTAAGGTTAGACTTCCTACCCCCAGATCCGCCACTAATAAAGAATTTTCGAGTAAAAGCGGTCGTTGTACAAAATACGATTGGTGTGATTTCAGATACCTTAAACTTTCAAAAGCTAAAAGTCACCATTATATTACACCACAAAACACATTTTGTTTGAATATTATATTCAATACAATATTTTTTTTTGACTTAAATGCATGTGAAATGTCTGTGCACACGCATTACACAAGATGGTGCAACATATGCACATGTCTGCAGTGCCCTTATCTAATTTATATGTTATCACCCCAGGGTTTTATAATCAGCGTTCAATTCAATAATAAACTTACAGGTTATTACTTCCCGTAAGTGAACAATCGATTATTTCGTCGGCTGCTAGCATGCAAAGTCCTGTATTCGGGTATGCATTACTTTGATTTGACACAACATTTTAATGTAAATGCGTGTCATTCAAATAAAGTGCCATTGTATTGAATATCCGCTTACACACGAGCGTCTATGATATTCGCGCAGACTCGGAGATAAATTATGCAAAACAAGATGATTCTGACCATTCAGCGGGCGCCTTCTATATACCTTATTCACGAGGAAGCCATTTTGGTCGGGTTCCCAGAATCTATTATATAAATTGTAAACTGCTGAGATTGAGTGAATCTGTTGTGCCAGACTACATGTATTTTATGATTAGAATGCGTGCCAAGCCTCACTTTCATTTTTTTTTTAATGTGATGGCTTAAAACATTGGGGTATGTTTAATTGCAAATTTTAAACGATTCATCAGAGCAGACCAGTATTAATTTGTAATGAACTTTTATTTCATAGCTTGTTGTACTCCCAAGTTCCAAACTTGAAGAGTTTACTTCGCTTTCAATTGAATATGGCTGACTCGTGAATAAAGTCCGTCGGGTCTTCCGTAACCCGATGTTTATTACAAAAAAACAACACATGGCAGCCAATTTGACCAATCAACAGCTTAGTCCACATTTCTGATAGAAATGACATCACAGTTTCTGAAGTCAAATCCGATTGGCTGCACGCGTGGTCGCATAGAATTTGCATGCTGGGATATATCAGACGTTCGTTGTGTGGCTCTACACAAGTGAATGTATGTGACACTCAGACTAATAAAGTGCTGGCAGTCGTCGAAATGTTTTCTTACAGAGCAATGATGCAATTATTGTTTTAATGAGAAGAAACAATTACATGAATTATTTAAAAAGACATAAAGCTACGATAGCACCAAGAGTATTATCCTAGGAATGTGTCCACTTTATATATACATATTTTTACTTCCAAAATCTTCGTTTGCTCTATGACTTTTTTCCCACACAGACGACTCTATAAGCTCAGCCCGTCCAGTTTTATTCACAGTTCCTATATAAATTACATGCTTTGGCTTGCATGCGTGCCAATGTACTCGCTATGGTA
This sequence comes from Patiria pectinifera, assembly GCA_029964075.1. NCBI lineage: Eukaryota > Metazoa > Echinodermata > Asteroidea > Valvatida > Asterinidae > Patiria > Patiria pectinifera. The sequence continues at coordinate 3,093,945 of CM057143.1, read as the reverse complement.
CTCATCGGAATTTAATTTCGAGGACCCAGTTGAATTATGGATACTTTTGACTGTTATTCTAAGCTAACATGATTGTTCACTTGAGTGGGTTCGGGAGAAAAAAACCTGGGAATCGCGTCTATAACGGTACCGTGCTAGGAGAAGCAGCTGCGGGCGTTCATTACCATTGAAGGTAAGTGGTCGAAGAAACGAAACATGATTCCAACTCGAGAAAATATCCACAGGGATGGACCCAATGTGACGAGGATTGGCCATTTGCGTAATGACGTTTCTGTAACGGTTAAATCTGGCGGCGGGATCGTTGTTAACATGCAAGTGTTAAAATAACCAATCAATAGCCCGTGTATGGGCAATTACAACGACGAAAAGGGGAACAAGAGCAACCTTCGTTTTGATGTTGGTTGTTCAGTGAGCTTCAGGACATTAAATCATCGAACCAAAATGTGTTTTTCGTCTCACGGGCTTTGCTGACATACTCGTGGCTCCTTAAAAATGCCTCCCCTGTTCTGAAATCATCTGAAATGTAGAGGCTACATAATTTTCTCTATATCTTAAATGTGGAATTTTCATTGCATTTCTGAGGATGTATGTGTATATAATTTTAAACAAATCTGATGTTTTGTTTACATTTGCTTTATAATGCTTCTAATACCTGCGTATGTTTACTTTCCTTTAATGTCTGATTTAATATTTTTTAAAATTGTTTTCGACTCTGCAGCGCCACAAATCATCCAAAATTCGACTTTAGTTTGGCAACTAATTCGTGTCTTTCCGCGCCACCACTGTCATATTAACGTTATGGATGAGAACGTCGATATACTTAACTTGAGACACGCTTCACTTTTATAAGTCAGAAAAACGTCATCTCTGCTTTATGGGACCCAATTGGTAATGTCCATAGAAATGCCGGGTTCTTGTTTTTGCAATTAAGGATAAAACTGCTTCCGTAGGTTTCTTCCACGCGTTTGGTTATTATTTTGTTAACAGGGAGCTATACGAACATCTGTCATTTCGAAGTCCACATGACGTGGTTTGAGTTCCCGAGAGATTTCAATTAATTAAGGAGCCTACGTCATCTCTATTGTCTCCGTTTTGGGATATTTGCTATAGAAACGACGTTTATTGTGGAGAGCGACGGCACATGGAATACAATTAAGAAATGCTGAAAAGGGTAATACAAAGAAGCCGTCCCAGGCATGAGAGAATTAATGGCTTTAATTCGCTTTCTATTGATACATCCTCATGTTATTTCATTGTACTTATCTAAATATTATATCTATTACTGCGATGCACGAAACATGCTATGGTAAATAATAATGAAATGCATGGAGATGGTTCGCATCATGTAATGCGCTCATTGCTACGTATGGTAGGTTTTGTGCATGGCAAAATCTGTTGTGTGAGTGATGTTCACGTTTTAACTTTTCATGTCAATCTTTGCAACATTACTTTCTCGAAATTCTCTCCTTTCGCAGTAGACAGAATTACACACAGTAGAACTATCAGTTGCACTATCAATCTTAAATTGCATGGCACCATACACAGAGTTGGACAAATACGAAATATGCTTATTTGACTCATGTGCGTCTTGAACTTTTGGCTAGATTGCCACCATGTCCATGGTTGAATATTACAGAAAAAGCATCAGGAAGGAATGAATTTATCAGGGGAGGATACAGGTTAATTAACCAAAACATTTCAAAATGGATGCTACTCTTTGAACTTAAGTGTATCGGCGTGACGTTGTCAAGTGACTTCGAGCATGACTCACTCCCTACATGACATGTGTATGTTTATAGTTTGTGACTGTATAGCGCACCAGGAGCAGAGTGGCAGATTTAGGAGACCGGCACCACCACCACCACCACCACCACGAGGGCTGTATAACTTAATCGGTATACAACCGGAATATTGCTACAGAGATCACAGGTTCAGATGTCACACCTGCCAATTCCCTATTTATCAAAAATGTTGATTTTTTGATAAATGCTGACTGTTGTGATGTGGGATATGACGTTTTAACACCCGAGAGCCGCGCGCATAGCAGTGCATATACATTGTACTTATATACACTGCGTTGCATATATTAATACTGCAAAACAGTGTATATGAAGTAAACAGTTATTTTTTATAGACTGGACTGGACACGTGGACGTTCTAGACCAATGAAATGACAGTTTTCAAGACGCGATAAATAATAACTTTTGATTACCAAAAAAAAGAAGGGTGCTTGCAATGAAGGTCTTATTGTTAAATACCGTTCATTCTATATACAAAAACAGAGAGGGTACACCTAAAATGTCAGGGAGATATATAGAGAGACAACTTTTGGCATTCGGATCTTGTGAGTGAAGGGGCCCATGAGATGGGGGGGGGGTGGAGACAGTTGTTCTTTGCCAGTAATAACAATTTTAAAACATCAAAAGAAAAAACAATTCAAGAGCCTCCCTAGGTGTCAAATACTGGCAGACTGGTGGAGATCAATGTAATAAGGATGAATGGATTATTTTGGTAAACAGTGTGGTGTTTCAGAGATTGTAAATTCCTGTCCTTAGTTAAGTCACTTTTCCATGTTGGTCCCAATTATTGATTCGAATCACTGTTTGGTTAGTTTGCACTGTGAAAGTTATGAAGTCAAGTGACAGTTAATAGAGTACCAGTGCGACATTCTGGAGGTCAAGGGTTCGACTCCAACCAAAGTTCTCTGTTCGTTCCAATGATATCTGACCTAATGTTCATTAGGTCATATACCAATTGTGAAAGTCATTAAGTCAAAGAAATATGTGACATAATATTTGAATAGCTCATTTGGTAGACCGCCAGTGTGGTATTCTGGAGTTTGCAGGTTCGAGTCCCACTTTAAACCTTTTTTTTTTGTTCAGACAAACAATAAGGTCAACTATGTAAGATGTCACGTCCACTTTATACAGGTATACAAAAAAATAGCAACAATACTTACCATCAATAACAGGTTTGGCCGCGCCCGTCTCCTCTTCCCCTGGGTACTCGGGCGAGATGCCATTACTGTCCTGCAGGAGTACTTGGTTCCTTTTAGCGTAGAAGGATGGCTTGGGTAAGGCCCGCGGCCGGGCTGGGTAGGACTTGCCGTAGCGTATGATCAGATCTGGCTTCTGCCCGTAACACGTGTGCACTGCCACCAGTACCAGTAGCGCTAGAAGAACGCAATAAATTCCTGCGTTGGGAACCCCCGAAAAAAATCAATAACGAGAAAATTAAAAATCGAGTCATTGTTTTGACAGCTACGGCTTCTCTTATAGTTGAGAGGCAAACACTGAAGAAAAGCATGATGCTTGAGACACTAACATCATCATATATGTTCTATGGCTGTGGCACGCCATGTTGCAAACAACCATGATCCTTACTGACATCAATTTACCATTCCTTGGAGAGCTTTGTAAAGTCAGAAGTCACGAAGTGATCTTGACAGACCTGTTCTATATTTACCCTTGCGGCGTCCCACAAAATATTTGGTACTCTCACTACTTATGAGGGAAATTAAAACAGGTCTCGATAATCAAAGGTTTATTTACAAAGGTACACATAAAGTACGGATAGTGTTGTGCCTTAATTATAGACCCATCGGATGTAAGAACTGCAGTGAAGGCAAAATAAAGGTTTTGAAAATCAGCCAACGGAAAGTAGTACAAATGATAATTTTATGCACCTGAAAATTACTACAATTGTGTTTTAATGCATAGATCAACTCGAGAAATTGAGCACCCAATGTCTAGTTGGTTGATGTGCGGTAATTCATTAATTATACAACACAAACAAATTTCATATTTGCAAAAAAACAATATCGATATGATCAAGTATAAACGATTTCGTCGGTGGAAAAAATTGTTTGCATCATGACCAACAGGGAAAGAGTTATATAGCATTAACATCAAATCCCCTATATATGTATCATTATAAGTACGCATTTACCTTACACCAAAAATGCATTTTGACTACAAAATAAATTTGTTAACGGTTTGGTCAATTTAGAATAAGCACTTCCTTAACATTTCGAAAATAAATTTGGACAGTGTAAAATAAACTGCACCTACAATTCGACAGATACTACAGTTGGCACTTCCGACATTTATATACAGCGAAGAAATGTAAATGTTGTTACACCGCTGTCCAGTGATTGGCAATACTTAAACCGATGCGTGGTAAGTTGCCACGACGCTCCTTAACAAATATACCCTAAGTGATGAAGAACCTATAGACCACTCCCGATGGGAGATGTTATTTTTTGTTTCATGTTCTCAAGCACCGAGTCCACATTACCTGTCCGTTCCATGCCGACTCCGCCAAAAAAACGAAACACACTGCTGACTGAACAAACCAAGTAAAACCTCGACTTTCTGAAGAGCAGTTCTTGCCAGCCACTTATAAGCGTCCTCTTCAGGCTCGCACGTCTTTATGACAACACCCGTGACTGGCTAGCGGTCTATATATGCTTTTTTTTTACCAGCACATGACTCAGTTTCCACGACTTTGGCCTGCGAGTCTAAGAAAAGCTCGCCTCGTAGGATATAACGCGCGCGACGCTGCGTCTCAATCCGCCAATCTAATTGGTCGAATTGTTCCCCGTCTGTTTAGTTTTCTTGACATTTTTATTGCAACTTAGGAGGTGACGAGTTATTTTTTTGACTGATTATTATTTTGCTCCTACAAGGAAATGAAAAACATCTGCCGTTTTATATCTTTCCTCACAATTTACGTCAGTTTGTAGGCCTGCGCTTGCTATTAGTCTTTGTTATAAGTTTAGGTGGGGCTGAACAAGATGAATCAATCATTCGTGATCCATTTGTTTCATTGAAAGCAATTTCCAGTGAGTAGGGAGACTGGCAAATTGGAACTACATGTATTAAAAACACCCACAAGAATGCATCAAAAAAGTAAAAACAACGAAACAAAGTTAACAAAACAACAGCAACAACAACAACAACAACATCATCAACAACAACAACAACAACAACAACAACAACAACATCATCATCAACAACAACAACAACAACAACAACAACAACATACAACAACAACAACAACAACAGCAGCAGCAGCAGCAGCAGCAACAACAACAACAACAACAACAACAACAACAACAACAACAACAACAACAACAACAACAACAACAACAACAACAGCAGCAACAACAGCAGCAGCAGCAGCACGACAGCAACGACAGCAACGGCAGCAACGACGACGACAACAACAACAACAACAACAACCGAGAACAACCTTGGAAAATAATTTACGTCATCAACGGCAATGACGACAACAGTGGCAACAGCAATATCGATTATTTAGAATTCGATAATCGTCAGAAATGCTCATCATCGTAAACCGATAGTTAATATGTTAAATAGTCACAAATGACTGAGATACATTTTCCTGGCACAATTAAACAAACACTTTCCAGTACAGCGGCAGCTTTGCAATATTTAATCAAAGCCTAGATCTAACAAACTAGAACTGAGAAACACCAAAGATCAAAATTATACGATTCACCTCCAATCGAATTACCCTTAATTACAATTGCCCTGCACAAACCAAATAAACTGGAATAGCTTGAGAATTCACGTAGCTTTTGTCGCGACCTTTTGGATTGCTCTTTTTGAATTGCTGTGCTTTTCCATTTTAATGAGTATTAAAGCGACAATGGTTTTTTAAAAGAGCAGTGAAAAAATAATTCCACATAAGTGATTCTACTTAGGAAACGTCGGTATATCATACAAAATATTTTAATGAATGATGCTTACTTCTTCAAGTATCAACTAAATCAACTTGGTTATTACTGGATAGAGTTGAGCCCCTCAAAGTTGGCAAAAAATACATCCTGTTGCTTTCCAAAAAATGGTAAGTTCTACTTTAAAATAGAACTCATAACACTTAATGATTTACAGAACTACTTTTCCCGACAGAGTCGACGTTCTGATGTTCCTGACTTTTTTTCTTTAAAAGACTCCAAAAATCATTAAAAATAAACTTCGAAGTAAAAAGGCACAAAAATTGACACGGAACACATTTCAAGCTATATAAACTCACGCGATTGAGGAGTAGATGACGGTTTTATAGGCTCGACCCCCTCAAGCTATGAGCCAACGCAATGTCAATAACTTAAACCGCGTTGGTGCTGCGAGACGGGGGCATGTCGCACGGCGTTCCCCGTCCCCCTTCGGACCACCTTTGCAGGTGGTTGCATGTTTCCTTTTACTTTGGTCTGGTGGCTAAATGATGACCGCCATCAATAAAGCGAGGCTTGATTACCGTGGACGCGGCAGCTACGCCAGGGGGGTTAAATGTGGCGCGCGCGCCCGCGCAGGGCTGCCGCGCCGCGCGGTGCTTCGGTCTAGCTCAGCCATTACCGATAACCTGTTGCCTCGGGAGTAAAAGTCACTCTTTCCTTACAAAATTTGGATACGTTTCCTGTCTTTCCCCTCGGCATTTCTTGGGCAGTATACAGCAGCTAGTCAACATCTAATTTTCTTCGGTTGTGTTTCCTTGTATAGCATACATTAAACAGAATTGAAAAAAATGTATCTTTGCATAATGCGACGCTGACATAGCTGAAACATTCGCACTTTTACACGAGTTCAATGCCATACAGCTAAAAACTCAGTATAGAAAGTTAAAGCGTTCTTGTTGACATCCATCGCAGTCAATCTACTACAACAGCACACTTATTGTCACCCAAAAGCTTAATATTGCAGAATGTCAGCAGCAATTGACCTATCGCATTCCGTGATCAAAACTCGATGTTCAAGTAAAACAGCGTAAACGCTCGAAAAGTGGAGCCTCAAGCACGTTTGCATTTATGTACAAACGCAATCAACGTCTTAAGCCCGGTTCATACTTCATGCGAAAGCGAATGCGAAGCGAAGTTGACGTCATGAAACATTCGCTGCGGGTTGAATTCGTCCGAGTTGAAATGTGTTCAACTTTTGCGAATTCGCAGCGCGAATACTTGCCATGTCGTCACAAATTCGCGTTCGCTTTCGCTTTCGCGCCGAGTATGAACCGGGCTTTATTCCAGCAAAACCGAATAATTGGAAGGCTCCGCTAGCTGGGACGGCGCCCAAAGTTCCAAACATGACCTTTGTAGTAACGTTTACCATTTTCTGTTTTTATTTGAAAACAATTAACATTACACGATATTAAAGATGTTCTACAAATTGTATAATACAAATGGAGCCTTTTGTGAGGTATTGTCTTGATATTTAGAAGAGAAAATGATAACACCATAACGCTGTCAAAAAGTGCGGTGCGTCTATTTTTACTCCGCACGGGATCAGTTTTACCAGGAATACAAGAAGCCCCCTCCGCGCCGATGAAATTTTATCGATTTTAGCTTGTTTCCCCCTATGACTGGACAAGTGTAGAGTTCTAAACATCCCCAGGCCAATAATTGACATGGATTCTAGCTGGAAATGGGTAACCAGTTTAGTTTGGACTTGATTGCTTTAAGTCAGAATGGCTTACAGCAAGACGAAGGCCCTATAGGTGTAGTAAATTGCAATTCAATTTCTAGTGGGAACTTGGATGCGAAGAAAAATGAAAAAGAAAAAAGGTAATAGAAAGGGCCTGTGGCAACCTAGCTAAGGTTTGTGCCAGTTAGCAAAAAATACTGATGCTATTGTAATCACACTTAGGTCTGGACGTAAACCTGGAGTGCTGTCAACACATCGCATTGTGAGGTGTTTAGCCACCCCCATTATAAACAAAACAGTTCCATTCGAAAAGACGATGTAATACCATGCATGGCCATGGTTCGCATGTACTTAGGTTTTTGAGCCTATAATTGTTGGTTGTAACCACAGTGTGACAACAAATAGCAGTTTTGCTTATAGCAAATGTCCAAGCTTTTTAGCTTATCGAAAACAAACCCAAACATGTTAATTAAAAACGCATTCTGATGATGTTATTCTGATATAAATATCAGAGATATTTACTGAGAAATTCGAAGTGGTTCGGTAATAATACTAAATGGTGCTAACTTATAGCCCTTTATACTAAAGCCTCAGAACGCATCTCAATAATAACCACGCGTTCATCAGCCCCTGATGAGACCAGGTTTCTGGTATCTTCTTGTGGTCACCATAAATTACATTCATTAATTTACAAAAAATTCCATCAGACAAGAATACCGGCGAATACTCTGGACAGGCATACAATTCAGTGCAAAATGAAGGTGGATTTCAGTTGTGAATGGAAGAGATCAGATTATCTTCGGCAGGACTCAAACGATTATGCGAAAACTAAAATCAGTACCATCAGATAAAAAAATGTATATCATATTTTTTATTCAAGACGTAGCTGCGACTGTTCAGATAAATACATGATGCAGATCCAATGTTTGTACACGAGCATGCATCGTGATGCATCGTGGGAGCATGCATATTATTCGTCTCCCGCCAATTTGAATGAACTTGGCAACGTGGGCTTGATGAGGTCAGCCCACTCAGGACTTTTCATCGTATAATGAGCGCCATCAGCCGCGCGTTTACGGAATTCCATCTTTTACGTTTTACCTTCTTGATTCCAAAATGGTGTTTGCTTGGCCCAGTAACACACAGTGCGGCTCATTATGCGGTTTTCGTGATAGCGACATATCCTGTTGTCTGTTTGCTTTGTCTTACGCTGCTGGCTAATGCATTTCTTTTGGTCGGACATAATTTGGTTTTTAGTGGCATTGAACGCCGGTCTGAGCAGAGCTAATTAAACCCAAAAAAAACCAGGTCAGTGTAAGACAGGGTGCAATTAGAAGAAAACTCTTTAGGCTGAAGAAAATAAGGCCCTAATTTTTCCGACAGTTTTATATATTATTATTTCGAGATCATTATCAATTTATAATACATTTTTTGACTTGAAATATAAAAACGGGGTTTTCCTGTACTTTCTATGCGGAGCTTCCTGCGCACTTTGATTCTCTCTGAGTCTTAAAGAGTTTTATGTGTACTTAGTTTGCTAAACGATCATTATATATAGTCATGCAGCTGTAACAATATATAGACAATATAAACAATTGAATGAATTTGCAATTGTTTGCTTGAGATGACATTATACTGCCATGACCACAACTTTTGGAAATTTCACTAAGGTGAAGCCATAGAGATCGCTTAATTAAAGCTTATTAAACACACTCGAGTTTGAAATAAAAAGGTCACAGTGTCAGGGTACACTGTTCACAGGAGGGGGTGGGCATACTGAATCAATTCCAAGTAACTACAATAAGAATATTTTAATGGGACCCTTAAGATTCCCACCTTAACTGTGTTTTCTTTGTGTTGAAAGTTCAATCAATATTTCCTAAATCCATTTTCTTTTTAACATATCTCCAAGCAATACAACCAGCGTTTCCACTTTTGATAATGGCATCGCATCATGTTTCTGAACAAAAAAACCCGAAATTGCATTTGGTGTTATCTCTAGGGCCGAAAATCCAAAGGCATTTACCATTGCATGGATTTGATACGAGATTTAATACAGGCGTGATATGCGAGGAAGGATCCACCGCTGTAGTGTTACATTTACACCATGACAGGTAGTTCAGTATCAATACCACGTGGCGGTTACTTTAACACTACAGTGGTGAGTCAGTGTGAGACTAAATCAACGTTTCACGCAGACTGTTGTGGTGTTCTTCTCATGGGCGTCGCGAGGGGGGGGGGGGCAAGGGGGGACGCTTGCCCCCTCCGGAAAAGAACTGAAAGAAAAAAAAAGAAAAAGAAAAGAAAAGAAAAAGACGCGCAAAGTCATAGTGGTGTAAATTTAATGGGTTGGGGGGGAAAGTCCCTGCCCCCTCTAAAACTGATAAATCGAGAATATGTCAAGAAATACAAGCAGTTTTGGGGGAAAATATGTTTTGCCCTCCTCTAGAAAATATGTTTTGCCCCCCTTTTTTGTGGCTGTAAAAGAATATGATTCTTACTTCTTGCGGCGCATCACGGTAAGCAAATATACTGCCCGAGTTGAAGATCGATCGAAGTGTAAGGATTATATTTCAAAGTACTTTTGATAAACCTTTGAAAAAAATAAAAGCATGCACCCGGATTAGAAAGAAAAAGGAAAAGAAACTGAATTTTTGATATTGTTCGGGAAAAAAAACATTCTGTATTTACATAATTTGTTTCCGTTTCTCGCCCTCTTCCTATTTTTTAAATCAGCTAAATAATTAAATTATTTCTCCCCTCTAAAAAATCCCAAATTCAAACATTTAGAAGAACATTTTAAAATTTTACAATTTTAAAAGTCTTTAAAGTGACTTCACTCTGGACCGCGTGACGTCATTGCTCTCAAGGACATATATACACAACAAATATGTTTTGTTTCATGCCAATTCAAAATAAGTTTTCATTCCCCAACTCATAAACAAAAATACACGAACTAGAAAGAAATACCTCACTATCTATACTCAAAAGAATCACTGTTTGTGACGGGGTTGAAGGTGTCTTCCCGTGTTTTTTGTCGAGTTTCATCCGGATAAATATATTCCTTTTCAAAATTGCTATTTTTCTAGCACTAAAAAAGTTATTCACTTTTGATTGAGATACCGATCCAAAAAAATCTACCCACGTTTTGTTATTGAATGATTACTTTACAAATTTCGAATTATTGGCTGCCAAACGATAATTCCGGACCGAGTGACGTCATTGCTCTCAAGGACATATACACAACAAATATGTTTTAGTTCATGCCAATTCAAAATAAGTTTTCATTCCCCAACTCATAAACAAAAATACAGGAACTAGGAAGAAATACCTCAGTATCTCTACCCAAAAGAATCACTGTTTCTTACGGGCTTAAAGATGTCTTCCCCGCGTTTTTTTTTCGAGATTCATCCGGATAAATAGATTCCTTTTCAAAATTGCTATTTTTCTAGCAATACAAAAGTTATTCCTTTTGATTGAGATACCGACCCCAAAAAATCTACCCACGATTCGTTATTGAATAATTACTTTAGAAATTTCGAATTATTGGCTGCCAGACGATAATTCTCGCGGGTTCCCGCCCAACAATCAGTATCGATAATGTATACGGACTGGGAGCCAGTCTGACTCTGCTCGCAAGGCTGATCTGTTTGTGTCCAAAACCAAAAGGTTACAGACGTCAAAAAAAAGGGCGGGGAAGGGAGGTTTTTTGTTGAATAAAACATACAAATTGAAAATGTATTAATAGGAAAACAAAATTGGAGAGCACTAGGAACATAACTTCAACAGTAAGTAGTGTGAATTATTTTACTTATACGTGTACTTTTCAAGGGCGGATCCAGGGGGCCAAAGGGGGCCATGCCCCCCCCCCAACCGAAACCAATTTTTTTTCTTTTATGTGACAGCGCAATAAAGGCAGGCAATGATTACACCACCATCTTTTCCTCAAAAAAACATTGGTTAAAGTGGTCAGAAATTGCCTCAGATCGCACCACAGAGCATCTAGAATCCAAAAAATTTCGGGGCCCTTAAGCGGGCCCCGAACCCCACGCCGTAATTTTTTTGACCCACTTTTTTGGGGGACCAAATTTTTTTTGGGCTCCCTCAAAAATTGTGTTCTGGATCCGCACTTGGTCCTTTTGTTCGCGTATTTTTTTGTTCAAAGTGACCGACCAAAGACGATAAAATGATGATGATGCAAGAAGGGTCTTCGAACTCAGAGCGATGGGGACAGGATTGAGACGAACGTGCCTGATCACAACCAACGTCGTTTGGGTGTTGGAAAGCTTGCTTTCATGACCTTTATTTGATAAAATATCACCGGGTTCAATCACGCCTCGTGGCCCGTAGTTTCCACCGTATCGACGGCGCGTGTCAAGGTGAAGGGAAATTACGACTACAAGATGAGGATTTAGTCGGGAAAGCCAATCGGCAGTTGTAACTTACCCATAATCACCAAACAAAACAAGGAACGTCTAACTCGAGCTGGTCCAATAGCGTACAAGATTCTATATGTAATTGATAAGGCTATACACTGGAAGTATCTGGTCTGTACAGTGGACATGAGTTCGTTCATTTATTGGCGGTACGGGGTAATCCTATACAATAGCACTGCCCAGATCTCGTCATCAATCTACAGTTAGTCTAAGAGACACGTGAGGGTTACTGAGTTAGTCAGTCGGTACAAAAGAACAATAGGCGGGCCCTCTGGGACCAGCAAAAAATTTACCCTCATGGAAAACATGGAACACATTTTACATTCTCTAATTTTTTAACACATTATCGGTCTTTCAACTATTAAGTTACTGACGGATGCATGACCACCTTTTTTTGGGGTGGTGATTTGACATTACTTGACACTAGGGGCGATCTTTCACCTGTTTTTCTTATATTTTCTGTCTATATTTCACGAATCCGTATAGAGGGAAAAAGATAAGAAGATTACAGCATTTTTTTTTTAGGGTGGGGTGGAGGGGTGGAAGGCGTGACCCCCTGATCTGCCAGTGAACTCCGTAGCCTCGGAACTGTCCATTATCAGCGCAGAAGGCTTAACTGCAGAAACCGGAAGTGCCCATAGACCCATCGGGGATCTTCATTTTACGTTCGCTGTGCACCGTCCTTGTTTTTTTCCCGCCCAAATCTATTGCAGAACACCTTGTTTTTGGTCCGCTCGCTTTGCTTCCTGACCGCGTGCATTGATGTTAAATGATCGGTAACTTCCACGGCCGGCTATATGGAACGGACAGCTGTGTAAATGGTCGCCAAGGACTCGTGAAATATGCTTTCATATCACCCAGCCCACCTTTTGATAAATTGCGGGCCGCAGGGGAATCTTGCGAAGTGCGTAGGAATTGATAATAAATCATAGCGTTCGGAATAAAAGCTTTCCAAAAACACAAAATGATTGAAAGTCGGTCATTTTTATCATGTGACCAAATGCGGCGACGCGGGAAGAGTTATAAATCGCAGACTGAGTGAAAATATTCGACAGAGACTAATGACGCTTTTTTTGTTTAGACCTTTGCTGTTGAAGTACAGAAACACATTTTACTTTTTAAAACAGCATCTGAGTACAATCTTTTAAAAATCAATATTGCAACTGTGCTGTTCTAATTTCTTTATTAATTTGAATTTTCCGGTTAAGGGAAAATGGAATATGTGAGACTTATTAAAGTTATTGCCATCCAGGATTTATTTACCTACTGCAAATAAAATTATCTGTAAACAAGTGAACAACCTGGCTCTGTTTTAGAAAAAAAAACCATGGTGCAGAGGGGTAACAAAACAGTTCTTTTCTGCACGAAACACTCACTGGTATGTATCAGCTTCCCCAAACCTCGTGCCCACAATGGTATAACAGTACGATTCAAGCTGAAAACAACTCTCTTCCTAATCTTGGATATATGGACACCCAAACGTTATTAGAATATTAGGCCTTATATGATGATTTTTTTAATCAATAGCAATAATATCACATTTTGGATTTGTATTTCACCAAGGAAGCTACTTCAACTATTCATTCGTGACTTCTGACTTGTATGTGCATCGTTCAGGGGTTTTAATAAGATGAATAATTTAGAATTAAATAAAGCAGACACCTAAACGTTTGATGCGACGACGCACGTATAGATGGAAAATGTAAATAACCTAATCGTTCCAAAATGTTTAAAACGGTTTTGTGCGCACACTTACATTGTTTTTTTCCTCAGCTAGTACGCGAAACCGCCACTTTGTTACCCTGCGCTTAAGATTACAGGCCAGTAAATAGGCCCGAAATTGCCAACGCCTGCCAAATCATGATTTGTAAGCCCTAATTTTTTTTGATTTTACAACACTTTGTGGGCAATGAACTTGAGCGTTTATAAAAAAGAAAAGAAAAGAAGGGTGGATGTCGTGAACAGGACTGCGAGCTCGTATTTCTGTGAAATTCTGATGAAAGCACAACCCGTTCCGCTCTCATTAAATAGTATACGTGTGTACGGCTCAATATTTCTTTTATACTAATTATTTTATTTATCGACAGGGGAATACATTTCAGAAGGTTGTTTCTTTCGTTTTTATACTCTTTCCTCAAAGGCAACTTCAATTACATCGTCAATAATATTATTGCTGGTCGTCTTATGCATTGTCTCCAATTAATATTATTCATTTGCACTCAATAGAGGGCGCTGTGCAGGGAGTTTAGTTCTAACAAATTATTTCCTGCAGGGTCTGTGGAGTGCAGTATGTAGGTGAGACTAAGAATACGCTCAAGAAGCGTTTCTATGCCCACCGGTCAACGGTCAACACCAAGAAACTAGACACCCCTGTTGGTCATCACTTCAACCTGCCTAACCACTCCATTTCTGATATGATTTTGCAGGGCATTGAATCTCTTGGCCATCGCAAGGACTCAGTTCGCCTCAGCAGACAGAAAGTGTGGATGAATCGTCTTCGAACTATTCAACCACATGGTCTCAACATCCAACTTGGGAATGATTAATCCTTTTCTTCCTCCATTGTCTTCTGTTACAGATAATCCACCTGGTCTTCCTTGTTTGTGTTTACCCATCTTTCATCCCTTTCCACCCCATACTGTCGTCCCCCCCCCCCATCATCATCACTCTCACACTCTTTTGTCCTTCCCACTCCCTGTGACCTTTGATCCTTCCCCTTTCTGGTCCCTCCCCTGTTTACACCAGACCCCTTGTGGTTTGCCATCTCCCTTTGTTCCTTTGTTCTCCCATCCACCCTCCCCTGCATCTTTCCACACCTTTCCCACCTAATCCTCCTTTTGTGTTTCTTCTTTCAGCCCTGCATGTTTGTGTGCACCCCCATGTTAATGTATGTACCTCTGTCATTTCTGTTTTAGCCTCTGAAGAAGAACTTGCTAAGTTCGCAACGTCAGGCCACATTAATTTTAAGATTTAAATTGTTTCCCAGATGCAAAAATATATATATATATATATACTTTTTGATATTATTATTTTTCACTTAAGGTGAAACTTAATCCCGTTGCAAATTCTCTTCAGCTTTGTTACTTAGATGATTGCCTCAGAAAAACTAAATCTAAGGTTACGTTTTTGCCGAAAATGGTTTAAAGCAGATCAAGAGGATCTTTTTTTGTTTCTGTGATTGATAGATCCACAATATGTTTGCCGTTGCCGAGGAACAGTTTATATATTTTTCATAAGATTGTTTTCTTTCATCAAGTTGGTGTCTTTCCCCGACATTGGGTACCAGACAGGGTCATCAACTTGCTACCCAGGTTGGTAATTATATAACGATTACACCAACCTCGTCCCCAGTGCTTACTTTATTTCCAACCTCGTTTCCAATAGTAAGCCCTGGATAGAAAACTTTCTTCCTGTATCCTGATTCGATACCGTAATGGATTTATATCGTGTACTTGGTGTTGTTATTACGAGTTTTCACAATCATTGTAATTATAACGTCCACACCTTTTCAAAAAATATTCCTTTCCTTTCCAATTTGCTCATATTAATATGAAATGTGATACTGCATATTGGCGAGATAAGATTGTAACATTTTATAACTTCGAAAACAATCGTGTTTCGTAACTCACGGCGCGACAAATTGATGCTGTTTTATCCCACACACCGCATACAAAAACAAACGCTAATGTAACGCATATGTAGGCACCAGACTAGTCCTCATTTGCATACGTGTTCAAAAATCTTGCACATGCAAATATCCAATACCAGGGTGAGAGAGCGGGTAGTCGTGGACGCGTACTGCTTAACACCCTGGTGACGAGGTTGCGATTGCACGGATTGCTCGAAGCGGATGCGCAATCTCTGTCAAAAGGTGGCGGCAGACTTGTAAATTGACCCGAACCGGCGAGAAGGAACTCTTACCTCAGCTGCCTGCTAATGGGTTAGGTTTTGAACTATTTCTTTTGGATTTTGAGCGGTGTTATTATTCGAAAAGAACAAAATGCATGAAAAGCAAATATGATCCTAAACGAATTGATGAGTTTTATACGGAGTAAGATGGAAAGTAAAATGAAGAGACAGTTCAAACGGGGAACAAAGTAATTTTTTGATAAAGTGGATAATATGAAACGGATAATTGAAACGATAATCTGTTTAAAAAACAGGGAAAGTGACGATTTTACTGTCATGTAAAATATTATTTGATGTTTCATTTGGTATTGCATGTCATTTTCAGTCGAATCGGAAACTGCAATAGTATATACAGAAAAGTAAATCTTTGAGAAATGTATAACACTACAAAAGGATTCGGAGGATTATCAGAAATTAATTTAACTACAAAACCCAAAATTAAAGTAGCAATTGTAAGTAAAGAAGAGAATGACCGCTGGTCACATCTCCTTTGTTAATTGAACACCCCCCATCTTGATCCCCCCATAAAAAAAATCATGACATTTCTCTCATCAACATCGGCTACCTTCAGTAAATGTTACCTCCACATGATCTGTGGAGCTCACATCAGCTGTCCTAGATATCCAACAAAATCATTCAGCCATCCGTGGATAATGTTCCATCATAAAAAAGTGAACGGTTAAAAAAAAAAAAATCGGCACCCTTGCCGTCACGACCCAGTTTAGTCATATTCAAGTAGAAAGCTCAGGCCGGATATTCCATCGATCCGCCTTTACAAGATTACAAAAACAGTTCAGCGAAAGAAGACAGGAAAAAAAAATCGCTAGGTAGCGGAAAAAAGTGAGGAGTGTAATTGGGACACGCTTCGAGGGGTCGTCTCGCCTACCGGCGAGCTGATGCAGTAGGCCTACTCACTAGCAACGCGATAACTAGTGTGCAGCAATCGAGCTTTTATGTCGCCGAGCACGGTGCGGATGTAACAAGGGTCGATTCCGAGAATGCGTGACCGAGTGAGCGCGCTCATCATAGTTACGTCATACGAACCCGGCCTGTCCAAGGGCTGCTCCGGATAGGTCAATGTCATGCCAGCGTCATAATGACGTCACGCGCTGTGGTTGAGCAGTAGTTTTACCAGCCTTAGGACCGTTCTGTTGCTATTCGAGGAAGCTAAAAAAAAATTTTTAAAAAAATAGGTTATCATCAAAAGATATCCGAAAATAGACCAGCGACCCGAATGGTACATGTAGGATGAAAAGATCCGATTGACTATAACTCGGATATCAAACGTTTATTTTGGTAAGGAAATCGAACTGACAAAAGATCAAGAGCTATGTTTTGATTCGAGTAAGTTTGTTTTTGAAGATTTATTTCCTCGTGCAATTATATGACAAACAATATACCGGATCTACGTCTGTTTTTCTGAAAACGATTAAATTCCGTTATTTTCGTCAGTTTTTCATTTAGTGGTTTTACCATTTCAAGAATAGAGAACGGGAAAAGATGACAGTACTTCCTGTTCTATATTTGAAATAAAAACACTTCAAATTTAAATCAATAAATTTTTGGCTCTGTCAATAATAATATATAAAACATAAGGAGATACATCAAGGAGGCACGCACCTGTCTAGTTGGATAAGTATGACGGAATCGAGTGCGGACATCGGTTGGTCGACCCCATAAGCAGTGTGAAGACGTTGTCACGTGCACACCGGGCAGATGCACTCACCTTCTGACGTCATCGTTCCGGTCTCATGGCCTGTTTACTCAGGTGAAATAAAATTGGTTATTTAAAGGTTGGCAGTGATGCTCGAGACGTGTGACGTCATAACAGAGTGGGAACGTGATCGCTGTTATAATCAGAAAACACCTCAACGATAAACACGAACATGATGACGATGACACTGTATCATTTTACGCTGCAGTGCAGGGGCCTACTCAGTGGTTTAAGTCCATATACGTGGACTGGATGGAGACATTACGTCATTATCATATACGTACCGGGCCACGCCCTCCCATGCTTCTCACACTGTCTTCATTGGTTGCCATGCGCCGTGACGATTCTTCCGTCCCTGATGTTTAATTGGCCAATCATCCACGGACGTGCTAGTGTGTGCGTGTGTAAGGTTTTAGTTGACGCTGCATTTAAGGTCATAAGAACACAAACGTGCGGGCCGTTCCGGGACTCTACCTATAAGACATTTCGGCAATGTTTGAAGTTTGAATCGTTACTAACATTTTAATAGTGCTCTGCTAACTGTGAGAAACACATACAGGATTGTTAACTCCATCTACTTTTGCTCCATGCATGGATGAAATAAAGACTGCAATCGCACTTCAATTTTCTTGACATAGTAATAAGTTGTATTGAAGTAATGTGCAATTGGAGGAAATCGAGGTTAATTAACACCGAGGTTCGAGTAACACTTCGTGACGAAAGTCAGAGGAAAAGACTTTGCATTGGTTTTGGGTGGGGCCTCCCACAACCTCAATCCGGTGTCATGTAAGGTTGGGACTAATATAAAATACCGTCTCGGTTACCTTTTATGGACTCTAACCCTCACACATGACCTGTCACTGTAAACTATCTCCACTTATTGGCATGCGCAATAATACTACTGGATTCGTATTTCATACAGTCCAAATAGTCACTACACCGGCCCTGTTCTCTTTGATATACCTTCAGTGTATCAATTTGTAGAGCTCCGTACAGCTGTAACGACTAGGGGTTTTCTATTCCAAATCGAGATACGAGTAACAGCGCCCTCTTCTGATGAACAAGGTAAAGAGTTTCTTACGGACCGCGTCCGATCGACTTGGCTACGACTTGAAATTACACACGTATCAAATGGGAAATGGCTTCACTGGATGCAGCCGCTTCCCATTGACACGCATGTAATTTCAAGCCATAGCCAAGTAATTCGGACGAGGTTATTGTCCTCGATTATGTCCTGTTACCTTTGCTCAGCATAACTCCTTTCCCTCGTTGACCCTGAAATTTCACGCGAGATTTTGTGCTTAGTTTTAACAGTCACCACAGAAAACCGGCAAGAGCGGTAATTTTTTTGATCTGCAGATATCGCAGGTTTAAATCGCCCTTTTGTCATTTATTTTTGTTCGTTCATAACAGAATGACTAATATATAACTTTTAGATTTGCTTGTAGATTATTTGATAATATGTAATTTCATTTCACAGATTTTTTTCAGGGAGGCCACACAGTCTTAGTCGACGAAGAGAGGCAAGTTGGGATATGAGCAGGTGAATTTTGCGACAAGAAAATTCTCTGCTCTGTGAATGCCGCCCTCTATTGGTGGTTAGCGAGTTCTAGTGAAACACATCCGATGGACGAATTTCAAATTTGGCAGCCAAATCGAGGCTCTCAGTTTAAGCCATGTGTGATATTCGGGGTCTTCTTTCTTTCTTAATCCTCGCCAAAAGACAAAAGAGCACTAATGCCCCATGGGTCACAATACCAATTTGAAATGTCTATAGTTACTCTCATAATCTCACATATTCACAAGATTGATTCTGTTTGATAACCCCTTGCCACACTTTTGTATTGGTAAGAATGCGCCTTAAAAATTAAAGATGATACTTTTCCCATATAATTTAAGCTTTTTTTTTAATTTTAATTTTTTTTTAATAGGCGTATAGCCTACATACTTCAAACCACTTTAATGTTGTCGATCTATTGTCGAAGAGAATTCAATAGATAGCACTATGCATCATCATAAGCACGATTGCCCTTAGCATAACTCAAACTAAATCAACTGCAGCAGTACTCGGATTTGTTTTCCGAATTAGATTGTTGGATTTTCTTCCTGATACATCATCTTATCACAAACAAATATCATTATCTCTTTATAAAACCCGTGACAGAGTGAGATATTTCTATCCTTAAAACCAACACGGAGTCGAGGCGATACTTTTTCTTCCCCTCGCTTCAATCTATTAGCTGAAGCGAAGCCAAAGCAAACTGGACATCGAACTTATGTTAAGGGGGAAAAGTGACAACTTCATGAAAATGTCGACAGAAAAAGGTGGGGTGTGCTCTCATAGCCCGATGGCGATAATGATAAAATGAGACGATAACAAGGATGGTAATGGATATTTCCCCACAAGAGTGACGTTGTATCAACAGCATGACGCGTTCGATAGATACATGAGATACCTGAGAGTGTGTTTTCTTTTCCCAGCCGTCCATGAGATTTTCCTTCCCACATTTGTCCGGAGAGCAAGATCTGCAGTGGCTTAGAAGAATTTAATAGACTGAAGAAACTGAGAACTATGTGGCGAATTCAGCTTTTATATGACTAGTTCTAATTAAATAGGGAAACAGCAGTTTACCTTTTGTGTTAAAAATCTTGAAAGATGCGGCCGCAATGCCAGACAATGGTAGCTAATGACCAGTATCTCAGTTAGTTGACAAGGGTCGAATTATGGCCGAGAATTTTGAGTCCACGCATTATTGGTGGGTCCATCCCCCAAAAGGAGACATTACGTAACAAGAGGAAAAAACATGGAGGACCCCACATTGTTTTGTTCCAAATTTCAATATAGGTCGATTTTGACATATTTAACCAACCCAGCAAAACCAAACATTACTTGAGACAACAAAGATTTGTTACAGTTTGTTGGTTTTTGTTTTATTCTGTTCGTAAAAGAACGGCAATTTCAGAAGAAGTACATCAACGAACAGAGCGTAGCAATCCATTTCATCTAAGATACACTACGAAGCCTTGAAACCTAAAACATTGCGGACCTGTAACTGACAAATTTTCTTAAAATCTATTACTTGTTTTCATCGGGACCAAAATACAATAAGAAAACGACATGGAAAGGGATCCACAAGAACACTGAAGCCAAATGTTCAACAGCGAAAGAGGAAATCAAGTAATTCTTCCTCAAAGACACATCTGCAGCTGAAGAAATAATAATAAAAAATTGCAAGTAAATGGACAGGCCACAGGTGTTCAAATTTTTTCCAATTTCATTTTTTTTCCCGTCTGGAAAATAATATCAAGTCACCAATAAGCTGCCCTGTCTCTCTGTACAGTCGCGACGTTGATATATAATTCAAGGCAACAATTTCCGCTGTGGGTCTGTGTGGCGTTTATCCAAGCTATCTATTTTCGTCTGTAGGTAACATAAATTTACAGTTACTTATGAGCGGTTGAATTGTGCATGAGGTATAGATTCCTTGAAGATTTTTCCATTTTCGGATAAAGTCATAAATATCAAGTCTTGTATCCATTTTTATATACACTGCAGGAGTATGAATTTTACTGTGGCCAAGATATCGACCCAGTAAACGTTATATAAACGTGGACATTGATTTGAAACGGTTGTTAATGGTCTATCATGGAAATCTGTTTTAAAGCCAATGTATTTTTTAATCGAATTAACAGCATCTTCCAAGCATTTTGACATCATCATTTCAAACGCTACTGGTTTCTTAAAAACACATGAATAGTTTCTTACTCAAAGTGAAGAATATAAAAGCAAAATCTCATCTGTTGGCCTGTTTTCTAAAAGTGCAAGTGCGGTATTTGGCAGCGAAAATGTAGTGTTCAATTGCCGTGGAAAGTCTTCTTGAGGTGCGTTGTAATAATATGCCCTGAAACAACTCTTATTGTGAAAATAATGGAATCATATATCAACTTAACTTATATTCCTAAAAGACCACGCATGTAAATCTACTGTATATAATTTTAAAAAAAGCTTTGAATTGGGCTGTCGGAATATGCAACAGCAGAAACCCCAAAAACCAACCAATTGACTTTAAGGTGACAGTGAAAAGAGCAATACAAATTAGTTACATTCGATTGAGTGGAAAGTTTAATGCATAATTGGAAACAAAATACATTAAAATAAATTTGGTATGTGCAATTTCAAAACAAAACAGTTATTGAGAGAAATCATAATCTATGTCCGTAAAACATTACTCTCTGTCAGTAGTAATAATCCAGTATTTTTTAATTTGGATATGAGTCAGAAATACAATTTACATTTTAAGGAACAAGGGAGAAAGGAACAGCGAAAAAGACAACTTCGCCTGCTTGAAGGAGTTTTGGACTATAGAACTCAAAACACTGATGGGGAAATCAGAAACACGAAATGTTTTCACGTTTTTAATTATCTTGTGGTTTGCTCTTCGCATACACCTTGGGTTTTATCTTTGCCCATGTGTCAATTCTCGACATTTTTGCCCTTGATATTCCTGTGACGATTATATATTATTTTTGTGTCAATCCTAGAATCTACAATATTGACAACCACAAAGCGTGGCACCTTTTATTTTTCCAAATACACTCACGACAGATAAAGTCAATGTCTTCGGCCTCAGGCGAAGCAGTATATTTGCAGTCGTGTCTTTGCATGGATAGGTGCTTATAACGTCAGTCGGGCCTCGTGTGGAAATGATAAAAAATAAAGAAACTAAGAGAGTATCTTTCCAATTTCTTGAAAACACAACGCAGGTCAAGCCAGAATATTGTACTTTTTTTCAAAAAGGGAATTTCTTTTGTTTCATCGACGATGACAGGTACACATTTAATAGGTTCATGTCAAAAGAATAAACTTAATAAATATCTCAAATGAAGAGAGATTCCAGACGTCTCAATATAACAATGCTTTAAAATTCCCCAAGAACGTCTTATTCATGTTATACAGACCCTCATATATTGCATTGACATTCCGTGACATGAAATTAATCTGATCAGAGCTAAACCTTGTTCCGAGACAACACAAAAACAGTCTTTAAGTTTATTACACTGTCAATATTCATATATACAGACATTTCCCCCTTTTCTGCTGAATGCCTCAATGACAACGGAGTGACATTGCAGTGAAATTAAATTTTGAACGGAAAACATCCACCGTTCCACAGCCTTTAAAGGTTAAAAACTGGCCAGATGAAAGACGTCAGTTCTAAAGGAATGCGTTGAAAATCAACTGAAAAAAATTAGTGTCTACGCCAAAGAAAGTGTTCACTTAACAACCTGACTCAATACCCCCCCCCCCAAGTGACTGTCAATTAATTAAACTAGTCTGAAACTCCATGTGCAAGTGTTCGTGAACTGTTTTTGTTATTTTCGTCTTCTTTCGATGCTCGCAGACCAATCAGGAAAGGCTACTCATTCGTCTGGCCAGCACGGCAACGTTTAGGCACGTGTTAAGAAGATCTGCAGAGGGAGGAAACACAACAAAAGAAACAGCACTTGTAAGAAGTACAATATTGTGTAGACAGATCATTTGGAAGATTCGTTCACGTTACGTGACTGAAATATACATTATATATCGAAGTTAAGCTTGAATTGTTTGTATACGATTAATCAGAATCGAATCTGCATTTAAGATACTTGTACGAATCGTGTATATTTTTCATGGACAGCATCCCTATCTCATACGGTGATTTGACTGTTTCCTAATCCGAAATCCGATGAGACAGGTATCACGTGGCTGGATGAGGTCTAGGAGAGATATTACAGCGCATGATCCAAAACCTCAATTTGGCTTGGAATAAAGAGATTTCACAAAATGCCTGAACACAATACTTTTTTTCACTATCAAGTGCTAGACTTGTCCCAGTCCGCCATCTATTATTTGATACCTCTGAAGGTTTTTCAATGCCCTGTCGGATATTTACAATTCACCAAGTGGCGTAACTGGGTTCGAATTTTGAGGGGTGGGACATTTCGAGGCCTCATTTTATGCAGGGGCACTCAATTGCCATTCCCAAAATTCTGAGCGAGAGCAAAAGGGGAGGGGGAGGCGTGCCCCCATACGCCCTCCCCCAGCACATCCCCACCCAAAAATAATTATGCCACTGACTTACCCTTTAGTTGACTGGCATCCCATGTCCCTTCGCTGTCCGTCACGTACTTGAGTGCGTGCGGGCAGGTCCGGAACACTTCGAACAATTGCGACACATCTGAAGAGAGAGTTTGACAGCAAAGGTCGTTGAAATCAATGACATTGACGAAAACATTGTAATAAACCGCTGTACAGTCTCGAATCCAACTGAATTTTGGAGACTTTAAGTAGGCCTGGATTCTTTAAAAGTCCATCATAATTTATAACCGTTCATGTATGAGAGAAATATGATATGGACGAGATCGTGTTTTGGACATCTTTAAAGTAATTCGTTTCAATGAACAAATAATCCGTCCCAATTATGTTCGAAATTGCCCGTTCATGTCAGTCGTTTACGTCATAGCATTACACGGAGTTAGTTATGACGTGGTTTTAAGCTACGAATATGACATTAAATAGCCAATGACATTTCATAATGGACTTCAACTCTCACTGCTTAAAAAAAATCTGACACATTAATGACGTATTATGCTTCAAAGAGCATTTTTTTTTTTAATTTTAAGTTAATATAAACATTTACAAGAAAAATGTCATTTACAAATTACTGCAGAACGAATTCTGAAAATTATGACCCGTTTAATTTTGTTCATATTTTGTGCAGTTTCGGAATACAGACAAAGGCGACATTTCAATCTTGTCTTGCAAAATGATATACGAGGTTTTTTTGGCCAAAGTTTCTTTTAAAAAAATCACTCAGAATTGTTTTGTTATTGTATGCACAATTCCAAATTATATTTAGATTATGGTTAGACCTAAATGAAAAATAGTCCTTCTAATGCAACTTTACATCCACTCCGATGATATAATGCGATTTAGTGATTTGCCATCACACTGGAATCCTGCGATTCACATAGAAATCATTATTGACCATTTGTTTACGCCTGAAATTGAAGAAAAAAACAAAGCTTTCACAGTTGAAGACAAACGGCCTTGGGGATTTTTACCGTTTGCAAACTTGTCGATACTGACGACGTTGACCTCCGCGGACGGGACGTTTGAGGAGCCCGTGTTTCGCTCCTCCTCCCCGCCGTCAGTTCTCTCGCCGCCTAGCTTCGACATCTCCTCCAAAAAGGCATCTTAAGAAAAAAGCAAAAAAAAAAAAACATCTCAAAGCAGAAGGAAAAAAACACCTACTATGATTACGGAGTTAAGGATTTCCTCGTTCACTGATCACTCATTCGGACAATTATTAGAGTGGTTTGTCGTCCATCATCGGCGGCGGAAGTCAAAAGGTGGTGCATTAGTCTCTACCATTTTCCTCTATAATTTGTAGTGCAAGCTATTATCTTGGTTCCCTCCCTTCTGCAGATTGCTATTATCTTGTTAAAAGCCATCTTCATTTCAATTCGACAAATGAGAAAAGCACACATTGAATGCAACGGAAGAACAATAATAAAGAGTAATGTAGTAACATTTTTCATCAATTTGTCATATTTTTTTTATTGAGAAAGAAATCAAACCATGATAAAGTCGAGTTCATTTTTTTATTGAGAAAGAAATCAAACCATGATAAAGTCGTGTTCATTGTCGATGATAAAGATACTGGAGCCGCAGCGAATGCAGTCAAGGACCAGTGGAAAACAACGTATACCAGAGTCAATGTAGGCTTCGTTAGTTTGGAAAATCATTTTCTAAGAGTGAACTTACAATAATCCAGGGTTCAGGGCCTACTCAGCAGGGTACAAAAAATATGTAAAAAGTAATGATCTTTAGAAGGAATGTCAGAGTGCTTGAAATACGCCTTTTATACAAATAAAATCAGTGATCAAATTGCACGAGAGGTCAGTGTCAATTAACACTACACTTTTTGAGCATCAATGTTGGAGTCGCCCCATAGAAAGGTCAAGCTGTGTTTTGCTAACTGACTGCTTTGTGCATTTTAAAATGTTGGTATCCGTGTTAAGCAGTCGTTGTGTGCTCTGGCTTCAATTTTCACCGTCTTCCACTCATGGGGTCCTCAAAGCGCTCCTATCGCGTAACATAAAACCTGCGACGTGGACACGCCGCCGCGCCTCCGCGAGATAAAATAGGCCTGTTTTATTATCACGGCGCGTTGTACAGACGGGTTCCTGTATATCACTCACTTAATACATTATTCACTCGTGACTCCAACTCGCCGACCCAACGACGAAACCTCACACCGAATCTGATAGGACTTCTTGTGACACAGTTACATAAAACAAATACTTGAAGAGGTTTACCGACGGTGCGTGTCGCCCGATTTTCAAGACTAGATCAAACAAAGCGAGTGTAAGGTTAAACGATGGCCTTTTGAAGTCTGAATAAAACCATCATTTAGCATCTTGGTCATGCAGATCATTTTCGAAACCTTTGAAATTGAAACACTCAACCCTGGCACCAAAAGTCTGTAACAACGACACCAGGATGCGCTCGGGGAGCTCTCCAGGGGGCCATTATTGGCAGACAATATCTTGCCAAGTATGTTATGCTCTTTGTGAGTCCACAAAAATGGCAGACGACAATACTTCGACAAAATAAAACACGACATCACGACAGGCTTCTCATTCAAATGTCACAGTCAGTTCTGTGACTTCCA
This sequence comes from Patiria pectinifera, assembly GCA_029964075.1. NCBI lineage: Eukaryota > Metazoa > Echinodermata > Asteroidea > Valvatida > Asterinidae > Patiria > Patiria pectinifera. The sequence goes on along the minus strand of CM057143.1, from coordinate 3,067,727 downwards.
TCTGGTTACGTCAGGTGTCACGTTAGTGCCCAATTGAGGGCGCTTTTTAGTATTATTATGGGGTGCCACGTGCCCCATCGAGAACAGTTCAGGATTAAGAATGATCGTTTTTCAAATCATTTACTTAACTTACTGTCGAGTAGTCAAGTATACATTCTGATTCTGTAAAGGTAGAATTCATGGTCGTATGCCGCTTTGTAAATTGTCTGTTTTGCTTTCAGATCATTGTGAACTCGGCAAGCAAGGGCATGTTTTGATGACATTACCATAGCATCCGCCTATCGCTATCTGCATTACGTGCAATGCGATATGTTGGTCTGACAGCAATATCCGTCCACACCGCCCAGTTATTGGATTCCAGTTTCACAGAGTGTTTGCAGAGACAATAAAATTCCGATTCCATTCTCAAATTGGTAAAAGAAAATCACGATGAATCTTGTCATTGATTTGTGTAGTGGGGGCGCATGACTACATCTTGGCCGAAAGTCTCCTGCATATAAGTTTCATACATATGACATTATAGGTGAAGTGTGAATTCTGGATTCCGATGAAGACAAGTTATAAACTCGTTGACGGTATTGCGCACGACTCAGTTAACGGCAGGTGAACCCACTGACGCGTGTGGGGCTGGGAGTCCATAAGGTAAAAGGGAATGGTTTCTTTTAGGAGTCAGAATTTCCTCGGACACCGGTAAATGTCTACAAACCGAAAACCATAGCTTACCTTATAGTTATGGTAAAACCCGTAATTGTACCTGACAATTGACATTGAATCTCATGGATGACGTCAATGAAGAACCATTACTGTTTACTAACGTAATCGGGGGCAACAGTGACCCCCTTTTTATCAAGAGGCCATGCAATTTAAAAACTTCTTGCGGAATCAGCAATTAGGCACTTAGATTACTCGATTACTTAAGTGAGTTATACGTAACAGAAATATATTATCATAACTTATTTGCGTTTCCTAACTTTTTGTTTTACCAACAGTTTTAGGTCCGAGCCTCGGGAGTCAGCCTCTGGTTTCACTTGGCCTTGGAGAGGTCAACTTGCTGATCGTCGAAGATTTGTATCATGAACATTATGGTTTCTTAGCTTTATAATCTGGAGGCAAATCGTGGACGAAGCCGAGGCTTAGAAAACGGCCCTGGGTAAGCCATATTAAATTGAAAGCGATATAAACTCTTCATTTTTAGAATTTGCTAGTATTCAAATGAAAGCAATGAAATCAAAGTTCAATACAAATAAATACCAGTCTGCTCTGATGAATAATTTAAAATTTGTGATTAAACATACCCTTATGTTTAAGCCATATTTAAGAAAAACAAATTTGAGTGAGGCTTAGAACGCACTCCGATCATAAAATAGTCTGGCACCATCCCACCCAATAGTTTACAATTTATATAATAGACTCAGGGAACACGATCGAAAATGGCTTCCCCGAGATAAGGTCTATATTAAAGTCGTTGAGCACAATCGAAGAGTGAGTCTTACCATGGGCGTCTCTCTTGCCGATACCAACGGTAGAATGCATCCGAGCCAGCCTCGCCACGGAATTGGGTGTTGGTTTGTCTCGCTTGTTTAAAACAAAGGCCTCTGAAGAAGAAAAAAAATCAAGACGATAAAAAATCAAGACATAAAACAGTCGTTGGATACGGATCACTCCTCGTGAATATCTTTACGAGAAATACCATTTGTCAGGTTTTCATTTTTATTAAATAAAAACACCATGTGCGAATAATTTTTCAACTAAGAGAATGATTCTGAAAAGAGCCAGAGGTATAATCTCGACGTTCCGGTCAGTATGCTCTGACCGTCTTCGGGATTCGCACATGGTGTTTCCGCAAACCTTTCATTATTTAGTGTCTCCACCATGCAAAGCCTCAAATCTTATTCATTTTTATTAGCGAGTTGCCAGTTTCTGTTTGAGGATAGTCGAGATAATTCGAGATGATCTAATTCCATTTTCTTATCTATTTTCTTCTTTCAAGGTCAAACCTTCCTCGGGGAGAAGCAGGCTTCACGGATCACGTGTGCGCTAAAGCAGCCAATGGCGATAATCAACACTAATATATTCAAGAGCGGCAAATGTGTTTCATCTTTCATTATGGTTTAGTGCGTCTTGTATTTCCGCTTGACATTTTGTGTTAATGTCCAGTATTAAGGCCAAGGGGTTGGGATGTAAAGCGCGCCTACGCAATAACTCTGGTTTAAATGGGCTACCATCAGTCGCGTAAGGCGAAGATATAAATATGGTTGCAGTTATAACTGCCATAATTTAAGGCTTTTATCAATTATCAATATGCTTTTAGTTTTTTTAGTTTTATTTGCCATCAAAAAAGCTTATTAGGGGGAAAATACAACAAATCATACAGACAACTGTACGAGATTGTAGTCTGGACCGAGTTGAGATTAAACAGTATTTCATCTACAAAAAAAATTGGTTACTAGCCGGCTTTCAAACTGTATAGATGAAACTTTACCTTTTCGTAGCCGAAGAGTCAGTTACCGAGAAAAAGAAAGAAAGTAGATCAATTAAATAAAATATGATCTACTCTTTAACAGTCAAATCGTTTTGAGACTAACTTTGACTCACTTACTTGTCCGTACAAAGCGGTCTCAAGATCGTATTTTTGAAACTGTAATCACAACCTTAGACGAAATGGTTTATCGATTGTAAGCCTCATGAAAGCAACACGATACAGACTATATTTTTGAGGTTGCCATTTTGTCCTGTTTCTCATTTTCAGAAGAAAAAAAAAGGACTCCTTCCCTCAAGAGGAACGGGTATTTAGTAAGTCGTGACCTCCCTTGTTATGTTTGGTAACTGAACGACCAACTTGGCAACCATCAAAACGTCTTGCCTCACTCACAGTACCACGTATCACGATCGCGTTACGGTAACCGAGCACTTCAAGTTATAGGCCCGATATTGCAACATAGCCTAAGTAGCCAAATCGGATTAATTTCTAAACCGTCATTTGCCAGCTAAAGTGCCCGGCGCAAGAAACAGAAAGGACTGCAGAACGAAAAAAAAAAGTTTTGTAAATACCAAAATGCGACGACCTATATTTATCTGATGGCACATCCATTTAGGAGCTGATCTGCGAGATTTAATAAAATCACACCTACGGTGGGTTTTTGGTTGAAGGTGTACATCTTCAATTACGTGGACAGGCTTGGGGCTGTTTTACCCAAAGAAAAAGAATGTAGATTATTGATCGATTGTGGCTGTACTGAAAAGACTCAAAGCGAAAACACTATGGCATATTGAGCGGCAGAAACATCCACGTGTTTTCGTGGAGGATGTCTCGATGCGCTACTATAATAATCATCATTTCTGCGGATGTTACAAAATCAATCCTCACTGTATGCCATTATAATTTATGTATACCTTTTCCTATGCTGCTTAAAATTTTGAAGCGAAAGGTATTTTGTGATTTTCTTTTACCTGACGAAAAATTGAATGGTATGTTGAATGGTAAATTTAATGTAATTTTTCCTCGACTTTTCCCCCAAAGTGGACACACAACTTTTCTTCTAAGCTTAATTCCCTGCCTTCGAAATTGTTGAGATCATGTTGTTGGTATTCAGTTGATTTTATTTTCCAAAGAATTTCATAAATATGTTTGCGAATTACGGTACTGAAACACAAGAAGCATTATTTGTTGTAACTGCCTTTACAAGTCACAATTCAAGACAGTCACAACAAGTGTTTTGAGTACAAGTGAATTTGTCTGAAAATTGTCTGATCACATGAATCACAGACATGATCCTTAATTTGTCTCAGATGAATACCTATCCTAGAATTTCGATACAGCTAAGTTGTTTTTTCCTCTTGACGTAGTGTGAGAGTGACCGCAGGATGTTTTTATCTCGGGGTTTTAACATGTGCATCGTTTATATGTATAGAAAAAATATATATCACAACGCTTCACGTCTTTCGAAATGCAACGCCTTTGGTAAGAATATAAATGAAAGTTGACTTGGAATTAGTTTGTGGTTTCCATCGTCATACCTTTCTTACCAGCCTACATAATTCCTATAAACGGAGGTGGGCGCCCGTAGGCCGATCATTAAAACAGCTCAACGATTTCGGGGGCTCTTTTTCGAAGGCAAGTGTCTTCTAGAAATTTAAATCATGACAAAGTTGTAAACAAGGAGATGTGCGCGCGGGAAAGCTCTAATATATAATTGCTTGCTGTAGAATGTTTACGGGCACTTTAAAGAAAAAAAGAAGGAAATTTACGATTTTGAAGCATACGTTGATATTTTTAAACATAACTTTTGTGAATTTCCAATTACCAATTCAATACTGCAGGGGATTGTAAAAAAGTATTTTAACTTCCTATAAATGTATGGTAATGGAATCTGCTGTATATGCACTGAGATGAACCTCAGAGAGGAAGCTTTTTTTCGAAACATACTCTTCGGAAAACACAAGTGAAAAAGGAAATGGTCCATTTTGAGTAAAGCCTGTGACTAGGACTGCCGAATAAACTTGTTTTCATCTACACATTTTCTTGTTGCAGAAGTTTGCCTGTTACACGAGTCACAAAATACGTACGCTTTCCGCGAACTGCTTACACCCAAAGCCAGGAAAAACACTAAATTATGACGTCATGAATGACGCAATGCACTTTTCCCTAGGCCCGTTGCGATTCCCGTGGATCGATCGTAAACGGTAGTCCCCACTTCGGGGTTTCATACAATCAGCGATGAGTATGTAATTATGGTCGCCGGGGACAAAATGTAGCGGTCACTTCTGATTTTATCGACGGGGGAAGAGTCAAACATCAATCACCAAGGGGTCCAGGGAAGTCCTCGGAGGTCAAAACCTACGGACGACCCGTGGTACTTCGTCAACTAACAACCACTTATATATGGTTGCTTGTTGAAAGTGTCAGAGCGTTTCCGCGAGGGAGAGAAACGCACCGTTCTTTGGTCTGATGACAGCATCACGCTAAAGTCGAAACGTTGGGGGTATCACTCAGTTCCACTGCTTGACGTTTCTATTACATTCTGGGGCGCTTTTTACATACTAGAATTACTCCAAGATGGGCCATCAACGAATATTATTTGACTTTATTACTCAAGCAAAAGCAGTCCTCAAATTTGTAGTCCCGGAAACATGGTAGCATTAGCAAGGGTTTCGACTATTATACTCATAACAACGCGTCATCGCAATCATGCACTTATAATGAACATGTACCTAAATCAAACCCAGCCCCAAAATATTACACCATCTGATGTCGTTTCACTGTGACTGTATATACTCGAGTACAGCTCAGGGAACCCTGGCTGACCATCCAGTGGAAATTCTAAACTCCACGAGCGACTCTTTTGAACCATTTCGTGACCGGTCCAGGGCGGTTGTACAGCGATAGACTCGGGTGTTTTACACCCTCAAGACAATAATCTCCACACAAAAAAGCAGGTTAACGAGTTGTTATGACAAGTGGAGTATTACTTATATAATAGTTATGAACACGTCTCACTCAACATTTAAGCATTGAACTTGGTTATCGTTATGGTACTATGGCGCGCACTGGATATCAGCGTACTCTGTAATCACCGCTGTCAATCGCTTTAACAACGAACACATTATGAGAAGAACACATGAATACTTTTTTCCTATGACAGGTAACACTCTCATTGGTCTTCAGAAAAATAAAGATCTAAAATAATCTCAAACAACATCGTAATATTTAATACCTGATTTTGCCCTTCACGGACTTAATTTTGTAAGCAGTGTATGTTCGGTGCTTTTGAATCGCTCTTCGCAAGCGTATAGGCTCAAAAGCGGGATTCGTATGATTCTACGAACTCCTGCCAACAATAGTACAGAAATGTTGCCACTTACCAATTTTTTTTCTCAAAAGGTTTAGGAAAACTACGAGCATAAATTCACCCCATTTAAGTCGTCGAAAGGGAAAACGGAATATTGACGTCTGTTCAAGCCTAAGCTATGGCGCCTAATAAATCTCAGCATAAATCTGATCATGATTTCAGTTTTTCTAAAAAGAAAAATCTAGCTTTCATTAGGCTCCCTTAGAAATCTCTTGGTATAACGATATTAGGCGCATGGATGTAACTTTATAGACCACTTATTGTTTTTGCATATGTCTCCATTGGCCACACTGTCCCAACGCTCGGTTTGGGTCACGAATGACTGGATTTCAGCCCTAATGATCGGGAATAGACAACGGAAGAAATATTGGCGTCCCTTTCACCAAGCGAACTATTCCCACGTGAGGTGTATCATATACTTTGTCTTTAGGATTAGTTTCCTGTTTCATGCTCAAACTCGTGATTGTCGAGAGGTTGGTGATGATTCCTTGACTTGTGTCCTCCGGGACGCAGCAATACCACGCCACAAGCGTGCCAAATGGTGTCAGAAGTGGCAATAAATCCTCCCCGGTTGACACAACCAAACGACCTTATGTTGCAGCTCATGTTGCATTGAAAATCACATGAAATTGATGGAGCTACTGCACTGCGAGAGTAATGGAAAGTGTAGATTACCTTCATCACGGGTTGAAAAACTTATTCACAAATTGACTGCCATTTGATTCAGGGTTATTTTTTCTTTTCTTGTGTAAGAAAGCCCGCTGGATTTCCTTGTTCTTATGTGCGTTTGCAATGATTTTATTCGCAGTTCAGTAAAACGAGGAGTGTTGTTCATACATTGAAAAGAAACAAAAAGTGTTCACAAATGAAAGAAGGATCGTACGACAAAAAAGTGAGGTGTCGGGGAAAAATCATCGCAATTTGACCTCAAGAATTACCCAAAAGTGGACGGTTTTAAAGAATTTCTCAAACATAAAGAAAGTGAGAAACAGAAAATGGTAACAATAAGAACAGTATGTTGGATTTCCTGACGCTTTCTCGATTTTAAACGAGGCATTCCGTAACCTTACATCATAATGAGTCGAAATTTTCTCCAATTTATTCTGGATAAGAGTAGCTTAATATAAAGCGGTATTTCGCCAATTCACTTTCAAATTTATTTTCCATTTAATTGGATTAGGAAAGTTACTCCCACATCATGAAACGTCATTTCCGTGGGCATAAGAATTTTGCTTTATTTCACAGGCCCAATAACAGAACAGTCGTATATCCCACTTCCTTAGTTGATCATAGTTTTTTAATGGTTGCAAATCTGCCGAATCGGAGGTTGAGTTTTTGAGGGGAGGGGGATTTGAACACTTATGGGCCGGGCGAGTCTCCCACGAAAAATCCTTGAAGGGCCACCGCACATCACTGTACAACAAATACAAGGAGGGAAAGTTGACGATACGGTTTCATTGTTTATGATCCGCGGACAAACAAAAGACCAATTTTTATTCCCGAGTCTTTTCGGCCCGCCCTCGACTGCCCTCAGTTCGCCCCCGCAAACCGTGTCAGATTTCTTAGCAGGTGAACCGCGGGCAACGGCGCTCTATCCCCGCCCCCATCTCCACAGCGATTGGTTAACTTTGTATGCAGATGGAACAAACTTACCCGATTGGACGCATGCTGGTCACGTGACAACGTTCGTGGGTAGACAGAGATACGCGTGAGGTAGGGTTTGAAGAAACAGACGATGATATGGGATGAAGCTTATTTTCATTCGGGAAACGGAAATTGAATAAAATATGAGGCACAGTGCGCCACGTTTCATTTAGGCGTCAAATTGATATGTCTGAGAAGGATGAACGTATATTTGTTACCCGTTGCGCCATGCATTATTAAATGTACACACTCAGGTTTTTTTTATAAAGTTTACATTACTTAATTCATGGAATGGTATCTGAAAACCAAACAACAAAAACAACCAGGAGAAAGGACTAATTAAAATCAGATTACAACGTCAGCAACTTTAAGGCTATTTAGAAGCGCTGAATTAGAAGGTATTTGAAGAATGAGACAAACACAGATTATTTTTACGGAACAAAAACACGGTAATTAAAACTGACCTTCTCGAAATAGTCCCCTCGAATCCTGATCGTCACTGTAATTTTCCTGCAAAGTTCAAACACAAAGAGGATATAATGAGTTGTCTTACCGTTATGCATACAATGTACTGCAATTAACTGACTTCTTTTCAGTTAAAATTTCAGCATTTTTCTCTTCAAAATGCTCTCGCCTTGTTATAGATTAGATCAAGTCTGATTGTCAGTGCGTCATAAGTCTAAATTCATTTTTCTCCAATCGTGCGCTATTTTAAAATGGAGCGAAATAACAAAAAAAAAGATGAAAGGACAGACTGATGGACAGACATTCTATAGGCGCCAAAGTTTAAAAAAAAAGCATCAGAATGACATCAAAACAACTTCAAATTAATTATTTGTAAACGTGTGAAGCATTGGCAATCTTTCACTTTACGACGGATTTTGTGACTTTATTATTATGTTGAAATACACAGAGACAAATCAAATCGCAACAAATTTAAAAGCCGAGTGATAAACGTCGTCGGCTTTAATTTGATTTCGGCTCGGTCGTTTGACAAATTTAAGTGGTTTTCTCACGAACGATAATGGCTGAAATCTCTCTCATTTAGGTTCGGGAAAACACATGCGTCATTCGGCTAAATACCCCCACCCTCCCACTTAATGGCTTCAAATTAATTTATCGTTCACACAGTCCGTCGCCATAAAACACGTCCGGGTACACCCCGAGAACAAAAGACGATGTCACCGTGGTTTCTTATCGATTCCGCCTGATGGGGCATTCATGGGACTGGCGGATGGTACTTTTCTGTCATTGTTGCTGAGCGCGCCAGGATATTTGCAATTCGTCTTGAACGAGAGGCTAGCGCCACGAGGCAGCTGCGAAGGGCAGTTGTACCACCTGCACTGTAATCACATTCCAAGCCGTTGAACAAAATTATTCCACCTGTCTCGCGATAATTAATGACCCGTTCAAAATTACAAGGGATAGGCGTGTAGATATGAAAATTATTACCAATTCGAAAAAAAATGACACATCATCGCTGACGGCTGTAGATGGACAAGCCCATAATACTTTCTGAATTCTCTCCCATGAGTAAACTTTTACAGTTTTTCATTCTTTTCAAAAAGAAACAGCTCTTCAAACGCGTTCATCAAATGAATTTTTTTTGTACTGATGCCCTTAAGGTGACCATCTTTGAAAAAAAGTCAATAAAACCACTAGTGTCGAGTGGTTCTTCAAAAACCTAAAGTTGTATGAAAATGATGGAAGACAATGGTTGTGTCAATGTCGTACTTTTGTGCCCTTTACTGAGTGCGGCTTTGGGTAAATTGGGCTGAAGTTTATACGCACTGTGATGCTTTTGGAGAACAATGCAATCGGATGTCCCAGCCCAAAAATTATTGGGGGGACATGTTCCCCCCCCCCCACCCCCCTCCGCGGGATCGCCGCACGGTACATTAGGCAAAATAATGAAGAAATCACCTACTTGACATTTTTCTTAGAAACCTTTAAAACAAATATCTGTTGTTATCGAACACAAATTATGTGCGTTGCTTTTCCCTTTAATAACCTATCGGTTGTGTATTCCCCCGACTTTCCTCATCTTCCACAAGAATACATTACAACACCGCATACATTGCCCAAATCAAACACTGTGGCCACCTCCTTATTTGCGGGGGAAACAGAATTTACTCGGCATTTGCAAGGATTCAGTGAGTTCCGTTGAAGACACAGAAGAAAGAAACGAATTCTGTCGTCTTCCCGCCCCGGGTGTCAAAAGGCATAAATGTTTGAGTTTGCCCGATTACCGCAACGGCGCAACCCCACACTAATTCAATCGGCATCAAGAACTCCATTACCGCCCGCGCGCTCGGCTGAGAAAAAGGGTTGGCCACATAGCTGCGCCGGGATGTATCGTCGGCGCGTAAAACATAACAGCCCACCGGTTTTTCCTCTTAGGGAATGAGTAGGGAGAAGTTCGCTTCAGTTCATCCCAACACAATTCATTCCACATCTTGCCTTCAATTTGGGAATGTATCTTTTTTACTGCTCTTCGCAGGAGCTCGAGCGAAGTATACCGAACCTTGGATGAAAATTTGCTTGCGTAAGACATCCCCCCCCCAAAAAAAGAGGCAACATATATCATTCGCGCTCTTTACTCTTTCATTTTTTTTCAAATATAGTAAGTGTTTTTACGTCATTCTCCGGTGAAGGGTTCAAGTTCAATGCACCAGTTTCCTTTTCCCGAAATCTTGCTTCGTCTCTGGGCTTCGGCTTTAATCTCTGGTTTCAGAAGCATTTAGGAAGTCTTTACTGTCCAAGCCAATTAGTGCTTTTCAAAACTTTTGTCTGATATGACGTAATTTAAGGTTCCAGAAACAGAGAATGCACGGCCCAGTATTGAGTCCAAAAAAAGTCAGTGCCAAAAATTCTCCTCACGCTGTTGTGGGTGGTAACTTAAATAACATACCTGTGTTGTATTAACTTAAAAGGAACGGATTTTTTAACGGTTCAAGCAGTTTCGGCCGCATGGTGTGTTTTTGGAATTGATTACGTACACATGACATAAACAGTACTACGAGATTTCCGTTTCGAGTGCATCAATTCTCGATGTAGCAACAACATCGCTCGATCTCTTACTGCACTTTCAATTGACAGAAACAAAAATTGCCGCAAGGCAGAGAGAGAGAGAGAGAGAGAGTCATTTATATAATTTCAAGGACTCCATTGAGGAAGGCATTCCATTTGCCCTTGCAATTCTATCGGGAAATTACAAAAATGGGGCCTCAATCCACCTGTCCCAAAACATTTACTTTAGTGTTCCAGTGAAAATAGCGGGGAGATTTCCAGCAGTGTTTGATATTCCTCTGTGCCGTAAACCCCACGGATTCGTAAGTGTGAATGTTGACGTTTGATGTATTTTTCCCTCTACGTGAAGTTGGACTTTTTTTAAATCCACAAAATAATAATAATAACCCTATCACGGGGACGAAACCCACGTTTTTATTTGAAGTAGGACTCGAGCCCGGACACCCAAAGCTCTAGTTCTAAATGTTTGATCCAAACCATATTTTGAAATAACTCCTCGTATTAAATTATGCTTATAATGCTGTGAAAATAGCAACATCAGTCTCTGGTAACATGGTATTGCTGCAATAGTTGTAGCATTTTGTGGAGTTTGCCTAAACGGGCGCGTTTCGAAGAGTTGGTCGGAGCTACAGACAAAAACTCGAGGCTGTCAGGTTTGTATATACACGGAGGTTCCAGCGTGGTAGAAGGCGAGTTATGCGAGGATAAACTGGTAATGGAGGGTAAACTATGGGCCAAGTCAAAGAAGTTCCTACTTAATTTGCACTGAGCTTTGAAACAACACAGTGACACTGCTCAGGGATGAGACACGCATGAACAATTATTCTGTATAACGGCCTACGAAGCCGACCATAATAATTTTCGGAATTATCTTGTTCGGTTTTACGTATAGCACGAGTATAGACATCGGCCTTCTTATCATATTCCGGTTCTAGTTCACATCCAATTGACACGGTTTTCCCCCATCTCAGATTGGATATACCATAATTCCAAGCCGGCCTGCCAAATTCAATCACGAACACGACTCAATCGAATTGTCGGGCGAAATGGAAACCGTTCCCCCTCGACGACTTTCAGCACTGACCCGCATCAAAGGTAGCGCCGTCCTAGGGCTTAGAACATGGATAGACCGTGTGCGTTCAACAGCCATCTTAAGGGTGTTTAATGCCATTTGATTTGGTAACAATGAATGCACAAGAGGTCTGCTCGTGTACATCCCTGGCCCCCTGGAACAAAAGCAGGCAACTGGGAAAGCAAGATGGCTGCAATGCGAAGGATCTTCACCTCGGATGAGCACGTGTCCAATATGCCGAATCAGGTGGTACCATTTAATCACGTGAATGATACAAACAATATCATGACTTTATGCCTGTATACCGACAACATTTGAATTTTCCCCAGCAGCAATTGTCAACTGTTTATATCTCGTCAGGTATGGTGACTGCACCCCGGTGCTTGAACCCAAAATTAAAATGTGTGCTCGCCCCTGAATACATTGTGTGCCTTTCCAAGTCTTGTTCGGGTATATTTCAATTTAATTAAACGCTAGATTCAATTGGCACGAGTTGATGTACAAAAGAGGAACACAAATCGCATTTGTATCTGCATCTGGAAACATTTTAGAAAGTGTCTCGCGTTTGAGACAAATTTGCAGTTCAATATCTTTGTTAAAAAAAAATAAAACCACAAAAATAGAAAAAAACTTTGTCAAAAGATCCTATTATTCAAATCTTATTTCTATCCCAAAACTTGAGATATAAAGCTATCATTGTATCTTTATGGTGCTTGTTGTTTGATATGCGTAATTTGTACACCTCAAGGGCATAACTTTCTGGGGTACAACTTCCATAAAGCGTCCAGCGAAAGCGTCGAAAAGTGACAGATTCTCGAAAGGGTTAAGCTGTTGTGGAACTATTACCTTGAATACTTTCTACAGAATAAAATAAGTTGGGTAAAGCACCGTTTTGCAATGTTATTTACCCAATATTAGTATCATGAAATAACCTCGCTTTTTTGGTTATTTCGGGTTATGACCAAGTTTTGGGAAGAATCGTAGGCAGTTGGCCATTGTTTACCAAATTTGGGTAAAAACATACCGACCCATTTATGCCACCTTTTTTCCAGTGTTTGAATCTTTCAAAAAGAAAATATCCGTCCTTTTTGTTTTACATTTAAAAAAATATGTCCAATTTGTACGTTTTGACATACACTGAACCAATTGGATTTACAATAAAATCCATCGATTCTCGAATGGCATTAACCCTTACAAGACCCCTTGCTTCTCTGAATACTTACCATGAATCGTCCATAGGGTGACGCCATTGCAGTGGCTGCCAGAACACACAGTAAGATCCACCAGCTTTTTAGCACACAAGTGTTCATGGTCACGCCCGAAACACTGTGGAATGAAAATCGAAAATGCCAACATTTTGTCAAACACAATAATCATCACTACTGAAACACCAATTTGTCATTGATTCAACCCCATCACGTGAGACATTGACACCTTGCCTGAATATTTCGCTCTGACAATTGCTCTGACAATTTTTTTGACATCAGAAACATCATGTCATTGATTCAACCTGATCACGGAGGCATTGACACCTTGCCTTGAATACCAGTACATGTAATATCCGTTCTGACTCTTTCTACATCCGCAACAGACTGAGAAAAAGAGGGAATCAATCGAAAATGTCAAAATTTTGTCAAACACCATCCGCTAAAAGAAACATCATCTCATTGATTCAACCAGCGTCTTGCAATAATAAATAAGGCGTGCGATATATTTGTTATGACGCTGTGAACGACCACACCGGTTAAATAAAAGGTATTCAAAATAACTTGAGTTCGTGACAAAAATAGCAAAAGCAAATCTCTTATTGCTGCAAATTTGAACTCTTTTTTCGACACTTGCCAAGCTCAAATCAAAAGTGGATTGCCTATTTTGGGCTTGGACCTTACTTACTTCCCCCCTCCTTGTGTTATAAGGGTTTTACGTCTAGTGAACCAAGACTCCTTAACAGAAGGCCTACAAATGAAACCTTCTCGTGAAATTTCAGTAGGGCCGAAACGGAACACAAGTGGTACCATTCATGAAATAATATGGGAAGAATCCGGGTTATTAAAATGCCCCCTTTTGGGGGTTTTATTTGTACGGCAGTGTGACTCGAGAGGTTGTGGTTTATTGCACGGGATCCACGCCGCCTAATGATGTGGGGGATAAGTTGTGGCCGTGGCGCTCAATTTTGACAATCGTTGTCATTACGTCCCCGTCATAAATTGAGTGGCCGGACGTTTAGACGAAAACAATAAACCCATTATTATGTAGGTCAGGAAACCCATAATTATGTAGGTGGGGAAATTTCTTGTTACATCAATTCGACAAACCCTGAACATGCTTATTGTAGGCAACTATAATACACAGTTACTTTGTTGACAGGAATGCATTTGTAATGGCAAAATGTTGAGAGACAGCTGGGGGGGGGGGGCGAACTCCCCCTAAAAGAAGTGTCGGCCCACTGGAAATTTGGCAGCTTGAGAAAAAGCTCAATCCTAAAAGTTACCATAATAAGCCGGTTTAACATAAAGTGCCTTGTTTTCACGTTTGTTATTTATTTTTCATGAAAACCGTGTTTTTCGCGATTGGCTGTTTATTTGAACGTTCCGTGCAAAGCGAAAAGCGCCACATTTTGTCTGACATTGACCATGATGTCGGTTTTGAACAGCAAGACCATGGAAAGAAGGTGTCCAGTCCCCCCCCCCCCCCGCACCACTTGTTTTTATTGTACGGAGGCCGGGTGTCTGGTAAAAACAAACATGTCTACTTTTCAGCACGGATGAAATTGGGCGCCCCTTCACTGTAACACCCCCCCCCCCCCTCCATGGATGAGAACCCTGGCTACGCCGCTGTTGAGAGATTGGAAATGTAACGTCTCTTGGGAAAACACTGAGAAAATAATGCAAACAGTACTGGGGCAGCGCATTGTAAAACCGAAGAAATCACATTCATTCTGGACCAATTTCTTCATCTGTGAGATTAGGTGGAATGTATCGCCAATAGAAATGTGGATTTTTAAATCAGCAGAAATGTTTAGGCCTTTGTTGCCTCAATCGTAATTACCTCAGCATCTCGTCTGCCGAATCGCACACAATAATGCAATCGAACCGAAGATACATTTGCGTTTATCACGAGGGTATCATGGGACTATCCTCGGGACGGGGGGAGCAGGGGAGACAGTTGAAATGACAACCTTGATATACATTTCGTCCAGAGCTCACAATTCACAATGATTTTGTTGGAATGAATGTATTTTCTTTAACGGCAAAATGTGGACAGAGATTGGAAATTCAGAGGCTCTTCCTCTTGGGAAACCACTTGGCCAGGATCACATCCCAAGAATTCGACTGCATGGACTCAATGCTAATTTCATCATCTTTAGTGTCGGGCGGAACGTATGGCTAATATAAATTTGATTTGAATGAGAATGCGCTTGAATTTTGGTGCCTCATTGCGTCTTTGTTGCTTTCTCCGTAATTACTTCACCATGAAACCCATTCTGCTGTATCGCGATATGTAATCAAACCCGTAAAAACATTCGTGTGTATCGCTCAAACGTAATACGTAGCTGATTACCAACGACATCTTTGATACAATTCACCCGGAGCCGAGACACTTAAGCGTCCAATCACAAGGGTATCGTGGAACTATACCCTGGGGTGGAGCAGAGGAGGGGGACGAGTTAAACTAAGCTCCAGGCTTCCAAACCCTTGCATACACTATACAATATGTACACTCTAAAAACTGTGTTTAGCAATTAAACACAATCTTGCTATCACTTTGTAAACATGTTTAGATGCTAAACATTATGTGTCCAATTCCTAAACATCAATGTTCAATAGCTAAACACTATCCATCCTTACGCTAAACATGTTTAGTATGTAAACATGTTTACAAACTGATAGCAAGAAAGTGTTTAGAAAAGTGTTTAATTGCTAAACACAGTTTTTGCAGTGTAGGGCTGATTTGGAACAAAGTGTCGGACGGTTTAGCCGCTTGTGGCCGAAGTTTCATGATAAATGCCACAGGTGGACAGAGCGTGTGGCGTTTTGCCAACTGTGTCACACTAAGTCATAGGGGTCGGTAAAATCACTCCAAGTATCACAGGTTGCATAAGTATGAATGCCTGAAATTGAGCCGTGTGATCTTAACTCTGATTAATTTGCGCAACCAGTGGCTCATTATCAGTGATATGAACGAAAGTATTATGAAATGTGAACTGTCATGCAATCCGGCGATCTGTTTCATCATTACCGTTATAATTAAAAACCGCGTCATGGCATCTGATCACAATTATCATCTCATATCTTTCCGTTACATTCGCGTAGTAAACACGAATGTTAGTTCAATCAACGTCGCAGAGCGTTAAGGGAGGCAATCAATTAATGCATAACGTGCATTCTGAAGTTTGAATAAAGTCGACGTCTTTGAACATTCAGTTCACGTGTTGGCCACGTGAAATGATCAGAGTGAATTTTGTTTCTCATAAAAATGCTTCTTCGAATAACAAGACGACTGGATATCTTATTTTGTCTCCTGCACATTGCAATAAAACGCTGCCTGACCAAAGTTATTAATATAAGATCCAACGATGATGTTTTCTCCAACATACGACGAATGAATAAGCAATTATTGGTCAGCGGGCGAGGAGTTATCGCCGGCCGAACCATCGCCGACCGCCCCGTAATCCCTGCCTCCCCAATGCAATTTTGTTCAATTTGATCACTGAAGACTCTCCTCAGCAAATGTCACTGTTTTACAAAGCAAGGTATTTCGCTATAATCTGACCAAGATAAGTCCCTTTTTTAACTGGGCTATGCAGCCCTTTTAAAGCGAAATTCAGATCAGGTAAATAACTTGTTGCCACTATAATATATATAAGGTGTCTTAATCGTTTTTCGTTTCCAATCATTCTTCTTTTCCAAAATGATATTGAAATAAAATACGAGTTACGCACTACGATTTCTCACACGGAAGCGTAAAAAAAGGAAGCAATTGTGAACAGAATATTACATCAACATTTTTTTCACGCTATGTTAATATTTAAAACCTACACTTTACGGTCAGTGAAACGAAAACAACAGATTTGGAGGAAGGAAGGAAGAGTGGCATATATAACTACGGCCAAGCAGAACATTTTTGGACAGTTATGATTAAACCCCTCGACCTTATATGCCGCAAATCCCCATATAGAGCAACAACAAATTACTGTATCACTACTCCTCAAATTTCAATCGAATTGTAGCTGAAAAATCGCGTTTTTACTAAAATGATGTATTTTTATTTTAATGTTTTATTTTCCTTTGAATGAAAACGTGTACAACACTGCCAGTGAGGTTCTCGTGTTTTGTCGAACAAGTGCGTGTAAAAAAAATACAAAACGATAAAATACAACTGCGATAGGAAAAGGTGTCACACTTACAGTACTGAGACAATCAGATCCACGACTGTTTGAAGAACAGCAAAATTCAAAACGATAACTTGAAGTCAGTGATGAGGATGAACGAACGCCGTCAACTGTTATAGGAACTCCCTCAGTACAGCTGCTTTCACGCCTAAATGTTTGCTCGCTAATTTCATCTGCCAGCTAATACGACGTAATGGCATTAGAGTCGACACTTAAGACCGCACAGCTGGGCTATACATCCCTCCCATTACACGGCATATTATTTCGTAGTGATGCGACGCGGACGCGGAACTTTTTTGCCTTTCTACACTTGTCGGTTCACTCCCAAGTACTGGCGTATCCTGCAACCACCACTGCTTTGTACTAATAAAGGACACAGTCAGTCCAACGTGCGGCCGGATGGACCGCCGGTTGCAGTAATTGCGCAGGCGTACGTGCCTACAATCACGCCTATTTGCTGTCCGATCTCCGCGTCACACTGTCGGAGTTTGCAACAAAACAGAAAGGACACATTTCTCAAAGAAAGGGAGAAAAGATCGCGAGAAGGTGTCGTCATCTTGAGCTTGTCTTGCCGTCACATCTCGTTGAGACGCGACACCAGCGTATTTTTAGAGTTTAGAATGTACGCGCGCTCGCTGGCTCATGTAATGTTATATTTTAAAAGAAGAATGTGACTGAACTAATTTCATTTGTGGGTGTACGATGGCGGGCGACTGGGACCCATGGACGCTACCTCCCTCTCCAAAAAAGTCCGTCTCACTCCAAATTATTTTTTTTATGTCCTCTGTCTCAATTCATGCGCTGTCTCTTACTAAACACACTGCGTGTAGGCCTTTTACAGTCATCAAGAAAATCATATTTTCATCAAGTACGGGTAAAGATTTTGAAGAAAAAAAAGAAAAAAAGGAAATAGTCCTATTTCTGATCAAAACCTCTTGGTAGAAAAAAATAAAAGCTAAAAGTAATATGATAAGCAATTCAAACAAAATATCCAATACTTTCTTACCTTTCAACATGTTTGACGTGCAACCAACAAAAAAAATCATGTACGTATTATGAAATTTAAGAAGACAAGATGTCATATTGAAAGTGGTGAACGTTCAGACACAAGTGTAAAGTAGATATATAACTTACATGCATTTTTGGGCGACAGAAGATCGAAATGAAACTGACCCGCATGTGCATGTATGCAGTGCGGACGATTGGGAAACATTACATGTCCCAAATCAAAAACTTACTCTGATGATGTTCTTACCAATAGTTTTGCAAAATTACCAAATGTTTTCTTGACAATAAGCCTCTATACTGATGACGTCACACTGTGTTTACATGTGTGCTTTTCTACGGGGCTACGAAACCGTCGTCCCCACCAGGCCGCCATAAGAAAGCACACGAGTAAATAAAGTGTGACGTCATCAGTTCAGAGGCTAATTACCATATAGTTCCATTTCCTTTAAAAATACATTGGTGAAGGGAAAAACCAAATGCTGCTTTGAACATCTTCCTGAGGGAAAGTCCATCTTATAGATAGTTTCGATACCTAAAACAGGTTACCAGTTGACATGTAACACCATGCTTGTGACCGAACTTAATCTATTTTGGCTTATTAAGTGGTCTGCCTAGCGACTCAATAAAATTGCGTCCCGACCTCTTCGTCATTGAATATGAGCATAAGCAGGAATGCTTAATTGAGAACAGTGGGAGACCAGTGTATCTGCTGCCACCAAGAGTTTCAAATGGGCCATCTATGCACCCCATACGTTTTGCAGTCCTTTACCTCCATGCATCGAAAACATAAAAGTAGACGGTTAGTTCTACAAGAGACCAAGCGGCAATAATGATACATTGTGCAACATTTGCCATTTAGAGGGCTCTGACCCAAGACTAAATTAATGTAAATCTGCAGCAAGTGTCGAACATTAATAACAAAGATATCTCTCTCTCTATGAAAACGTACACTCTAAAAAATCACGGTCCTATGGGGCCTAAAACTTTTCCGGGTCAAAATGACACTTTTCCGGGTACCGTCATCCCACCGTAAGCTCTTTGCCATTTAGTATAAGTAGCCCATTACCAGAAGCCTATTAATATTGTGGTAGCTCATTGTTATAACAGCCATTGTACAAGCTCTTATTGTAATTATCAGCCATTGTGTTGCCCTGATAACTCCTTATATTATTAGCCCAGTGTTGGATTCCAGTCTGTGATATATGCCAGGCTTACAAATCGTTTTGAACCGCAACTTTCTGGCGTAGAAGACATCAACTCATTTAATGGCTAATTAGAAATACATAATTCAAATCTAATTCTTAAGGTTGATTCTTGCTTATTTCCAAAGATTCCTTTCTCATTAATTTGCCAAAGAGGTTGATAATTACTATAGCCAAACGGACTCACCACCTAGGGTTACACCACCCTTGTATAACCGTGACATCACTCATAGATATAGGGAATGGTCCCATGCCACAGGTGTTAAATTAAACACCGCTCTGTTTGGCGATGTAACATTCAAAAAAGATTTTGTCGGAGCATTGCTTGAGCTATATCTGAAGCAAAATCAGGGGTTATATCTGATTAGTTTTAAAATAATTTCATTGATGATTACAATAAATGGACTACATAAAGACCATTTCCTTATCCTCGGTTGCTGTGTACTCTGTTTTCGTCGCTTTGGACAACTGTGATGCTTCTTTATTGCGATTGAAAATGCTTCGATCAGCTTTATATGGTGCAGCATTCAGAGCAATTCGGATCTACCCGTGATTAGTGTTTGGCGCAAGTGGCCCGAAAAGCTGACTTGGCGCGTGATCCGTTTGACCTGTTTGCAATTTTCACGGACCCAATTTTTACGGTCCTGCTGGTTTGTTTGATAGCACCAAGGCAACAATTGGCCAATATAAAGGTCGTGAAGTTTGTCAGCCCACTTGAATGTTATTATCTAAGGGAAGTTTAATTAATTAAGAACACATTGGGGTTGCATCAATTCGTTAATTGTTTTAAAATGTGTGTCGGATAAACTGGGATTTGGTTATACTAATTTGCTGAGCTTTTTTTTGTTAAAGCTTACTATATATGCTAATTTGTTGGAGTTATTACGAATTGGTGTTTACTTCATTTGCGAATAAATTCAAGAGATAAAGTGGGATGCCGCCATAAACTCATACTTAGATCTATCGTTGAAGGAGGATGTATCCAGAATTTGAACTAAAAAGAGTGCTTGCTTTAGGCCGACTCATCACTTTAGAATAAACTTCAAATGTAATGCACGTGTGTGACGGAGCGCAATTCATGCGTTATCGTGCGAAATTGCTCCCGTCGGTTTGATTGCAAGTATATAGGTGGTGTTGCCCGCCTTGATGTTCTCCCTCCAGCCCGCACGATTATGCAGGTCTCGCGCGCGGTAGGCAAACGGTTTACGAATTCCAAGTTGATGCAATTTTCTCTGGAGACTACAGAGCGGAAAAAAGACCCGCTCCTAGAAGATGTCATGGAACCGACTCGAGTTTCCCACCGCGAATATGATACTAAGCTGTAATGGACGAACATATCGCGTAACTTTTTTTTATTGATTTTTCTTTTGTTGCAAACATTGCGTCGCTTTTTCAATTCCTGGATACTGTACTGGATATGGATTTAATTACGTACCTCTGCTCATTTTGATTCCATTCATATATTTTTTTTGATGAGGTAGAATCAAAGGTGCAGGTTTAGATATCACAGAAATTCATAGATGGACAATGACAAACGCAATGACTTCAAACGTTGTATGACGAAATAGGAATCGCCGTCCGTGCCAAGTTCCTCAGCGTTCCGTCTTGTGTAGAGGCGAAGAGTACAAAAGAATGAGAGGTCTTTAATGTCATACAATATTTGTAGCTTATGACTGCAAGCGTTGGCCTTAACCTTAAAAGGGCCGGGAATCCGCCCCCCCCCCAACTTTTTCCGCGATAGCCTTAAAAAAAATTCTCAACCCGAGCTTTTATGACTTTTTAACCTCGAGCCTTGCGCATCTTTTGATACCAAAAACATAAAAATCTGACCAAAAAAAATTCCAGCGCTACGCGCCGTGAAAACTGTATTTTCCCATATACGTCGTGTACAAGAGCAGAATTACATATGAATAATTAATTAGCCATAATTCCAAAACCCTTTGACCTATAGTCATGAAATTTCTTGGGTATGTTTATGATGAGTTGGTCTATGCATGTACCGAGTTTCAAACTTTTTTGTCACTCGATGGCCGAGATCTTATGAGGGGGCGGAATCCCCCCCCCCCCCGGCTGAGAGATGGTCAAAATAACCCGGCCTTTTTAGGGTTAATGCCGATTTGAATATTCGTCAATACACCGTTCCGAGCACGTTGCCACTGTATATATCTCAGAGGCCCTCTTCAATGGCGAATGCACTGTACCAGATACTGTACAAAGCAAATGCCTCGTGACGGATTATCTGAACAATAGAGTACAATAATGTTTCGCCATTAAAGGGGCCGTTCACGGTGATTGTAAAGACCATGGACAATGTAACATTTGTTTACAAAACTTGTGATGTGGTCTCCTGATGCCGACGATACTCTGCACCTCGTCGATATCTATCCAAATATATATTTATTTTTACTTTGTAGAATTGGAAAAACAGCATGAGAGAGATGCTGGAGTGGCTGTAAGGCCCGTCGGCAACAGACTGATAGGCATGACGACACAGGTGACGTGATTTATAAGAAGCACAACCTATAAGTTGGTCTCAAAATAACAGGTTCAAGTGCCCTACTTCTACTATAGTTTTGTTGTACCGCTAATTCCTACTATTACTCTTGTAATTTGAACAACTATGCTTGAGAGCTGGGATCGGATACAGATCGACGCGAAATGCCATTGAGAACGATACCTCTCAGCAAGTTACACTTTTAATCCCTGAGATTATAACCGAATCCGGGTCAGAAATGACACCTCTCTGGTCACATTTGACACAAAAGATGTTGTTACATTTGTCCCCCCTCCCCCAAAAAAGTCCTTCTGACCTAGGAAAGTGTCGTTTTGACCCAGGGGAGTGTCAGGTCAAATCTGACCCGGATTCTCGGTCGAATCTACCCCGGTCTGTTAAGAGTATAAAGCTTGTTTACGTCAAAATCACGTTTCCCTAGTAATTATCCAAGTAAATTGCAAACAGTAAGAACCTGTTGGACTGACCTTTATGATAGAACCTCTGATACATTCGTTAATTGTGGATTTCATGAAATAAATGTTCACATCGGTCCGGCCTAAAACGGTCCCGCCTCCACACTACTGTCTTGATCCGTACAAGCGAAGATGTCCGATGTACTTTTTTTTCTTTACCCGCAAAGCCTTGGAGCGCGGTACAGTAACCGAAAACCCTTCGCCCATCTGATAATGAGGATTGCGATGAGTTTACTCGGACCGATAAAAATCAGAGTCGACCAAAAAGAGTCTCCTCTCTGACTGGATACTAGCCTCCAACTCGTCTAAGTGCCGGCTGGGGAATAGGTCTGGATCCTGATATACAAAAAACACACGACACCCGCTTAACCTAGATTTGGGCTAGCTGTCGGGGGATTCGGAATCGATCAAATAATCGTTCTTGCTAATAACGTGTGATGTAAGTGCTTTTTGATGCGAGCCCTTGGTGTATAGTTGATGACAGTTTTGATACCATTCCAGATGATTCCTGGTAGTATCAGAAATAGGGCAACACAAACCTTGAATTTCTCCTGAGCCTTATCCAGCCACTGATGCAGCTATTCATAAGATGGATTGATGCAGCTTGTATTAGTGTTGTATGTAGTGCTCGTACTCGTATACTCTCTGAATTCCAAAGAGTGAAAATTCACTCCATTCGAGTGAAGATTCACTCTCACAGTCGGAAACTAGGGACTAGACGTTTTAGAGAGAAATTCCTTCAATCGTAAAGATCGAGTTTTCACTCGAGCTTCGACTGAAGTGGGTTTTTTTCCAGACTATTTCAATCGAAAATGAGAGTGGTTTTCACTCTAAAATGTCTAGTCCCCAATTTAACTCTTTGGAAGTTAGAGAGAACACATACTCGTATTCGAATCCGTACTCGTACTCGTACTCGAGTAAAATTGTTTGGCACTCGCACTCGCACTCGCACATGAAAAGACTTTTTAACTAGTGAAAAGCTATTCTGAATCCATTGATTAGAAATCTGTGGGCTCTCGGATCAGTTTCCTACGTTTGTCTTGAAATGACTGACGCGGCTGGCAAGGAAGTATCTTTAAAAAAAATTGGGATGAGGAAAATGGAGTACGGACCTGGACTACGATAGAAAGACACACGTTTAAAACTACTGACGGAAATGTCGGGAGAAGAAACGCTCACGAGTTAACGATTAAAATGCAAAAGGTTACAGAGGATAAGAGGAGTTGTCCTTTAAATGTCATAGGATCATTTTGGTGTTTTTTTGTGCAATTGAGTTATTTGAAGCAACAAAATTGCTCAAAATCTTAAGAAGAGTCCTTGGCATCTCATTTGTTGAGGTTTCAGCTCAGTGGACGCTCTACATTTCGATAAAACAGAGAAATCGTGTACTGTGCGCAATTTTGGGGTCTCGTAACTGGATCCAGTTGCTAGCGCAGCCCGCGGGCACACTTTCTTAAGCTTCCTTCAATGATTGTTTTCTTCTGAATGATGCCATTTGAGGCGGAATAATTTCACAGGGTATTTGATATCAGTCCTATCTTCACTTTGAGAAAGGATGTTCTCGTTCAATGGATATGTAAATACCCGGGTAATTGCAAATGTCCCTATGTGCCTTTAAAAGGGCATACCTGTACACAGTGAGCAGTGAAGAGAAGACGAAAGGGGCTATCCGGCCTCCTATAGGAGCAATTGACAAGAAATGAATGGAAAGTGAAAGGAAAAATGGAAAGGGAAGTCCTACGCAATTGGAATTGAAATGGGAATTATTAATAAATTCAATTGAAGGGAATGGGACCCCGGCACCAGATGTGCACCTGAAATCATTTTCTCCCACTCACAACCATTGAAAAAAGTAATGACAGTCTAGCGTTCCAATACAGCAAGAAATATCATCTAATATCAAGTTATTCATTCCAATGGCCAAAAATAGAAATGCTACACTTTTCACCCATAATTGCTTTAGCGCCTGCGGCATTATTGCTGGTTGTCATGGCAACGCATTTTATGACCAAGAAGGGCACGCTTTGTCACATGGTCTTCCAATTCCTTATTGTTTTGGTATCATAAGGCTGCTCTAAAGGAAATGTTGAAAACTACCCGCCGAAGAAGATGTTGCTCAGTCACCGATACAAGAATTTGAAACGGTGATTCCAAAATCAACATCAACTATTCCGAATGTCGCTTACGCTCCCACAATATTCCCCTTTTCCACCTAAAATGTCAATCTGAAGTTTGGACGTACGACACAAAATCGATACTGTTTATTTTCGTTTTACCGCAAACGCTTACGACGCTTTAGGAGGAAAAGGCGGATCTTCAGCAGCGAGTGCACAGTTGTTTTTATCTCAAAAGTGTGTCGATTTTTTTTATACACAACTGCAAAAATCTTCGGAATCGATAATATTGAGTCGCTCGCTTTCCGCTGAGGTGATTTCGTAACGCGCGAAATGACAGTTTCTTGCTACATCGTTCCAGATTTTCAACGGCTCGATTGACCCAACCGTTGGTAGAATGGACGATATTTTAGGACAAAAACTGACATTTCGTAAGAAAGCCTACACAGAGGGTATAGCAATTGAAGTTGATTTGCATTTTCTACAAATGCATCGTAGGGTCTACATCTTTCAGATTCGACACAAAAATGTGAATTTGTTTCATCAAATTTAATTTCACTCTATTTTTTTCTTCATGATATTGTTATTGTTGAGCAGTGATCTTTTGATTTTGGTATTTTTGCAAGATAGTTTAGTTAAAATTCTCCATTTCACTCATACCTGCATTAAGACGAGAACATTGTAAAACTATATACATGTATCTACAAACATACCTTGTAATACTGACCCTTAAATGACATAATTAGAAATCGAGGATTTAACTAGCCCCCCCCCCCTATTTTCATTGTCTTGGTAGTTATGTGGCATAGTGTTTATCAGCTAAATACTGTCATTTTCGACTCATGTTGCCAGAACGATAAATATTCTTCTGCGTTATCGGAACAGTTCATTCTTCTTTTAGCACAGAGAGTTGGATGAAAGTTCACCTTTAACCTCGACAAAAAAGTCATTCGTAATTATTCATATTTTTATTTGGAGTTATATGTTACGATGGGTACATTCAGAGTAAAACAAAATGACCGACTGTAAAGAACTATGAGTCACTACTCAATTCAAAGGGTTACTTGGAGAAGCTATACGAATTTCAATGAATGTAACAGTCAACTTAATTTTCTCCGAAAATTAGCTATAGCCACCACCAGGGTGAAACATCTTTCCCGGTTCGCCAACGCGATACGGCTCCACGTTGACGAGCGCTTCAAGCAAGTGTTTCCAAAACACTCATATGCAAGAATCAAACGTAAAGGGAACCATAGAGGGGAGGAATATGAAGGGAAACGCACCCACGTGGTTCGTACCGGACCAATTATTATTCAAGTGTCGGCGCAGCTGCGACCGATGTGTAATGAAGGGAGAAGACACTTTCCCCACCAAATCAAGGTGGTTAGGGTACCGAAAGGCGGCTACCCCGAGGGGGTAAAAAAAGAGGGAATAAGGAGTGAGAGAAATAGGGGAAGGGAGGCAAGAAAGAATGGGGAAAGATGAAAATTAACTAGCCCCTGACGTGAGAACGACCCGGCCATCTAATCATTCAATTTGCGGGGAAGTGGCGGTCCAACGAACTGCGAGCGCGCGCGATGGTATAGTGCACGGGCTTCGCTCGGATATGGGAGAAGGTCGCGTTTTGCTCCAGGCGCGGCGTATAGCCAGCGATCTGCTACAGGGCTTCGCTGATCGTACTCCCTCCTCACCCAGCTATTCATTTCCTTGACTGGGAGGGAAGGGGGTGTACCAATCGAACTGATTGCAAAGGACTGACCTATGCAAGGTCAACCTTCACGACAGAAGGAAAATCATGATATTGAGTGAAACGCTTTTGACAGGTTACATGTACTGACAAAACGGCAATGATCTTCACAGATTAGGATCGAGCGCAAGTGATGGGTATCTGATGAATTTTAGAGAAATGTGTACCTATACACATAGCCATGAATTAGACATGTACGGGTGGTTCGAATGACTTCGTGAGAGGCGTACAAGGACGTGTTTGCTTCGCATTACATAAAGCATTTTTATTATGAAAACGTGATTTTACCGAAAAGTGGCCTTGCTTTCATACTGTTTGTGATTGACATTCCCCTGAAAAGAAATATTAATGTCTTTATAATTTGACTCAGTAACAAGACAAAATCGATGTTTGTTTCTAAATCACTTCAATCGGATGAACAAATGTCGATTAAAAGAAGTCAGCATGTGATAATTTTCGTTGAATAACAATTAAAATAGAAATATTACTAATTGCAACTGTTAAGGTTAAGATGTTTAACATATCATTATTATAGACTATTATTTCACAAGGCTTGTTTTTGAAAAGTGATAAAAATGATAGACACAAGCGTTAATAGATCTTGGAAAAAGTTCATTGTTTTGCTTGTCAAAATATCAAGTGCCCCACATTTCTGATATTTACCATTTTTGAAGAGCAGAATTGTCACTGACATGTCAAATTACAAGGTTAAAGTATAAAAAGGGAACTCGTTGTTGTCGTTAAATTGTTACTTTGAATCAGTATAGCAAACCTGCCTACTTTAATAACTTCAGAGTGTACCAGGATATTTTTTGTTTTTCTTATACATGTTATATTATCTAAACACAAGAATGGACTCAAATGGAGAAAAATGAGACAAATTTAATGCTTATTACGTCGGGACAAGTGTGTTTTGTCCACAAGGGCCACTTTGCAGAGATGCCGAGTAAACAAATTGTACGGCAAATTATGTGATATATAAAATTTTCAGACATTACATATTTTATTGCAGGTAATTTTTTTTTTATCTGAGCAATCGTTAGTGCTGAGCAGAATCATGTTAATGCATGTCATTTATACTTCCCATTAATCAAATGTGATTGCATGTAGGCCTATATTTTTCTTGTTCTTTTTTAAGTACCTGGAATGTTAGAATTCAAGGAAGACCGTTGCAACCTTAATTCATTCTTTGCTGGTTATTAGATCTTCTCCTAAACCAATCGGCAATCACAGCCGATTGAAATTGCGTTCTTAGACATGGATGAATAATCGGACACAAGAGGGCGCCCTATAAAAGTTACCAAAAACAGAACGCAAGCCCCCTTCAACTTTTCATGTACAAAAAGCCGTCACCAAGACTGCTTGAATATACTGATGGACTGTTTGCGTTGAATCTTGCACGGAAATGCAAAACAGTGCAGCCAGAGGATGTAAGGTCATTGATTATGGCGGTTTAAGCTACCCACAATGCACTGCAAAGTCTGTGTTCTATTCGTGAATTGTTGTGAAAGCTATAGGCGACCTAGAATGTGGAGCGCTGATGACTTAAAATATGCGTGACGTCATGACGTTGGACATTTCGTATGCCAACTGGGGTCAAAACCTCCACCTGCACATTTTTTTTGTTTTTTGGCGAAAGAGATAAGCTGTCCTCAGCCTCTTTGGACGACTGGGCGAAATCAAACAACTGCGCGAGCATTCTGAACTCAAACGGTCTCCTGAGGGCGCTATACAAGCTCCCTATACCGGAACTTTTTGCGGTTTCGGAACAGAAGCTTGCAAGCGAATGATTACACATCCAACGTCATGACGTCGTGCATATTTTAAGTCATCGGCTAGCTAGCAGTCGTAGTCCTCGTACTGGAGTACAACTCGAGTAAATTTTTTTCAAAAGAATACTCGTACTCGTACTCACACTCGAATATCAAAATACTCGGACTCGAATTGACGGTACTCGTACTCAACAAGCAATTAAGTAGGCCTACTGGGACTCGACTATCCTAAATCGTACTCCATCATCTAAGTAGGTCGTACTCGATTATGATTCGGGGAAATATCGAGTAATTAAGTTTTGAATGAAAACAAATCTCCTTACTTGGGGACGCAAGTTTTCCGTTTGATCGATACTTAGTTAATAGTACCAGGCTGTAAAGAAGATCGATTTCGTTTGTGTTGGTTTATGCGCAGACTACATGCTTCGTCTTTGTGCGACCGTCGTCTGCGTGGGATCTCATTACTTGAGATTGTAATTGTTTGCACTTGAGTCCTCCATAAAGTAGACCTACTCGTACTTTAGTTTGATCAGAGGTCCAAGTACTCAGATTTGGCATGGGGCACCTGTACTCGCTCTCAAGGGTCAAAGCACTCGGATGCGAGTGGTACTCGATAGCTTGGTACTAGTACTCAGCAGTACTTTGTACTCGTTTAAAAAGTACTCGACTACATCATGCTTACAAGCGTTCAAGCAGATTGAACGGTCATACGTACAGCAACTCAGCGAAATTAATATGAAGTGTAATTTTACCCAAAACAGGCGTTTGGAATCAACAATAAAACGTTGCGTTTGGAACACCATACAATCACATCGTCGGCAAACCTGAAATTTGTTTTGTTTATTTTCCCCAATGCACATGCACAAACCTTAAATCTTTAATAGGAGCCATTCCGGAGTAAGTTTGGTGTCGGCCGAGCACATCTCGTTGTCTGGTAAGTAAAATACTGCCCTCTCGTGAAAAAAAGAGGACTGCGACATAGCAGAATGGGGGCGCTAGCACTGGTCATGAAGACGTTTGTGACATCCGAATAACCGCGCCTTTACGGCGCATGTGTAATTACAAGCCGAAGCCAAGCAATTCGAACGCGGCTTTATATTTCTGGCCAACTTCTAAATTCCTCGCGCAACGATCCTTCTAATAGTGTGTGTTTAGTATCCAAATTTGAAAATGCCAATCTTTTGTCAATTTCTCTCCACTAAGGCCAGCTGGTCTCAAGGTGGTCAATAACTCGGTGAACATTTTCAAATAGGTCTAAACGGCGCTGCTCGAAAGCTATTTTGGCAAAGGCCATTCGAGCAGTCTCCTTTTTTAAAGCAAAATGCAATCGTGGAAATGAGGGAGTCAGGTCAGCGCGGCGGTACTTTCCTCGCTTTCCACCGCTGTGACCCGGGTTCGATTCCTGCCAGAGCCAATAATATGGATTGGGTTTTCAGTCCCGGCCCGATTCCGTGGGTTTCCTCAGAATACTCTTCTGGGTCCCCCACGTCCAAAACTGTAATTTCTTCACATTGTCTTCTCTTTACTGACCCCCTTGGGAGACCAGTGAATTCCATGAATGGACCATCCAGTTAAAATTAGAATTGAATTAATAAATAAGAATAATGTTTTCTGTCGAGGCAAAAATGTAATAGTACAGAAATACTGAACTAGAAGTTGGTCTCATCCTGTTCGTGGTAGAAAGTTCGTTCGGAAGCAATGAGATGCCTCATTGTAAATTCAGTAATGTTCGGGTGTTCATCCAAGCATCATTTCTTTGTATCAGTATGCATTGTCCAAACTTTGCCGTCAGCCAGATAAATGCTATGATACCGCACAACCAACCGAAAATTATTGAGGAACACTTTTAAAAGCACAAAATTATAGGCAGACGGTGTATTAGGCCTACACAACGAGTATTATGTTCAGGGCAAACGGTGTGGACGTTGAAAACAATCCTTAAATGTTGTGACGTCTGTGGACTGGCTTATGGCGGACTGGCAGACACAATCGATGCAGGAAACGCCCTCTTGTGACGTCATTTGCACGTGAAACTGCACCGTCATCTTTGGAACCTGATTATTTTTTTTTATCAGATAGACGATGGATTCGCCCAAAATAATTCCCATGTTGTTTGAAATTTCGGAACATCGAATAGGCAACCTTAGTTGTGTTTCTATTTCGGTTTACTGATTAACCTTTCCAATGACCTCATAGCCTCGTGTTAGTGATCGCAAATTTGTTTGTTTTGTTCAATGGAAGGCAATGAGATCATCACTGGTTTTTAAATGAGATCTCCGTATTGTCGTAATTGTTTTCACAGAAAAAAAAAGAGAGTGTGTAATATATAGGAAAATAACAAGAAAACAAAGCCTGAATAACCAACATTGTTTCCCGCCTATGGTGTGACGTCTCTCCATTTTCTTAAAAAAACCCTCTTTTTGATTAAAAACGACGCTGGTGCCTCTTTCTTTTAAAGGTGACATTTTGATGGCAAGGTCTTGAAGTTTTGTTTCACCTTTTCTAAACAACTTGTTTTTGTCGCTGCTGCATCTTCTGCTCAACTATCTTTGGCTTCAGAAACCTAACATGTACGAGGCTTTTAAAGCAGAAGGATACAAATTGGATTCACACAGAACGTCATTGGGAACCCTTCATCGGTGAATTCGAAAAGAAAGAAACAATTAATACCGCCGCGCCTGCGCCAAGCGCCGAGCCCAAGGACATACACTACTTGTTTGCGCACTTTTGTTCCTACACAGAGGATAGACCAATCCAGGTACCAAGGCCCCCTTCAATGGCGAAAGCATTGTGCTGGCTTTTATTCAGATAATAGCATGCACAATGGTTTCTCCATTCCCGGGGGCCCCATGAGTTTACAGTGATCACGTACCCAGCAGGATTCGTCTATGAGGACAGGTATTTGTTTGCAAATCAAGCAAGCTGAAAGGTCAATTATTGTATGTAGCCGCGAAAATGACGGTGGCCAAACCAGTTATTGCAGATAGAAACTGTCATTGTTGTATACAATGCAGGATGCTTACATTTGAAATATCATGGCGAATAAAGTTGGAGTTCCGTAATTCATTAAATCCAACTTAAAATCTGTAGAAAGAAAATGGTCTGCATTCAACAGGCCCCACTCGCCTTTTAAGTGCCCCTTGATTGTGTATAGGCAGAAATCGTTCTATTTCGAAGTTGATCCGAAAACAAAATAGGTACAAAAAGGTTAATTCAACCCTGACAGACACTTTCTGTACGATACCACCTTTATTATTCACCTGTTACCTTCATTCACCTTAAGTATCTCTAGCAGACTTCGGAGAATTAAGTAAACCAAATTTGAACGGGAACATATTGCTTACCATAAGGCCAAAACAAAAACCCAAATAAGACAAAACATGCAAAGAGAAACAAAAACTCACACACGCACTGTCATTTTTTTTTTATACTACGACCTGTCAATCCCTCCCCCTGTTGTAACTGACACCGCTGGCAGTGATTTTCGCCCCTCCATGTTGTTAATCACCGATCAATTCATTGACGCCTTTCATCTGAGCACGGCGTCAGAGCCCGTTGGCCTGGCAACCAAGTTGGTTAACTGAAGTTTGACAGGCGGTGCCCCGGTGACGTTTAATACGCGCCCGAAGGAGCCGGCCACAGTACAAACCAACCGCGGCCGACAAGACACGGTATAGATATAGAGCCGACGCAGCACCACCGGGAGTCGTTCGGAGAGCAGTGGTTACACAAACAACAACCGGGCCGTCTTTGCGAGGAGAGGTGAAAACGACAAACGACAAAATAATCAGATTATCAGGTCAGCATCATCGAGAGCCGGCAGCGTTCCGCTATAGCTTCACCACATCTTTGAGGAGAATCTGATCCGACAGAAACCAAACGCAGCGTCAAGAATGCCGAGCAGGAAAGACCAGCCAGAATGCACGAGGTAAAATCATTTGAACTTTTCAGACGCTTTTGGTCTTTCTTTCCAAGTTAAATTCATGTTAATGTCGTTGAACTTTCTCTATAAAAAGTATCGGCATCTGAATCTCCATATGTAGAATACTCCTTGATAAGATATCCCGCACATGGTAAACAAAAAATGTTGGCCAATGATAATTTTCCCAGTATTAAGGTGAAACTATCAATTTGAGTGATAATTCTGACCAACTTTTGGAAGAATTTGCCTAAAAGTGTATTAAGGCAGTTGGTATGTTGTCTACCATAAGGTAAAATACCAACCCATTTGCCAAATATTTTAGCTTCCTAAACTGTGTTGTGAAACGTTATTCGGGTTGCTGTTAACATGTTTTGATGATTTCTTTTGCTTGAGGCATCAAAAACACGGGATCTACCCGATGTTCCCCAGTACCTATGTTCCCCAACACCGATGTTCCTCGATATCCTTAGGATTAGGGTTAGGGTTAGGGTTAAAGGGTAAGGATTTCGAGAAACATCGGTATTGGAGAACATCGGTATTGGGGATCATAAGTATGCACCCAAAAATACAAAACAATCTTAATATATTAAGTCTCCAGGTCGACGATATTTTGTGTCAGAAAAATGCTTATCAGACAAACCTTTCCTTACGTTTTCTAACTTTTCAATACAAGTGTTCAAAGAATCCAAACTTCAACGGAAAAACCTCAACGGGAAGACTAAGGCTAAATGCTTGAAGCATTTATTACTTAATCAAAAGAACTAACAAGTCATAGACGGAACGTAAGGTGTATTCATTTCGCTCTCTATTTAATCCAGAATGCCCTTCTTTATTAGATGAAACAAAAGATATTGCCTAAAAGAGTAACAGGCCTAAATGGAGATATCAAAACTTACGACAGTCCCATTGCAATCAGGGATATCCAACGTCATTTGTGTTCTTGTTTCCTTTATTTTATTTATTTTTATTAATCATTTCTGTTAATGAAACCAAGGAGTTCTCAAAAGCGCCATATGATATAGGCACTGTAGCTCGAAAGCCTGAAGAAACCTGTAGAGAGAAGACAATGAAGAAGAAAT
This sequence comes from Patiria pectinifera, assembly GCA_029964075.1. NCBI lineage: Eukaryota > Metazoa > Echinodermata > Asteroidea > Valvatida > Asterinidae > Patiria > Patiria pectinifera. Next base: position 3,034,929 of record CM057143.1, on the reverse strand, counting down.
TACAGTTTTAGAGGTGGGACGAAAACCCAAGAATGATGTTCTAGGGAAAACCCACAGAATTAGGTAGGGACTGAAAACTCCAATCCATAATGGCTCAGGCGGGATTCGAGCCTGGGTCACAGCGGTGGAAGGCGAGGAAAGAACCGCTACGCCAACCGAGGAGTGTGGATAGATGTGGGCTGTTGGAAGGATTCGTAATCCAGGCGCTCAGTGAATTGAATTGCGCCCAAGCAATTTTGGGTGGTTTTTTTAATTTCAATTTTAATTCTTGGGAAAGTCACTCAAGTCCGATTTCAGTTTTGCAGTTTTTATCTCAAAGTTGAATTTGAACGCTGTAGTTTGCACTGTTCTATACTAGAGCGCATTTTCGAACATGTATGTAAGATGTTGAAAAGCAATCATATTCCTTCTTTCAAAGAAAATTGGCCAGAGAAAACCCTTTTCAAACAATCTCATTCCTCATTCGTCTGCTCTGTGATTGTATTCGGAAACCAATCGTGGAGAAATCAAGGTTGGACCATTGTCCAATCGTGGAGAAATCAAGGTTTTCGTAAAACGAAATGTGGTCTTCTCTTGCTGTCCATTATTTGTATCCTTTAGTGAGGTTTTGGCAGTCCTATACTTGAACTATTTTTGGCGTTTCAATGATTTCTGCGCCAGAAGGAATCAAAGGCCGGGAAACCTTAATTGGAATTCAGAAATTGCATATTATTCACCACAGCAGACTGGTATTAATTTGCAATTTATGTCATTGCTTTCATTTCTCTTCGCAAGTTTCAAAATTGGAAACAATTTACCTCGCTTTCAATTTAATAAGGCCGACTCGTGAATAAAGCCCATAGGGCGAGCAAAGACATTGCCCGCTCACCCTGTATATCGGTACAAACATCCTCAGTTATGCACTCCTGCTTCTACACTTATGTTCGGGTCAAAATGACACTTCTCTGACTAATTGACCTGGTCATTTTGCCCCGCAAGCCTTGGCAAAAGTGTCTTTTCGAACCAAAAAGTGCCATTTGGACCCTGCAATGTATCAGACAAAGTAGAACCCGGATTCCGCTTTCCGGGTCAAACCTGCCCTGGGACTTTTGGGAGTGTAGAAAAAAAATGTCCTTGCTGACCCGTGAAATGCAGTAAAACTGCTGTTCATGCTCCTTCGCTTCGCTCATCCGCATGAAAAGCAGTTTTGTTCTAATATGAACGACCTCAATAAATAACAGAAACACACAATTGGATATTTTCTGATATAGATTTATTAAAGCATGGGAATGTGGCTATGATTCAGGTGCTCTCTGAAACAACACCAGCGGCGGCGGAACCGGGGGGGGGGCAGAGGGGGCAGTTGCCCCCCCACTTTTGAAAAGGTAGCTATTTTGCCCCCCACTTTTTACCAGAAGCGATTTTTAAAAACGAGGTTAATTAAAATGATACATTCATTAAGAGGTAAAAAAGATTTTTGAACACGTGTCTCATTTACAGGGCCCTATTAATAGTAATATGTACTACAATGTATCTTTTGCTCAGAAAATATTGGTTAAAGACTTGTGGTCAGAAATTGCCTCAGATCGCACCTCAGAGCATCTAGAATCCTATTTTTTTCGGGGCCCTTAAGCGGGCCCCGAACCCCACACCTTAAGGGCTTCGCGCTTCACGCTCGCATCAGTTCTGATCAAGGTATGTTCCCCCACTTTTGAGAAGCGATTGACACCCCTGGTTGGGGTTAAAATTTGACAGTAGGCCATATACCTAAGTAAGTATGGCGACACAAAATTAGAAAAATGATACGAAAAATAGGGATATACCGCGCGAAGAGAAAATAGTCCACATGCATAGGTTAACAGACATTACGTAAGTCACACTTTCGTTTCGGACCAACTGCACACTTTTCCCATTTGCTTTGATTTTGCTTTAATCCTGCTCCGGGAACAGTAACTGGACCTTGCCCCCCCCCCCCACTTTCAAAAGTGTTCCGCCGCCGATGAACAACACAAAGCACAAAGGGTGGATATTACCTCGGAAAAATGACTGGGATCAACGCCAGCCCCTTACTGAAGCTGTCTTGGAATTGCCGAATCAAACAGACTCTCCTGCATGTCTTTGTCGACTTTCTAGCTCTAGTGTAGCTCCCTGTAATCTTTCCTGTTCCTCCGCGGTCTGTTGCTTTTTCTCTCCTTTCTCCAAATGCTGACTCGATCATCTTTCCGCTATTTATTATCAGCGATTGATAACTACCGTTTTCGGTCTGCTACAAGTTCTACTAACTGGAAATCATCAATTGCCACTCGTAAGTCGGCTTTTTTTTCTTGGATCAATTGCTTGAGTCCATCCAATAGAATTTCGAAAATCGAGTATTCGTCCTTTATTTAATGCCTATCTTTTTAGACTTTTGATCGAAATACTGCTGAACCATTGCATTCAAACATTGCCGCTTGTGGCTCGTCTTGGGAAGACATCACTGTAAAACTTCACGTGTAGATAAAAACCGGTACGATACTCAGCGGTGAAAACATAGACCTGAAATGAATGGCTTGGCATTCGTTACCTTTTTTTCATAGCAGTACATGCATCAGTACACAAGACCTCAATAGTCCGATTAAGAAAGGAATGGATGCAACCAACACCCAAACATGCCAGACATTGAGGGCTATTTATTTCTGCCCTCCAACCGAACAAAGCTAAATTTTTCTCTAGTATTGACCATGATTGTGGTGGGGACTTTGCATGGAATTTCTTTTAATTTGTTGGTAATTTCATGTGGTAGTTTCCCTCCAATAGTTTTCAAGTCCTGGAAGGAGCTTCTACATGTCACTTGGTGGTCGGTTGGACAGTCGGTCTGTCTGTCTGTCCCCGAAAATTGACCAAAAATCATTGACCAAAAATCATTGACCAAAAATCATTGACCAAAACCAAAATAATTGACCATAAATAGACCGAAAGTAATCGACTAATTGACCAATGTCATGCCGTGGTCATTAAATACACTCTTGCTGACGGTTTTCGAAACAGCGATTTTATTTAGATCGATGCGCATGCGCGTAAATTTTCATATGCCTGTCCCCGAAAATTGACCAAAATAAGCCCCCTAACCTTCTCACAAAATATAACTACCAAATGTTAATTTTCAAAAAACAACAACAAACGAAATCAATTCAATACTTAACAAAAATTGTTCGTAACAATTCGGAAAGATGTCTGTGAAAAGTTTGTAAATGGGGGCAAAATATGTGCAGTAATGATATAGTCACGTGGTATTTATCACAAATCGCTGTAAATCTAGGTATACATCTGAAGTATAGTGTTCCATATGTGCCATCGGCGTCGCGTTTTGGGGCGTCGCATTTTTATAGCAGGGCTCGTTTTGATAGATGTCATTTAAGACGGACAGGGCTTATTGTGCACTCGCACTTGTTTCTTTACCAATAACTTTTTATGCTCAGTTCGTTTTGGCAACTTTCGGTAGCAAATTACTCGTGGTGGTATTTTTGTGGTACTTGTCATATGATCCCAAAATAAATTTACTGCCCTGCCGCACAGAAACCACAATCGTATTTTAAGAGCATCACAAATTAAATTTCAAGAGTATCATGTAACTGCTATACCAAAGGAATTTATCGCACGGGATGGCGCGAAAACCTCCCTTTAATCGCCCAAGAATCACCCTTTCTTTTTGTGGTTGCTAATTCATTAAGCATGACTTTTCTTTGCAATTTGCATCCCCCGAGTCCAAATCCTTGTCTTCCTAAATAATTTGTTGTCGGTTGGGCTCGCGGTCCGTGTACCTCAGCTATACCCCACCGGCGGTGGCCTAGTCCATCGATCCGGCCGTAAATCGGCGATTCATTACCGCATAATCGTGCTCGCAAATCTCGGCGAGTCGTGAGCCTGCATGCCTTACGCTTATTTGAATTAGAAGGCAAAGGCGCGCGGTATACACACGCGCGGCTCGGCGCGCTTTCAGTGATGAATACAGCTTTTACCAAAGTTAAATACAAGGCCCAACTTCAGGGCTCTGCTAACCACAGAATTCATCGCCTACAAACATTCTGCGCTAACAGCGCTAGCAGAAATATTCTGCGCTAACCCAGTAAGCACAGAGCCTTAGTTACGGGATGTACGCATGTGCATAAGCCTAAATGCCTCCCTTAACCCTGAAATACGCATACCGTAAGCACGGAATTATCTTCTACACTTAGCAGGGATTCTTCGCTAACGGTAAGCAGAGCCATGACATTGGGCCCAGCTCGGCTGTAAAGTTTCTAAAAATGAGTATTCACGTTATTCAAGTTCAGAAACACATCCTTTTAAATATTTAACTCCTTTTATATGGAGGGATTTTACGCCAGTTCTTCCTTAATTTTTTTTCTAATTTGCAGCATATAAGAACTAGAATAGAAAGCAATCTGTGGCTGATATCAGGTTGTCCATAAAAGACAGTGAAAGCTTAAACAAGCAGTAGTTGAGTGAAATGGTCATTATGCTGACTTTAAACGCCAAGAAACCGATTTTCTATGGACGGGTATACGATATTCAATACTCAATGCGGTAATAGTTTGGAATGCGTTTTCGATTTCAGGATCGGATTACTAAAGTGAACTTGCAAAAATTGTGCATATATGTAGTGTGAATATTACGGTATTATATTGCTATGGCTCACATAGGCCTATAGGTTATGAAATGCCGAATGCACCGGTACCCGAAGCGTCATTTTGGTTGAAAACCGAAATTAATAGCCTTTCCAAATATTAACGTCGTTTGCTCTGCTTTTAGTATGTAATGTTGAAAAACAAAGCTGATATTTTGTTACTAGTTTTATTTCACCTATATTTACGTGAGGAAAATCAAATTTTGCTATCAGGGCGAAATTCTATGCTTCTTCCAAACGTCTAACCGTTTTACCATACACTAAGTACGGAGGATTGAAGAGAAATATATGAATCAAGCAAACTTTGATACCTCAGAGACCAGCTTTCGTCAACCATTTTAGCCAAATATGGTTAAAACTGGTCACTCTTCAAACAGCAAAAAAAATACCCGACTTAAAAAGAGAAATATTAGACCCAAATATTTGTTCTCCCATGCATTATCAGTGTAATACATAATGTCTTGGATGCTTGACTGTGCGCCTGCGTGCATAAATTTTAATTAATTGGCGAACTGCTCCATTTGCAAGTGTCGTTTTATACGCCAATCAATGTTACAATTTAGCTGCACAGCATTGGACATTGTTTCATCGCGGATTGAGAAACGCCCACGCTTAGATCCTAAACCGAAATTTCTGAAGAAACAAACGCAATGTGGGTAGTAAAATTCCGTGCGCACGTGTCATGCGCAAGCGGAAGTGCTGACCCCATGTCACCGGGTAAACAAAACCTCTTCCGTGGGAGCTTAAGCAGTGGCCTTATTCTCAGGAACAAGTCTTATGAGAAAACATAATACAGAACATGAGTTACGACACTTGGTGTCTTAATTTAATTGAGGCGCACTGCCTCCTGCGATCTATACCATCCAAGTGAGTTGTCCATTATTTGACACTTCACGCCTATTTCAATATTTGATTGTCATCACGCCTACGGATATAAGTACGTAGGTCCGTTTGAAATATCAATCTCACAAGGTTTTTTTTTAATACTTCACGTGATCTTTAGCTTGGATTCAGAAAGGAAGAAATATAATCGCATGAAGATTCCTTTGTTGGGAATTAGTCATAATTCTCAGTTGAAATATAGTATTGGTACGTGCAGCATACATTTAAGGCAATCATTGCTGTATCTGCGGAACCTGTGATTGATTACCCTTTGTTTAAAGAGAGAACGTTTGCATACCAACATTTGCATAAGTATTCTACTTAAGACAGCAACGTCTCGCAAACACATTTGCAGCGTCAGATTGTACACAGTGACTAAAATGTATTTTATGTTTCTAAACTTTATTTTATTTGAGCATTTGGTGGATAAAAACAGCGGATCTGTTCTTTCTTTATCCCATTGATTATGATATGTGATTATCATTTTGTTTCTAGCTATGAAATCAAAGATTCCCCAGTAGCTCGCAAGCCTGAGGAAACTTGTAGCAAGAAGACAATGAAGTAATTACAGTTTTAGAGGTTGGTGAAAACCCCAAAAGAACATTCTGGGAAAAACCCACGGAATCAGGTAGGGACTGAAAACCCTATCATGTAGACCAGGGCGGGAATCGAACCTGGACCATAGAGTTGGAAGGTGAGGAAAGAACCTCTGCGCAATCAAACCTATACGATTTGTTTTCTGTTTTTAATGCATTGCAAAAGTAGGACTTTTTTCTTTCCCATGTTTTCTTCTCTACGTAAGCTAGTTTTGCTCTGTAACGTCAGAATGCATGGGCGGTGAAAAGACATTTGAGCATCGAAGTGGGCGATTTCATTTTGAAGACGCAACACCTTTTTTTCAGGGGATGGTGGAATCTGAATCTAATCAAATCCAATCGATGCTCCTCTGTCGAAAGGACTTAAAACATTTCGATTGAGAGCACATATTGGACAATGTATGCATATAGGGAGGAAACAAAATGGACAAAACAGAGAAATTGATTGCGAGAACGTGCGTTCTTTTAAGTTTGGCCGGGGCTTTATATACTCGGAATGATCGAATAGGAGGAGTCTGCAGGTACATTCGATTGACGCTACTTCTTCCAAAGTGACGCTTCCGGAAAAGCCGAAGAGTTAATCGAAAGCGCCGTATTGTCGAGAGACAACATAAACCTACACACAGGAAAAGTCGGGATGTAGAAGCACGCGCAAGAACTATTCAAACGGAGAAAATATGGGCTCGTGTGGGGTTATCTGAAATGATTTAGGTGGGTTTGGATTTGCTTAATGATTGTCCTTGCATTAATCACCATTCCTGCGGTAATTAGCTAGTGAGGCTGAAAGACAATCAGGAAGATGCCCAACGTCATTTTCTTATTTCTTTGGTGAAGTGCATCGCCCCCACAAGACGTGCCGTGCCGGCCATCTTTGCCTCGCCTGACACAGGCCGCATCCGACGGTAGAGATCTGATTGCCAGGCCGGCATTGACGTGGTGCGATGCGTAATCGTGACAGGGCATCAACTAGCGGACTGAACACGCAATTCCCCAGAGAGTGTTCCGGGCCAGGGTTTTTTTTTCGGCGTTGGGGCGTGTGTTCCAAAGTTGCGCTTATCGACACTCCTGATCTGATCTCGGCTGTCGATCCTGCACGCTTGATTACAAAAGGCCGAGGTTGAACCCTCGCGTTGAATTCTTTGTATTTTCACGCGAGAAGATAACGGACTTGAGCTTTTTTGTATTTTTTTTAATTCACCTGCAGGTGTTGGCGGTTTGTTTGGATGAGACGCAGCATTGCTCTCTCTTCTTTTCCGCGAAACAATAAAATATTAAAATATTCGACTGCAATATTTCATTCTGATAAAAGAAACAGGATAAGTACAAATACTTGGTGGTCTCGCCCACGATAAAAAAACCACTCCTGGCTAACATCCTTGCTCATCGACACAAATGCCAATCCAAAGCCATGGATTGAAGGACTAGAATTGGAGTTCAGATTGAAATTAGAGTTGAAGTTAAGGACAGTAACAAATTCGGAGATCCATTGCGGTGTGTATAAGAAACTTCACATTTTACCACAGCGTTGGTACTAGTTGAATCCGGCTCTCCGGGAAGTAAACATGGTTAATACGTTTTCCTTCTAATTATCATAAATGAGTCTAAGTGCTTCCATTCAATGAGAGCCCCTCCCAAACGCGAGTATCCTCGATGACGCCATTTGGTGCACTTGTCCTATGTTGTCCATGCCTCTTCAAATACGACTCAAGATTATGTACAAAGTCTACAGGGAGCCAGGCACAATCATTGTACATCACATACATTTTCAGTTGATATTGCTTTAGTTCTGCACAATGTTACGTGATTTTGTTGCCTTTGGAATGCCCCTCCTAATAGCTTTCTTCATACACCGGGTTGGACTCGAACCCAAGACCACCCGCTTGAGACAAAAGAGGCCTTACCCATACAGCAAATATGAGCCTCTTGATGCCGGCTTGTACTCTTTCCTCACGATGACAAGCCCGTTCACGACCGGAAGCATCTATACACGTACACATGGCGTCCTTGAATGTCAATCTCAACGTTCAAATTTACACCACTCAGGCAAAACTCCCTCAAAAAGTCACGTGGCGTATATAGAATTGACTAAATCACAGATCAATTCAGGGTCGTCGATTGCTGGACCTTTCTTGAACGGCAGAAAGGGGAATTCTGAAAGTTTCTTGAACATTGACATTCTTGAAAATACAATGTGAACTGACCGTTGTCCCCTGGTCGTGTTCCCCACCCCTCCCTATGCAGGACAGGCAGTGTTTGGCCTGGCTTGGTGCGCTTCGGTGTCTGGCTGCTTCTGACGCTACTGGTCGCTCAAGTCCTCCTGGGAAGCTCAGCTACAGCGGATGAGAAGAGCCGATTCCCTAAGTTCATGAGATGGGGAAAGAGATACAGCCCAGGTCAGTGGAAAATCGTCATTGGTTTATGATACAGATGGATAATGAAGCCGTGGTTGGCAACAATATTTTGCCAAAACTTGCATATTAACACTCTCGTTATGTAAGAAAGAGGCGTATTTGTTAAGTCTTTGTAGCTTTTGTTGTGTATTTTGTATTTTCAACAATCCAACGGGTCGGCAAAGAAAGCTCTAATTTCATGGCGCTGCTTAGGACTAACAGTTAGCAGAAAAGTTGTGCTTACTATAACCAGACAATCATGCACTATTTTCATGGCGTGGATGTGCTATTGGTTGCGCGCACACGGAGATTTATATTGTTCCGGCATTGATTGAAGTAGACTTGGTGCCAAGTTGGTAATTGTTTTACGTACGCTTACTGGCTCCACGCACGCAAAATATCGCTGCAATGCGCGTAGTCTGGTTCCCAGAGCAAATGATGCTGACTATTGATGATCAATTACCGACTTACCGACTTGGAGAAAATGTTTTCAATTGTGTACACAACATATGGGAGAATTTTGAATCGCTAGCGAATTCTACGCGAGCACTTTGATTGGTTCAGATTCCAGAGAGTATTCTAGGCCGCCACGGAAGATCGTTCTCATTACTTCGAGGGCTTGTACTTTGTGTTGTGTAACATTACAAAATTCATTATAGGGCATACACGACTCAAATAAATCAAGTATATCACAATGATACATTGTATTTCTATACACAATTGACTAAGCTGAGTGCATTGGTCGTTAAAACGTCTCCAGATCTGCAAACATGTCCTTGAACTCCCCATGCATGTAACGGAAATGAGTCCTCATTTGCGTAGCGGTGCGCGATTGGATCTCACCAATTTTGCGGCAAATAAACTTTTAACGGGATTTGAAATAATCGGCTCGGGAATTAGTTTTCCGTTCACCGTTCGTGGTTTGTCGCCTCGCACATTCGGGATGGGTTTTTAGCCCATGTCCATGGGCATCGCGAGGGGGGAGCAAGGGGGAGCGCACCCCCCCCCCGGAAAAAGCAAAAGAAAGAGGAGAAAACAAAAGAGAAAAAAAGAAAGAAAAAGAGGCGCGAAGTCGCATTGCTATTAATTTAATGGTTTTTTTGGGGGGGAGGGGCAAATGTCCCTGTCCACCCTCGTAAAATGATAAATCGAGAATATGCTGGAAAAGAACAGGGATTTCGGGGGCGAAATATGCTTTGCCCCATTCTATGTCCTTCTTTGCCCTTGTCCTCCACTTAGCCCTCTCCTAAAATCGTATTGATAATTATTAGTCGGATATTTCACATATCCCAATATGACAAAAACAAACTTCTTGAAAACTTCGAATACTTTCACTTTCCCGAAAAGTCCAAAAAAGTTTTGCCCGTTTTTTCCTTCACACTTCTTGACACAATGGAGTGCCACATTTAAAGTTTAAAACATACTTATCTGTCTGGATCATTTCAGACTTATCGTCAGATCATCGTATGTGACGCTAAATTATTCAAGAATGACAAGAAATCCTTTCTGGATTACTTTTGGAGGATTAAACGCTGCGATGATTCATCGCAGCGTTTAATCCCCCAAAAGTAATCCAGAAAGGATTTTCTTGTCATTCTTGAATAATTTAGTGTCGCATACCGTCATAATTATACATAAATGTACTCATATGCTGGTTAGTTGGTTCACTTTAAATTCACAATGTTAAGTCAAAATGTTTTCAAATGTTATAGAATCAAAATTCATGAAGATATCGTGATATTGCTTTTTTTTTTGCCTCTAGTCGTCGAAGCTAAATGTTTTTTTCTGACGTAGTTTGTTTTAATTAAGAAGCTTGAGCTTCCATTTCTCGTGGAAGGACATTAACTGCGTATATTAATCTTGTTGGAAATGGTCATTCTGCTTTCACGGAGGTCTCAAACGAATCAATCTCATTAAACTGTGGACACAAGTCTAGGCCTACCTTATAAAATTTTCTGGGAAAAGTAATGGAAGTCTTATCTTGAGGGCCGAGCCAGTCCTTCCCAAGTTTTTCCAAACTCACCTTTCTGTTTGTCTGGCTAAAGTAAATTATGTTGCCGGGATGAAAGAGGAACTAGGCTGCCATAATACATTCACGGGGGGGGGGGTTGCACTCAGCACTCCTAAGCCCCACCTTAGCATATGGGCCTTGATATCACCTTGAACCAAATCCGAAACCAAACGTATAATATGGGATAGGATTTGCAAGCACAAAACCCCCGCGTGATTTTCTTTGAAATATTGTGAACGCATCCGCTGTTCTGATGCCCGACCGCCGCACCAACGGTAGATCTTCACGATCTATGGCCATGATGTCAGTCAGCATAAACCCGGCTCTTGATTAATGAGGGGATCATTCCTTAAGTACATATCGCTATCGTGTTATCTGTCGTGCGTGCGGCGGAGCCCCCGCTCCGGACCGAGTAGGACGAGTAATTGAGCCGGCTTGCTGAAGGGGCTGGTCGTGATCTCGCAATCTCGCGGTCGTGGTGTAGGATGGTTGCGGCCATGAACGGGTTTTAGAGAAAGAAAGGGAGACTGTCGGGCTGGAGTTACCTGTGGACCAAGGGCGGAGCTAGCTTTCAGCAAATGGGATGGGGGTTTGAAATGGAGGGGGGAGTTTGAGTGAAGGTTTGGGATCCGTGGGCTCCCCCCCCCCCACCGGAACATTTGGAAAACTACTGTGCTTTCTCCTGCATTCAAAGGCACTTTTAAAATAATTTTAGGAACTTAAGCATTCCATTTATTAATGTTTGGACCCATTGTAATATAGTGTCATCACATTAGTCTGCGGTTGAACGTGAGGGGGGGGGGTGTTAGATCCGCTTATGTAGACCTTAGTGATACCCTTTAGTGGGAACAGAAATAACTGAACGTACACTCAGGATAGCCACCTGTAATGACGAAAACATGGTAAAAGCTTTTACATGTATTCGGTTTGCAGACCACACCCCGACTGTAAAAAAAAAATAGAAAAAAATACCCGGAACTTCGCAAAATATACAACAAATTAAAGCTTGATTCACCCTCTTTCACTCTCTGTTAAATTTTGAGGGTTTACCGACGATATCTGGGTGATTTTTTTTCCTTCTAAAGATTATTACCCGTCAGGGGCGGATCCAGAGGGGCCAACGGGGGCCATGCCCCCCCCCCCATAAAAAAAAGATACCTTTTTTTTTTTTAAGTGACGTCGCACACCGTACGCCACCATCTTTTCCTCAAACAATTTTGGTTAAAGTGGTCAGAAATTGGCTCAGATCGCACCACAGAGCATCAGTTCTAAAATCCATTTTTTTCGGGTCCCTTCAGTGGGCCCCGAACCCCACGCAGTAATTTTTTGGACCCACTTTTTGGGGGACCAACATTGTTTTTGCTCCCCCCCCCCCCACAACAACAAAATTGTGTTCTGGATCCGCCCTTGCCCCTAAAAGCAGTTTTTAAACCGATCGCCATTTAAAAAAAACGATGCCTTCGCTATGCAAAATAGAGCAACTTTCTGGTTAAATTTCATCCCAAATTGGGTTCAAAGGCCGGTACGGCTTGAAACCTTCATTTCTATTCTACCAATATTTAAGAGCGGCTTAAAGTGCAGGGGCTTCAAAACTCTCAATTTAGAATTAAAAACATGACAGCGTATCGGTACAATTCGTGATTTGGCCGGCGTGGGCAATTTTGGACCTGTTTTTACTGATCTGCGCTCTTCTGAATCACTGCAAACGGCCAAGCAAATTGTATGGCGCTGCTTAACATTCATAGTAAAAAAGCATTTGCTAAAGCATATATTATGCTAACCTTAAGCATTTCATGACGTAAATTGCGCGCGCATGGAAAATTATATCATTACGTTAATTAATTTACATGTTAGATTTATTTCTCTGAGATTAGCGTGCCTGCAGCGCGGCGAGCGAGCTCGGCCTTAATACGACCACGCTTAATACGACCACCATTCTCTGCTAACAGTGCTAGCAGAAAAAAGAATCTGCCTTAAACCTTAATCACAACAACGAATCACCAAAGGAAAGAAAATTTACAACAGCAAAATATCCGAAATTCTAGCAACTTTTGGTGACATCACACTTTTGCTCAAGAATATGGAAATTTGCATTAGCCTAAAACAGCAAAAAGGCATCAAACTTCACCTGAAAATGGAAAAACGAAAATTGAAAGTCAAGTTAAATGGGCTTGGGCTAGGGGTTGGGCTTGAGTTTGGGGTTGGGGTTGGGTGCTGTTGCTGGGGTCGGAGTTAGGGTTAAGTGTAGGGTACGGGTTAGGTGAAGGGTAGGTTTAAACTCTGGGTTACGGTAGACTGTCGCACTTAGGTGAAAAAGATGGTGGTCGGAACAACATCTAAGTGCTATTCCACCGTTAAAAAATAAAGGTGAAACTGTGGTAAATTACAATTTAACTTCTGCGTTCTCGGAGAAAAAAACACACTCTTATTCATGAGGATCTGAAAGTTATGCAAGGCATCCAACCGTTCACGGATTGCCAGAGATAAATGGAAAGACGCAAAAGGAAGACCCTTTCTTTTCCAGACCTTCAGTAAGTTGGGGAAAAAAATAACAATGAACGCCATGGTAAAGCTTCCGCAAGCCATCCGTGACTTGCGTTGAGTTTAATCCCCGTGCAGATTACAATCTGCCGAGAAGTCAAGGATTGCCACACCGTGATTCCTTGACCGAGAGACGGCGATTGCGTCTGCTGTCAAGTCCAAAATACGCGGTCTCTCTGTGAATTTTCCCAGTTCGCCCTTGCCAATTCAGTTGTTATGAATCCGCACCACTCGAGGTCGCTGATTTTTAGGCCTCTAGGAGTCTGTCTTAATTATTGATCGGACGGTCGGTCGGTCGGTCAGTTCCCTAATATTGACCAAAATATTTGACCAAAAATTTACCAAATGCCATGCCGTCGTCAGTAAATGCACTCTTGACAAAAGTTATCGGAAAACGTGCTTTGTCTTGATCGATTTGCATGCACATCTCTTTTGCATATGTCTGTCCCCGGAAAATTGACCAAAAACGAGCCCACTATAAGTTTCCCATAAAATATAACTTCCAAATTTTAATTTAAAACACAAAAGCAAAACAAAAGAAATGAAATACATAACAAAACTGTTTGTTACAATTCGTAAAGTTGTTTATGAAAAATGTGTAAATGGAGGCAAGTTAATGTGCAGTAATGTTATAGTCACGTGGTATATAGCGCGCTATATTTATGGGAAACTTTAATTATAGGGGGCTTATTTTGGTCAATTTTCAGAGTGTGATTTTCGCGGGGGACGGCGACCGGGCTTGTACATGCAAGGCGGCCGGGGTTTATTGTGCACTCGCACTTGTTTTTCTACGAAAGAAAAATATTAAAATTACACTTGTGTTCAGAGTTTAATTATATAAAAACATTTCTAAACACTTAATCATACCCGCTTTTTACGTTTAAATTTACGACATGTAGATTTGTTAGATTCACCGATGTCTGTGACATGTTTATTATGCGAAAACCCGTTGTATGCCACCAAGTATAAAAACGGCCTATGGGGTTTACGTCGAAAGACCATGTTTTCCTGATGCCAATAACGGACTTTCATACTGTGGGAATAAAATCTAAAACATGGCCAAGATAAAACATGGGTACAAAACCGTACTGCAAAAAAAATCAATGACGATTAATTATTTCAATATTAAAATAAATACCTGGTAAGATTTGACTCAAAAAAAGAAGTACAACGTCTTTATTTTGTTGTTACGAAAGAAACATGTTGAAAAAACTAATCATCATTGATTAAACCATATATAGATGGGTAAAATCAATGGCGATTAGTAATTAGTAAGTACAATTACATTCAGTGGGTTGCGGGTTTCATTTTTATGAAACTAAATGAGCTTAAAGGAGCGCATGCGAATTGTGCACAAATGAGGTTACGCAGTAGAAACGGCGTCAGTCTGTGGTCACTGAATTAATTTAATTTTATAGAGCACATTTTAGAATAAAACTCTTTAGCTGTCAAAAGATGTAGATATTAAACTGTTTTTGTGTGTGTCTTTATTTCACCCCCAGATTACGTGGTCGTAGATGACAACGACTTTAAAGACGAACTGAAAATCCCAGTATTCGGAACCGATGAGGTTTTGTGCAAAAACGTGGCGTCGGGCGGCGTTTATCGCTGCGGCAAAGTAGCCGCGTAAGGTATGTAAGGCAAGGTGCGCAAAGTATTGCAAATCTCACTTTCATAAAAAAAGTCAAGTATTCTTGTTGTACTTGTAACAGGGAATCTGCAAGCGATTGCGGTGAACTAAACAATGCAGACAATAGACAAAACGTCACAGATGATCGCAAAGCAATCACACAGACAGACCGTTGGCATGTCGCCGACAACCCGCACGCAGCCGGCCCCAAACCCTTGAAAATGCCCCTTTGCCCTGGAAACTTTCTGGTAGGAATCCCCTTTTACCAAATTGTTTTGCAATGCGCTATGAGTATTTGGCAATGGTTGTGACGTCATAACAATGTTATTTAAAGCAGGGAGATTTTCGAAACCATATAGAGCTCAATCTCTGGCTGCATCTCTGGCTTCAGAACCATTTAGGCCTTTGACGTCAACAATAATTGTAAATAAACAATAATTAACTGACATGTTATGGGATTTGATGGGCACATAATTGCAGGAGTACGAGTCCCCGTACACAGTGCCTATTCTCTTAGGCCGACGTTGGATACCTCGGCCGAGATTTCGAAAAATCCTCAATTGAGTTACCATGAACTGCTTATCCGTTTTGTTTTATTTGTAGCACACAACTCAAAAGGCAGTTTAATAAAAGCTGAAATCACATTTAAAAAATCCAATCTTTTCCAACTTGTTTTTCAGAACCGTTCCTCACCGAACACACGATGCGACCTGACGTTTCTCAACATTCATTTCTGCACGCCGACGGGAGGATGTTAAACGGCGACCACGGACACATGACGACTCCGAATTTTAACGTTTGATTTATTTTTCTCTTAAATGTCGATAAAAGGTTCATTTGTTAGTATCGTAGCCGTATTATGATCGGATATAATGCCTCAAAGAATACAGAATACACGCTTATATACGATAAATAGATATTTTGGTCGCTCCTAAAAGATGTAGATTCAAAGAAAAGACATGCAATGCAATATAAGTAATAGAAATATAATGCTGCACTGTCGAATAAAAAACTTAAAGCCTGAAAGGAATAGACTTTTTTTCTTCAAAAGTCACGAAAAATCTCGGACATTCTGAAATTCATGTCTTGTTTTTGTCCTGGGCTTCATGTTTTTGTCCTTTTGGAATGGGCTTCATATCATGTAAGTCTTCTGTTCAGCATTTTGGTCCAAATATGATAAAACGGAGAGCTGTTATGGACAGAAGCCTCGTAGCTGTTTCCATGGGAGCATCATGAGGCAATTATTTTCCAAGACTATTTTCAGTAAGCAGATCCTAAAATAAAAATACAGGTGTAACAATACGAAGAAAAATTCTCCTAACCCATGATACTGCAGCCCGATCCGCTTTAACTCCTACCCCCTACCCCTCCCCAGGCTAATGCCTTAAAAAAAAAACATTTTGGAGCATTTTTCCAACATAACTTCAGAAACTTAACAATTACTTTTAAACACTGTTTTATGCCTTAGGCTGTTCCTATACGCCCGATATGCATGCTCTGTATAGATGCTAGGATTTATTATTTAAACTAGCTGCCCTTACTTATCGTATGTCCACATTTGTTTCAAATACAACAGTCGGCCACTGAGCATCCACAATCAAATCTCTATCGGAAAAGACTGCTTTTCTTTTCATAGATTTGTTTTCTGGGATATGAGTAGTATTTTGACAGTATAAAAGGAAGATGAATCTTCAACGCTTTCAGTTTTCTTATGTTAGCGAGATTCTGGTGGTGCTTGGATTCTAATCTTCCATTGGACAAAAATAAAGTGATAAAAGTCGTTCAATTTGTACTGAGCCAGTGCGGTATTTCAACTGCGCATGCGCACAATGATATGGGTCACGAACCTCGACGCCATGGGCTGTGTGTGCGTTCCTCCCATACAGCTATATTAAATTAACATAGCTCTATGGTTCCTCCACTAAGATCGCGCAAGGCATGATGGGAACATTTTATTCTATATCTATGGTATTTACGAGCATGGACTTTTACGTCACATCGCGTCAGCGATTTTATCCCGAATGACCTTTGACCTGGGCTACTTCATCGAGATACCGAACTTGCTAATTATCACCGGGTTGTAATCCATCATGGTATTGTGCCGTTCAAACATTCGTAGGAACAGATTAATGTGGTAATTTACAGGTAAGGATGGGTACATCCGCCTCGAAGACGGTGATAATACGAAGTGTAAATATCGGCAAAAACGCAATTCCATCATTGCTCGATGTTTTGAACAAGTTATTTAAAATTAGTTGTGTTTCAATTTAAGTATTTAAAAAAAAGTTACCTATTTGTTGGGAATTCTTGTAAAGTTAACAACACAAATTGTAAATATTGCACAAAATGTTACTGCTCACCCGTCCCATTCTGTCTTATCGTATAAGGCAAGACCCAGTTAGTGTTAGTGTGACCAATATATCGAACTATAATTAATATTAATATAGATTATGAGGTCTCTTGGGCTTACTAATGAGAAATGTGGCTCTATATATAAAACACTGATGACGTTGGTAGAATTAGAAGTACATGTATTATGAAATTGCCTAAACGCACCGCCTTCATCAACACATTAAAGAAAATGATGATAGAAATAAACGGACAAAGGACGGACTTCAAAATGGAGCATGTTTTCAATGTTACTCCAGCACTGAATGCCCTCCGAGGCATTGTCTCCATTTTTGTTATGAAGCGGAAACTATTAGTCTTCGGAATAACTTCTCAACAAACACGGCTGAGGAAAACTAGACAGGTATTTCCACATTTTGTTTTCGCTTGGATCGGAGTGGCTCTCGCTTTCAAGCATTGTGAACGTTACGGCGCTCCATACTTTTTCCCCGCCTAGCCTCGATAACAGCTTACTGTTGATATTATACACGCAGTGCTGGCCCCCGGATGCGATGTTCCTCAATGTAAATTGAGCCGCCCCAGGAACTTGATATAATCGATTTTGACCCTAAAATTAAAACCCGTCCACGGTTAACAACATCAACTTAATCAAATCATCTGTACAGCATTACTCTCAAACTTAAAGAGGTAAGCTGTTTTGATCTCTTCAAAGGAGATATAATTTACACGTAATCAACATAATAGCGTCTAATTAATTTGGATTAATTAATTAATTAATTAATGACCTGCAGGTTGTAGATTGCGAAAGGGTTTCATACATGTCCTCTGAGTACAAACCTGCGATTCGCTTCCGTTGATGTTTATGTTAATGTTTTTGTTAATGTTTTTGTGTTATGGACAAAAAAATACATGTGTATTTCCTACTGCAAAACCTTAAAAGCATTACTGAATTCGAATTGGTTCATGCAAACCCTGTACCGTGACGCGACACTACGTAGATAGTTATTATGGAAGACGTTTAATAATCCCAGCTTATTATCGTTTCCTTAGAAGTCCCGAATATAACCTTTGTGAATGAGAAGTCATAGAAAATCTGTAGCTTGTTTTGGAAAATAAAGGCATAATTATATATAATGATAATAAGATACCATTTTGGAACAGAAACCATGATTAGAAACCAGGGGTTTTATATGCCTTCTACTGCCAAACCAACGGCAGCTAAATGAGGATTTCATCAATTTACTGTTTTAAGAACAGTACCAATTTCATATTCTTTCAGGACGGTCATGCCGAATCAGGAAGTATTTCCATGCGACGGTTCTATCTTTGTCAACGCAAGACATGCGTCGTTCAACTCTTTTGTTTAAAGATGCTCATCACAACAGCATGGTCAGCTGTGGTTATGTTAGCACAAAAGAACAGGTGGAGGGGACCGTAATTACAACTAATTAAACATCCCGTCCCAGGTTCATTATTCCGACGGGTCCATGTTTGCTCACTCTTTATTTGCTAATCGTGTATCTGTCGTAATGTTGTCTTTGGAGTGATAGAGTGCTGTTCATACAAAGTGGGCGGGAAAATTGATCAGTCCGATTCGAGTCAAAGCAGGAGACCTGCCTAACTTAAAGTCGGTCCATCGGTGTGATATAAATCTGGGGTTCGTAATTTGGCGCAGTAATCATTCTACGCATGCGCATTTCGCTTCCAAACTACTTTGAATGTTTACCAAAATAGACGCTTTCTAGGGGAAATGTAAAAAAAACTACGATGAAGCCATGGCAAAAGAAACAGATTTTGTAATTGTTTATGTGTTTCAGTTACCTATCCAGACTTGTACCCCACCCACAACGCGTTTTTTTCCCGGCTGCGACGTCATTGGAAAATAACTTGACTTAACTCATGGCCAGAAATGTGTACAAATGCATCGTGTTTGGGTTGGGGAGGGGGTAATTATGTGTATTTTTTTCTGATGATGTCACAGTCAGAAGGTGATATGTTTTTGTGGGCGTGGCATAAGGGAAATTGTTTTCTGTCTCAAAAAAATACATAAAACACAAGTACTCCAAACTCTCTGGGCCAGGCTAACGTATTCGACATCAGAACCGTTTATGGCATTTTCCTATTCATAACATGAAGGGTTTTTTTTAGTGCGAGTCAGAAAGAATTCAGAGGGTTGAGAAACCGTCTACAATCACGTGATATATCATATCTACAATCGCGTGACACATTCAGCGGTGTAGTGTCACCCATCACTGGAAATTTGCTAGTTCTTTAGGCCAAAAAAAAAAAGTCTCCGGTTTCTGGTATGGAGCTTGCTCCAAATGTGGTGCGGCGACGCGGCATTTTTTTTTTTTTACCTGTTTTTTTTTTTTTTTTGGCTTCAAATGTCGGCTGATGACTGCAAATGGTACCCGACTAAACTGAGTGCAACTATATGGGAGTCTAGAGAGGCCACATAAATCTTATTCTCGATCATAACCCCTTCTAAAAACACGTTAAAATTGTGCAGCAGCAGAATTCCAGTCAAACCAGTGAGTTTGGCGGTTTTGAAACATCATCTTGTATTGAAAAAAAAAAAATTCATTTTGCCGACGCGCATGGCTACGGCGACGCGCGCGCATACCAGAAACCGGAGACTTTTTTTTTGGCCCTACGTACACCACCCAGGCGCGGTTCTAGAACAAATATTTTGGGGGGCTAGCACGGTTGATCCAGAATTTTTTTTCAGGGAGGCGTGCTGAAATGTAGACCGGTTATTTTTTCCTGACACTTAGGCCTCCGAAAATCAATAGGGGGAGGGGGGGGGGGGCTCATGCCATATTTTCAATGGGGAGCGCCAAAAAATCCTAAAATCATTGACACTATATTAACTTATGCACCCTTGTCACGGCTATTTCTTCTTTAGGGGGAGACTGTTCGCATGTACATCACAATCCTTCTTTTTGCTAATGCAATTTTTTTTTTACGGAATTTATTTTGGGGGGGCTAGACAAAATTTTGGGGGGCTACAGCCCCCCCCCCTAGCCCCACCGTAGAACCGCACCTGACACCACCCGCAAAATTCAACAAAAGCAATTAAGGCATCTTATTCTGTTGACAATACTGGATATAATTTAAAAATATTTTGCATCACCTGCCGCAACTGCCACATCATTATTGTTGGTTCTCGAGTCAGGATTACTGTAATGTCCAAAATGTAAAACGACATGGGCGTCAATCGGTGGGCGTCAAACGGTGGGGACGGGGGGGGGGAAGACATGTCCCCCTATATTAGCTCAGTAGCTGATTAATTACTCCAAACTCGAAAATGATGTTTAAAAGATGATCTTTTGCTAAAAAAAAATGGTTAAAGTGGTCAGAAATAGCCTCAAATCGCACCACAGTCCGCCTAGCATTCAACCAAAAATTCGGGCCCATAAGCAGGCCCCAGACCCCACGCCGTAAGGACTTCGCGCTCGCACTACTTCTGATCAAGGTATGTCCCCCACTATTTTTTTGAAAACGCGATGATTGAGTACATAAGATTCTGGGAGGGGCAACATTAAAATTGCGCCAACATGCACCAATGCCACGATAGTGCTCCCCCCTTGCTTTTTATAATAATTAGGAGGAGAATTATATTTTGGACCCACTTTTAAGGGGAACAAACTTTTGTTGCCCCCCCCCCCCAAAAAAAGTGTTCTGGATCAGCCCTTGAATGACCTCCAGTTTGTACTAGTTGGCTAAAGTCCCTGCATGTTCAAGTACAAAGGAGCTCAAGTCCGAATGAGCTGAATCCAAAAACAACGGGGTCCAAAACGTGAACCTTACTACGTAACGGCGTGGATTGCTGCAGCACTACAGGTGCGTTCTCAATCATCACTCTTGGACAGTGTGCGCTGTGTAACATTATCTATGGCGTGATCTGCAAAATCGTTGTTACCTAATACACCTGCATTAATTTCCATTCAATTTGTTTAATTTACGTGGGCAACGATCCCTTAGGAGGGGATGCGATGATATGGCCACTCAAATGTTCATTTATTCATTTTATTTTTATTTTTTTCTCCGGGGAGGCAACGGGCAAGATTTTACACCAGCACATAAATGTTCTGTGTAATAACCCAAAATACAAATCACACGCCAAATATATGAACATGCCTTTCAATATCGTTCTGATAATAAGAACGCAGGAGGTCGTGGGTTCGAGTCCCACCCGAGGGATTTTTTCCAACTTTCACTCGGGAGGTAACACACTGAGTATACAGTGTTTAAAAAACGTCGGTGAAGGGCAAAACCTAATTTGATTAATATCGTTCTTGGAGTCTGTATACTTCATTTCATTGTAATTGCAAACCCGGGATTCGAACTCCGGACCGTTCGTATGCCAAGCGAGAGCCTTAAACCCAAGCCAACGCAGCTTGCACGACCGCGCGCAATGAAAAATGACGTACGTAATGATACACGCCCACCTGCATGTTTACATAAACATGTCCATCTTATCATTAGTCAAGCCACCCAAACATTCTTTACCCCAGATGCCTGCGCAATTAACTGTCATAGATCCCTGTGATAATTGTGTCCACCTTAAACAAAAAAACATTACTACAATACTCCCGACTCTCCAAGTACGTACTGTAGATATACGACTTTGAGAAATTGACCTTTAGCATGGCGTCGCCCGACATATAATTACGTCATCACGACGACACTTAAACACGATCACACGTATAATGCTTTCTTTGTTTGTGTTCAAGTTTAGACTTGATCCGATAAAAAGCAGTGCGAAATTTCCGAAGCAGAAAAAAAAATCTAAAATTCAAAAAAATCGTTAAAAATCAGCCATCATGTATAACTTCAGATTTTGCATTACAATAACCTCTGAGTGTCTGCCGAGTTTCGTGTCGATCCGACTTTGGCTTGTACGTGTTTTGAAAAATGAAATATTTTGTTTTGTTTATTGCTTTATTTTTTTTTTAATAAGAAAGAGAGATAATCATATATATCGAGATCGAGAATGTTGCCACTTTTTGCCACTGGCCGATATAGCGCAGCTTGATTTTTCGCTTGTTTTGTTTTGTTTTGTTTAGTTTGTTTGTTGTTGTTGCTATTTAGTTTATTTTTTTGGTAAGCCGCAGAAACAACTGACACCCGCAAAGACTGAGTAATGAGAAAATGAGATTCTTGGAGGGTAGCATTAAAATTGCGCGACCATGCACCAATGCCATGAAGATTCCTAGTGCCTCTTCGTGATGTTTGGACCCATTTTTCGGGGAATAAAGGTTTGTTTGCCCTTCCCCCCCCCCCAAAAAAGTTCCGGATCCGCCCTTGAATGACCTCGAGTTTATACGAGCTGAATCCAAAAACAGACAGGGTCCAAAACGTGAACCTATACCAACGGCGTGGACTGCTGCAACACAACAGGTGCGTTCTCAATCATCACTCTTGGACAGTGTGCGCTGTGTAACATTATCTATGGCGTGATCTGCAAAATCGTTGTTACCTAATACAGCTGCATTTATTATCATTAAATTTTGTTTGGAAAAAAAATTGATGAAAAAGCCTCAATCAATTTACTTCCATTCAATTTGTTTAATCTACGTGGGCAATGATCCCTTAGGAGGGGCTGAGATGATATGGCCACTCAAATGTTTATTTATTCATTTTATTTCTATTTTTTTTCATCCGGGACGCAACCGGCAATATTTTACATCTGCACATAAATTGTCTGTGTAATAACTCAAAATATAAATCAAAAGCCAAAATGTATGACCATGCCTTAAAATATCGTTCTTGGAGTCTATATACTTCAATTCAAGGCGCATTGAACAGGAAGGTGATGCGAAAGGTCCAAAGTTCGAATGTCGGGTTTGCAGTTACGATTATGTGTTCATTTTATCTATTTTTTTCTGTCGCCGGATCTTCGTTCCGGTCACAACAATCTTTTGTCTTCGTGTGATTCGTGGCTCTGGATGATTTGTTGGTTTTATTTTTACTCACAAAAATGAAATTTTCTGTTATTTGAGCATTTTGGAGGCCAACAAATGGAGGGTTTAAGAAACAGAAGGTTGGCTGCCGTGCGTTGTGTGATGTCGTAGGCCTACCGTTGTGAAATTTGGAAAGAATCGGACTGAGCTACTTGGGGCGTATGAATACAGTATTTTTTAAAAGGCGATGGGATTTTGGACGCACTTAAAGAGTTGGGAGTATGTGCCCTGATATATTTTTTTTAAGTGGACATAGACCTATCGTCGTTTGCGAGTTAGCCACGCCCCTTTTTGGACTACTTTAAGAGGTGATCATTTCTGGATGGATTTTTTTCCCGAAAGTGACAAATAAATCGTAGGAAGTGAACATATTATGGAAGGCTTTTAAAATAACTTTACTTTGATGTGTGCACGAAACACGCATGCACTTAAAGAGTCGGGAGTATTTGCCCTGATATATTTTTTTAAGTGGACATAGACCTATCGCCGTTTGCGAGTTAGCCACGCCCCTTAGACAGCCCTATGGACTTTTGTACGTTGACTTTTGTTTGTCTAGGATTTGGCGCGTTCCGCGTCAATTTGTTTATCATGTAATTGGACGATATTTCACAAGCTGCGTTGACGCGATTCTACCGCGATAGGTCAATTAATGTATGTATGCAGGTATCTGACATCTGAGGTAAAGAATGTTTGGGTGGCTTGAAAAAAGTGGTGCGGTGTCGCGGCTTTTTTTTTTTTTACCTGATTTTTTTGCTTCAATTGTCGGCTGATGACTGCAAATGGCATGAATGGTGCCCGACTAAACTTAGTGCAAATATATATGGGAGTCCAGAAAGGCCACATAAAGCTTATTCTCGACCATAACCCAATCTAAAAACACGTTAAAATTGTGCAGCAGCAGGATTCCAGTCAAACCAGTGAGTTTGGCGGTTTTGAGACATCATCTTTTATTGAAAAAAAACTTTTTTATTTTGCCGACGCGCAAGACTACGGCGACGCGCGCGCATACCAGAAACCGGAGACTTTTTTTTTTTGGCCTTATCATGAGTGGCCTTATTTTTTTTAACGAGTGCTCTTTTTTTTAATCTTCTCGCGAACATCTTGAGTTGTGCTGCCTTGAAGCGCGCAACCTTTTGTCCGATAGTTTCCGCTTTGAACTTGGGGGTGCCCCATAGAAAGATGGTGTCCATCCTCCAGCCCCCCCCCCCCCCAAAAAGTAAGCTTTGAATTTATGGAGGCTGCGTACCGGTGAAAAAAATCCTGTCTACCTTTCAGCATGGATGCTCCAGAATTGTATGGTGAGAACGCTGGCTACGCCGCTGGATCAGTGGCGTAGCCAGGAATTTTTCAGTGCGGGGCGCTGGGGGGGGCTGGAACATTTCATGGGGGGGGGGGCGTCATGTAGATCAATGATAATTTTTTTAGAAACTCAAAATCTCAGTGGGCGGCGGGCGACTAGGGGGGGGACAAGGTTTCATGGGGGCTGTCGCACGCCCCCCACGCCCGCCCGTGGCTACGCCACTGCGCTGGATACATTGGAGTTGCTTGTTGCACATGGTGCGCTTTCACGCATGAGAGTTATGGCTACTGAGTAAATAAGGGCGCAGGAAAACAAATGGCCGCGGGGAAGTAACACAACTTTAGCCCACCAGAAGCCATAACATCAGCATCCGAATAATTCAAGATTTCTTGGGGGATTTACATTAAAAATAAAAGAATGGATTGTAAAATAACTGGGAAGACTGCTAATATGCTGTACCAAGACAGTTCACCTAATAGACCGTCTCCAGTCCACTTTCACTTTTATGTTTACGTCTTGTTAGGCCATCAGCCTGGGGGTTTGGTCGGTATCAAATCAGGGCATAAATGATTATAGCGAGCATGCGCAAGGTGTAACGCCCCTAGAGGGGTAACAAGCATTTTGATGGACATTTTGAAAAATAGGGTGATAACACCCAAAAAGCTGCCACCGCTGCATTGCTATCACATATTTTCCAACTCCGGAGGTGTATACCTTGCCAAAAATCGCTATGACGATTATTCCCCTCATTTGATACCGGTGGCCGAAATTTTGGACCAAGGCTGATGGCCTATGTAGCAAACACTGACTTGTCTCACAGACTCCCACGTATGAATTTATCCAATTTTAATCTGCGTGATCAATAAGTTAAAGTTGGTGAATACGTGCTTTTTGGGTGTGGCACCTTGAAAAATAGAGTTTCAAATAATGAATTGATAATTTTCTAGCATTACGTAAGTTATGAGCTTTCCAATGAGACATCGCATGAAAAAATCGGCCAATGACAAGTAATATATTAATTAATTTCATCTTTTGAATTAAGAGCGGGATGATAATTCGTTCTGAATAGTGTGCGCAATTTCTGAACTGGAGCGCGCCATTTAAAACCAATTTTTTAAACTGTTTAAAGGCCTGCAAAAACAAACAAGCAAATTTATTTGTTACAGGACATTATATTCCTTTAAATTTTGTTCGGAAAAGAAAATCGAAATTTCGAAAAAGCAAGTATATACCAACTTTAAGTCAACTAATTTAATGATATTCATCAATTAGCAATATTTTCAATATTTGCAAATTGTAATGCTTTCTTTTTGCTCGAAATACCCATGTATTGCCCTTCACAGTGTAGTCACACACTGAATGTTGATAATTTATGTTATTCAAATCGCATTGGTTTTAAGGAGGTCCCGCGCGTGTTCAAACATCCTTTGCGTGGTGTGCAACCACCCACGACGCTACAGTTGATGTGAATAATGCGGAGTCAAGTTTCGCAGTTTCTGTTCCGCGAAGAGATAATTCGACAAAGTATCTGCGTGCGTATTGATTTATTCTCAATTCCAGCAGGTGTCTATTGGGGAACAACCACCATCTTTAGACTCATTCACAGTACCGTGGCAGTTTCGGAATATTCTCTAAAAATGACAGTGGCTTCAATATGCTTGAGTGCTAAGATACTGCCATGGTAGAAGGGCCACTACACGACGGCCAAAAAGGACGAAAGACAGGATACTGATCTTAAAACCCATCATAGATCGAAGCAGCAATGCTGAGGTTGAAAAACATTATTGAACACATTTTTACAACTCAAACAAATCTGTGTGCGTATTTTTCGTGACGTCAACTTCGCTTTGCTGTTGCATTCGTGTGAAGTAATGGACCCGCCTTCGCCTTAAGTCCAACCAGTTCTGACCTCAATGGTGCAGTTTCTTACAGGGCAGAATTTAGCTGAATTGGCCGCGGATGGCGGGCAAAGTCATGATAGGAACTTCAAAATGAAGCCAGTCGCACGCCCTCAGTACCACACCTCCACATGCATTATGCATCCGCGATTGATCCTGCGGCACGAGATGCCGTCTGCGACATCTTGCTTCGTGTCTTCTCCCCGATAGCTGTTTAATGTCAACGATTGATCGAGCACTGCGTGCGTATACAGGATTCATGGGGAGTAAGTGCCGTGATTCCGAGAGCCATTCTGATTTGGGAGTGGCTGCGTCGGCACGCAGGAGGGATAGTACGCGGCCCTGGAGGGCTCTGGTTATATTTAGTGTGTGTTACCAGCGAATGAACTTGAGGGACAGCATCAGAATGAACAAAATATTCTATCTAAGAGCTTGAAGGGACCCAGGGGCGGATCCAGGAATTTTTGCAAGGGGGGGGGGGCTCGTCAGCAAATCATTGCTGAAATATAGACAGGGTTTTTTTGTCCGGACACTTGGCCTCTGTAAGATCAATAGGTGGGGCGGCTCGTACCGTACTATCAATGGGGGCGCTGTTCAACACTATATCACAGAATAGTACACAAATACCCCCTAACAAGCTGGCTCTGTCCGTATTTTTTGCAAAGGTGGACATTATTGCCAGAATATTTTTTTTGGGTGTCAGAGCAGGGGGGAGGGGTCGCATTATTTGTAATGAATTTCTACGAACAAGAATTTTGACAGAGCTGGGGGGGGGGGTTGGCCGCTGATATTTTGCTTTCTTTAGTTTTGTACTAAAAAGTTGCGTATTGCCTTCAATAGATGGGATACACTTGCTGTTTGTACCCAGATATTAGCTTCGCAATAGCGCCCCCTATCGTAAGCGGCTCAGTGAACTATTGCTTATGGTATAGCTTTCGTTATGTACTCCCCCTTCTTTTTATCCTTAATGATTTACAGTTGCTAGGGCGACGTCTTCCATCACGCAAACGTAACGTGCTCGCTCTCGATCGAGCTGCGCTAGCTGCCTCCATGCCTCACGCCCGGACTGCTATCTGGCCATCTCGTTCGTGCTCTGAGCTTGGGGTTTGGCATACTGCCTGGAGCACGACATGGCTGGCAATCCGAGCGAAACACCCGGGAAATGTTTTTTTTTCTTTCTAAATGGATTGACTCGGAGTCACAGCCCAAGGGTAAAAATATCTGTGTGGTTTGCCAAACATCTATCTGTCTTTACGATCAGAGAGGTCGCATTGCAAACACGAGAACGCCTTGCCGAACATGATGTATCATGATCCCACGCCTACATCGCTTGATGATTTGTTGGGCATTGACGCCAACGCGGTCTTACTAATAAGATGACAGTTTTGGCGGGAATTTTATTTATTTGTTTATTTATTTATTAACAAGTCGAATGGCAAACAAAGACATACATAACTCTCTTTCGCCACTCGTTGGAGCTTCATTCTGCTCGGGCATAGCTTGTCATGTTTTCATGGTTGTAAACTTTTGTTGTTGGTTGTTTTTCCCATTCGAAAGGCCGACTCAAATTGCTAACTTTCACTTCAGCCAATGAATATTTGGGCCATTTTGCATATTTTCTCCATTGTAATAATGGCCATTGTTTTTTTTGTAAGTGAACTTGAAATAAACAATACGTAAATAGTTGCTGGATACTATTTTGATGAAGATTGTGTTCATCGTGACAGCTTTGATGGCAAAGTTATAAAAATTATCAGTTTTGTCTCGAGAAGGGCCAATCAGTATTTAAGGTTCCTCCTTATCGCGTGCTAGAAAAAAATAAGCATAAAGTTGTCTTCGTAAAACAAGAAAGCAAACATCTTGCCTACAGCTTGGGAAGCAATCGGGGAAACTCGAATTTATATGAGACCTTAAATTTTTTTCTTCTTCAAAATTGCCACATATTGTCGTCAACAGATCTCACTCGTTTCTCAAGAGGCGGGCTTCTTAATTTTCCAAAATTTCCAATATTTCAAAAAAATATTAAAAGGCAGTGAGGGTATTATGTGACATGCGTTCCAGTTTAGTTTTAGAAACGAATATGTTTCTCCACTTGTATATTTTCAATAATATTCATATTTGAAGGATTAGGAATTTCTTTTTCAGTAGCACATCTGTTGCGGCTAGCTGGCTGCGGACCCGACAGTTAGCTTTTCAGGTGTTCAACTGATGAGGGCGCTCTGTCGCAGGAGTCCTACTAAGAGCAAATTCGGGCGCGAACTATGGATGCGGACTACTTACTCGGTAAACTCCTGCGCGACTTCATTGATATTTTGTGATGCCACAGTTAATTTTGGACTAAGAAACTTGGGACATATTGTAGAGATATTTCTGGAGATCAAGCAGTTTGTCTTTTTGTGACGTGTGCATGGCTTCCGAATCGGGGGGTTTCGTTTACAAAAAAAAATATGGACATCAACTCGTGGTCTACAATGCATTGCTTTAGCGCCCTCTTGCGAAGTAAATTTTCTCCTGAAGACGATCAGAGCATACTGATTGGAAGGTTGAGTTTCACAACCAACCTGTTCTTTTCAGAACCACACATCTTCTCAAAAGACCTTTCTCTAGATGGTGTTACCGCAAACCCTCACTTCTTTACACTACCGCCATGCAAAGCTTCAAATCTTATTTTGAAGTATTCTTTTCTCCATACCTCATTATTCGCTATCGACGCACACTGTGCCAAAGCACTCGGAGTTGCAAGTCAGTGACCCGCAAAGCTGGCTGTGCTGTATTAAACCACATTGTTGTCCAATTCACAGACTTCGCAGAGCGCCCTCTAGTGTAATTCTTTCTATACTTAGCTCATGCTTCGGCTGGAAATTACACACGCGCATAATCAATTACGCGGCTGCACCGCTGCAGCCACTTTCCATAGACCCGTGTGTCCAACCGTTAACAAGTAATTTGGACACGGTCATAAACTCTAATTGTCGTATGGAAAAATAGCGCCAGTCAAGCCGATAAATTCAAGCCGATAAATTTAATGAATAATGCATCCTGGAGAAATGTTGACCCCCTAAATACCCCCCCCCCTCCTCGATCGTAGGTCCATAACTGAAAGGATTATGCAGCAGTGGATTTACATACATGTACTAAACTAGAAAGAGCGCAAACTTCCACCAAGGCCTAAAAAAAATCCCCGCCATATTGTCATTAAACCCAAATGAAATACTGGTATATCCACTGGACTTATATATTTTATTTTTATATTTTATTGTACATTTAAAGTATCAACAGGATTTCTCACACTATACTTACGCAGGTATACATGACATGACATTAAAGCTTGCAGTCCGAGCTCTCCGATGGCTCAGCTGGAGAATGCTTGGGTTTTGGACTGGAGGATGTGAGTTCGAAACCACAATTTGTTTTTCTAATTTGTGGCCGGCTTTGGAGATTTGTTTTTAAAAGGGAAATAAATTCCAAATTTCATTAGGTTCGAATTCATTTCTTTCTTTTTTCTTTTATATATTTTTCTTCATGTTTTTTCGGTAAGTATTAGAAGTCTAAAAAAAAAATCACAGCGTACATCCCATTTGCTTATGTCGTTTGGGTGGGAAAATATCGCCACCGGGTTAGTGCACGCACACGTACACTGCTCAGCTGTGTAGAGTTTCACGATCGCTTCACATACCGGTAGCATATTCGCACGAAATCCTGCATCCACTTCCAACATCTAATCGATGTGTACCTGTACCAAGGAACACCCCTAAAAACCATGGGCGTCGCGAGGGGGGGGGGGGGAAGGGGGGCACTTGCCCCCCCCCCCCAAAAAAAAAGGGAAGAAAAAGGGAAGGAAAAAAAGAGAAAAAAGAAAGAAAAAGAGGCGCGAAGTCATAGTGGTGTAAATTTAATGGGTTGGGGCGGGGGCAAAATGTCCCTGCCCCCCCCCCACCCCCTCTAAAATTGATAAATCGAGAAAATGTTGAGAAATACAGGAATTTTTGGGGGGGAAATATGTTTTGCCCCCCCCCCCTCTAGAAATAATCCTGGCGACGCCCATGCTAAAAACACTTCATGAAAATCCGTTCATAACTTTTTGAGTTATCCTGAAACCAACAAACCAACCAAGGAACCACGCCGATGACAACATAACCTCCTTGGCGGAGGTAATGAAGGCAATGCAGCTTCTTATAATTACACAGGAAGGGAGAGTACATCCGTTATCTTTTTTAAGCCAGTCTCCGAAGCATGACAAGGAATGGCCCGGCGGCGACACATCCCATTTTCCCGGTTCAAGGCACTTTTCACCTGCCATGTTTCATCGACTGTCCCCGTCATTCTGCGCTCTATCCAGTCCAGATGATTCACAGTCACTTGTCAGTGACAGCCAACTAACATCTCAACCACGGCCTCGACTCTAGCCTGATCTGTATGCCCAGGCACGCAAAAAAACACCTTCAGTTGGAGATGAATCGAGTTGAAAGGTTTTGGGATCCCATTTCTTAATTAAAAATCCCATTATGAAATTCGTTAATAGTAGTGCATTTTTACTTCAAAGTATTACTTCATTTTGAAGTTATTTACATTTTTATGCAAACGACCTTTCATCAGGAACTCCCCCTGCCTTAAACGTGAGCATCTTTTGCTGGGAATAAACTTGGTTGTGCGCGCGTACTCACTTCAGTGGGACGTTAGCGAATATAGCGCGCTTGGAGCGTATTTTGGAAGCCATACATTAGTATTACACACTAACCTCCTTCTAATTTTGCCGAGAAAAACCAACGAAAAAAATTCCGTTCGTCTTTTTCATACTGTTAATTACGTCAACATATCGTAGCCCCTTGAGACAAAATGTGTATCAAATGAGAGATATTTCCATGCTCTACCTGAAAATCCGAATTTGACCCTTTGGCTCATCTTTCGCCGAAATTCGCCCTGTAGCGACCTTCTTCCACGCACATGTCGCCTTAAGTCATGGGAGTCCGTGTCCTACTCTCGAAAATGTTCCGGCTCTACCCAGAGAAATTAGATTTGCTGAAAATAATTCTTACAGGCCAACAGGGCATTTACAATGACCGGATCCAGCTTGTCATCCTGACTAGTTCAAGTAATTTAAGAACACCTGCTGGAGTTTGTGCATTGGGGAAATGACAAGTTAGTAACTTGCCATACGTCGGACAACAGTTCCACGCCAACACTACATGGACCCTCCTTTGTTAACCACACTGATAATGATATTGCAAGGCCACACGCCAGTAGAACTGTAGGTGTAGCATACGGTAAATCGTTTTTTTTTCTATAAAAGTGCAGGATTAGGGAGTAAAACAAAATCCACAAAAACAAAAACCATTCAAAAGATTTTCGACCCCGTGATTCTGGTGTTAGCACTGATGTTTGCAATGATGATAGGGAGCACAAACCTATAGCCCAAAAATAACGTGACGAACGGATTGATAGATGATAGAATTCTTGTGTGTGTGCCCGCATTATAAATGTACAAATAATCTTGTTCCATTGGCAATGGGAAACATTAAAACAATTAACTTAAAACAATTGCTACGTTATAAACCACGGTAACACCAATTAAAACAGTATATTATAATATAAAAAAGAATGAATTACATGATTTACTCCCTCATACAGTAGTGTGATAAAGATATACCGCTTTAAACTGCAACTAGCCAAAATAGGGTTGTTCTGTAACCAATTGTTTGGGTTACAATTTCCGTTAAATTCAACCATAAGTTGGGGGTCATACAAGATCAAATTAAATTTGGTCTTGTATGACTACAAGTTTTGGTTGAATTTAACAGAAATTATAACCCAAACAATTGGTCATATAGAACAACCCAATTTGGGGTAGTTGCAGTTTTCACCTTTTCTTGGGTAAAATTAACCCAGGCAATTTTTCATTGTATAAGGTGGAGTTAAACAGATGAATTGAATTGGAAACAAAACATTGTCGAAAATGAGTCTCTTTGTGGTGACGGAATTTACACATGTAATGCCAGAACTACTAAAAAGAAAGCAATCAAAAATGGGTTGGTTGGTCCTTCATTATTGTACATAATATTGGCAACCACTTGTGTTTCGATCCCTGTATCCAGGGATGGCAAGATTTTACTCTGAGCGATGTTCTTTACCCGGTCAATTTATCTTCCCCTATCCCGCTGTGAAAGTGAACTGAATGTTCACATTAGGTTACAACTAAAAGTTCAAATATGTTGTGTCAAGAACTGCCAAAATAAACGTGAAATACTATGGTCGACATGAACTTTCTTGAGTTTTCTTAAAAAGTACAAACGTTGGTTGGCTTATATCATGTCACAGTATTCCTATTTTCCAGTTCAGTTTATCATCCACTACAGTACCAAGATACTGATAGTACACTCTTTCCACAATGTGGTCATATATAGTGAATGGTTTATGAGCCTCGGCACCTCGCCGAAAAACCAAAATCATTTCCTTAGTTTTCTGTACATTTACCGAGATATAGTGGCGATTATACCAGTCAGTATAATTCATCAACTCTGTTACACACTCGATACAGAGTGACTTTTCAAGTGCCTGGTAATTACTGTGTCGTCGGCATATTTTATGATCTGCAATTTGAGCAGGATAATATAAGCCGCCGTTGGTTTAGAATGACAATAACACCCTAATTAGGCGCTACCGCTAAACACCGGTGTACCATAGGGATCAAATTCTGTTCAAAACTGTTCAAACACCATCGTATTTCTATTGACACAAATTAAAGAACGCGTGACTTTTTCAGTTAAGAACTTTGTTTAAACAGATTACTTTGTAACTCAGACATCGGTGCAATCGATAAAAACATAGGGTATGTCAATTTTGAGAGAAAAAGGACCAAAATTTGCAACAAAATCATATTTATTATTAATGAATATATTTGTTTGTGAGGTTGATTTCCTAAAACAGGCGATGCAGTTATTAAAAAAAAACACGACCATACGATGTTGTATTTTCCCATAGCCCTCCCCAAGCCTGTCGGTCTTATCAGTCTATTATACTGAGCTTATACTTAAAGAGTACGCTTTTTAATTAACTCTGAATTAATAATAATAAAAAAGACCCCCCACTTTTCAGCTCGGGCATCGTATTTATTTATTTGGCCATAAAAATGAAAATATAGGCCTATATACTACGGATTAAACTTAATTGTATTTTAGACGTGACATGGCACAGAGTTGGTACAGCAATAACGCTAGGGTTCGATCTCGATGTAAATGCAAAATATGACAAAAACTTGAGGCTTGGTAGGGCGAGGCTTTTTTGTCTAAAACCCTTCATTGAAACATGTTTTGTACCAGATGAATAATACGTATCAGGTTTAACGTGTTCAAATATGTAAGCATTGCCACGAGAACGAAAGGTTATACTCAGAAAACAACCAATACTCGGTGAATACCTGTTAAAATGTTTAAGTTAGGCCAATATCAAACACAAAAGCCTCCTGTTGTCTAATTGGCAATTACTGATCAAATTACTCGGTTTGTTCATATTATAACTCTTCATAGTTGTACTCTTACCAGCTGAAATAGGGTGTTCGCTTAAACAATGAAATATTACACTGCCATTCCAAGGTTAGGAGGGTTGGTAAAACGTAGTTGTCATCAACGATACTAAGCTGTCGAAGAAACGTGTGGTAATCAACGAAAACCATAGCCATGTCGGGTTTTTTTTTTTACTTATTTAAAACTTTAAGCAAAAAGACATTCACTTCGTATTCTTTACTTATAAGTCCAATATTTTGTGCTCTGACAAAAGCTATGGAGTATTTTCCAGACTCTTTCAATTAAAACTTAACACATAGAAATTATTATTCATACGCATAATATGCGTATGAATTATACATATTTTAAATATACATGAATTTTACATATTATGAATTATATATAAATTATACATATTATGAATTATACATATTATCATGCAGATATACATATTTTGAATTATACATGAATTATTCATATTATGAATTATATATAAATTATACATATTATGAATTATACATATTATCATGCACATATTATGTGCTAGAATGGATTTTTCTACCTAATTTGGTGAAATTTACATCTTCTTTTTTGAAAGACTGTTAAATTTTAAACATAATACTTTTTTTGGACGTGTTGACATTTCAAAACAAATTGAAAAGCCTCGCCCTCCATTTATCTGTAACAGTATGCATATTCGCCAAAAAAATCATAAAATGTTTTTTTTAAGAGGTTGAAGGCAGAAAATGAATAAAGAATCGAACCTATAACTTTTGGATTTGTATTTTGTCATTATTTCACCTGTCTCATAATGTTCGACAATGTGCCTTATAGTCATATGTTGATATTCCTGTGTGATTTGACGTGAGTGTGAGCTTTTGTTAAATGTTTCATGAGAATTGAAAGCATTTTTTTTAATTTTGGCATCGATTTTTCGAGTTTAGTTGTGTATACGAAGTTTTTCGGGACCCGTGTTATTTGTTCCGCCCCTGATGGGACCATACCACTGATCTCTATATAAAGACTGAATAGCTAATAAAGAGCCGCACAATGTACGAATTTGACTCCATATTGGTGAGACCGGCTGGTGATCTACAAAGGACAAGTTGCCGTTTTTATAGACAGCATGATTTCTTTGGTAACGTCGCGGTTCACTTGACTTATATTTTGACCACCACCACTGACCAAGGTTAACTACAATTTTTTTAACGTCGTGGTTACTAAA